>JAPVLO010001109.1:0-388588 GCA_027257055.1 Cephalopachus bancanus | reverse complement strand
CCATTGACGATCATTTTGTCTTCACCTGAGTGCTGTGAGCTAAACTGGCAAATTATCTTAGTGCGCAACACTCACTGTTGCAGCCAGTGTGCTCTTTAGCTCCTATGGTGGCCCCCCCAGTCATCTTCCCTTAGAGTGGGTACTGTGTTCACTTGAGACCCACATTTACCCATGTTATCAGCAGGGATTTGCAGACTATGCATGGGAGGTTGCAATTTAGAGCTTCAGCCTTGTTCCGCATTGTTACCATGTGCTGCTCCGCACTCATTGTCCACACTTCTCAGCTCCTCCTACTGGAGATCCTGGCCTTTATGGACTTCATCAACACTCTCCCTTGCTCTTTTTTCTCCATTTGTGTTGAGCCAATTGGGAAGTCCCAACGGGAAGAGCAAAGGTGCGAGAGAGTACAGTCAATATGTTTATGCCCTGGGCACACTGTCAGCTACTGTTTGACTGTAGCTATGTCAAATGTATCCCGAAGTTTTTCATAACTTTTAGGTGCTATCACAAATGGTAATGTCCTCAAAATTTTATCCCGTAGAGACTGACTTTTGTGTTTCCCAAATTTTCCCCCAAAAAGGTTAAAAAACAACCAAAATTCCCCTATTTGTCATTGGTGTGTCATCTTTAAACCATGTCTTAATTACAAGTGCTTTATTGACTTAGCAAATATTTTGGTATGATCCAGAGTCCTTTGTTGTTGATTTTCAATTGAGTCACATGGTGATCAGACTACACCTCTTGTATGACTGCTGTGCTTTCAAGTGTATGAAGTCTTGTTTGATGACCCAGAAGGTAGGTTTTTTATATTGGCAAATATTTCAGGATCCTAGGGAAAGGTGTCTATACTTTGCTGTTTTGAATGGGATGGTCTATATATGTGAAATGGCTGTACACTGAGAGAAATTCAAGGAACCCTAAGTACATAGCTCCTAAGTACATAAAGTACATAAGCCCCCCTAAGTTAAATTCCTAAAGGGTACAGGGAAAGTTTCCACCCCCCGGGGTTTTAACCACGGGGTTCAAATTTTCCCCTTTTTTCCAAACCCCCAATTTTATGGGGGAAATTTTAATCCCTATCAACGGGTAAAAAAAAAAAAAAAAATCCCACTAGGCTTTAAAGTATTTCAGGTATGAATCCATAAGTTGAATCTAAAATTCACATGCAAATACAAAAAAATATATTAGCAGTTGCGTTTAAATTAGACAAAACCAATCAGAAAAAACAAAAAACTCACATACTACAGAGTTAGAGATTAAGAGTGCTTGATTGGCTAAACTTGCTTGCAATTAACAAAACACTGTAGATTCACATTAATCTAAATAAACAGACCAACAAAATCAAGAAGGAATCCCAAAAATATACCCACACATGTATGTGCAACAAACGTGGAAATGCAACACATCCATTCAGGACAATTTTTCCAACATATGCTGTTGAGTCAATTGAATAATTAACTTCTAGCCAATTAATTCTCATTCCATCCCAAAATTACCTTAAAATGAATCATAATACTAAATATGAAACTTAAAACTTATACATTCTCAAGAAAAAAGTCCTAGAGATGTGACCCCTGTGTTTGTCAAAGTTTCATTACATACAACCGTCAAAAGACAAACCATAAAGCAACCATGGGACTTCATCCAATTTTTAAACTTCTCTTCAAAAGTCCCTGTGAAAAACATCAGAAAACAGCTCACACACTGGAAGAAAATCATTGCAGGCATATATTGCAGAATAGATTTTATCCATATTATTGAAAGAATTCTCAAAATATGATAACTTGATTGATCTAGAAAAGGATCCATTAATTTGGTGAAATAGAACTTTTTACTATTTGTACCCCTTTGGAAATATCTTTTTGAATATATTTCACACTTGGATCACCTTTCAAAGAACTTAGAATATCTGAACAGAGGTATGAGGCTGAGATGATTCTTTAAGAGATACAATATTGTTAAAATCAATTCTTCCTGAAATTGTCTATAGGTTTAATGCAATCTCAATGATAAATTCCAGTAGGCCGTAAAATATTTTTGGCCAGAAATTGATATTGATTTTTAAATTAGTATGCAAATAAAAAGGAATATATCTGTATTTAAAATAGACCAAACTGGGCGGGCTTGGTGGCTCAGCCTGCAATCCCAGCACTTTAGGAGGCCAAAGTAAGTGCACTGCCTGAGCCTTCAGGTTCGAGACCAGCCCAGGCAACTTGGCAAGACCTCATCTCTACAATAAATCAAAAATAGGCCTGGCATGGAAGTGAGCACTTGTATTCTGGCTACTTGGAAGGCTGAGTGAACAATCACCAGGGCCCAGCAGGTGGATGCTGAGGTGGCTGTGAGTGTGCCATGGCACCTAACCTGGGCAACAGAGTGAGACTCTGACAAAAAATAAAAAAAAAATAACAAAACCACTTTGAAAAACAGAACAAAGATGGAGAACTAGTATGGAAGGACAGCAATAAAAATAAATAGATCAATAAAAATGTATAAGAAATCGAAGAAATAGACGAACACATACATGTGCAAAAAAGTGAAAGAAAATTCAGCTATTCATGATTAACTTTTCAAAAAATGCTGCAGGGTCAATAAGAAAGTTTACTTCAATCAATAACATAAATGATTTCAAAAATGAACTGAAAACAAATCATAGAACTAAATGTCAAACCTGAAACTCCTAAAATCTCTAGAAGAAAATCTTAGTTTATTTCTGTCTGACAAAGCATTCTTAGATACAACCCCAAAACACAAATGACAAAATAACAATTGTACATCATCCCATTTTAAAACCTCTCTCCAAAAACACTGTGAAGAGCATGACATGACAGTCCCCAGACTGGGAGATAATCATTGCAAAGCATATATTGGAAAATAGATTGTATCCATATCATAGCAAGAACTCTCAAAATGTGATAATAAAATTATCTAGAAAAGAATCAGAGGAATATGGTGGAGTAGGTCTTTTTAGTGTTTGTACTTCTACAGAAACTTCCATTTAAACAAATATCCACACATGGAATTACCTTCACAAGAACTAAGGGAAAAAAATTACCCAGAAGTGAGAATATGAAGCCCCTTTGGACCACAAAGATGAGTAAAACCATTATTGGATAGTTAGGGAATTAGTTATCTGTGTCTCTGATGACCTTCTTTGCAAGCTCTTACGGTACCATAACTGGAAAGTCTCTATGGACTTATAGTTTCTACACTGGAATTAGTGGGCTGGGATAGACATCTGCCTTCTCCACCAGCCTGGGTTTTTTTCATGGGGGATGCACTCCTTTATTAACCCCAGAGAATCACCACCAGTACTAATGGAGTTGATCCACCTGAGGCCAAATACAGAAAAAGAATATGCTAGTGCAGGCTTCAGCCAGCACACACTAGTTGACAGTAGCTTACCATCCTGGGCAGAGGAGACCACACTAACCATAGAAGCTTTATCTAGGTGTCATGCAGTAGGAAGTATGATTCAAATCTCTTCCAGGCTTGAGAGCCTGACCAGCTTTCCCATACAGCTGGGCGCCCTTTCTGAATCTCCCACATGCCCATCCATTTCAGACACTGCATCAAAGGTGTGGACTCATGTCTAACCTGAGCTTAAGGCACACCCTAGTACTAAAATGGAATGCAATAGTCAATCCATTCAGAAGGTCTAGGCAAGCCCACTGAAAGAAAATGACTACAAACAAACCTAGACTGGAAAACTGGATTAAATAACTAATTTGTCAATGAATTGGCAAAGTGTGTCTCTATAAAATGCAAAAATAACCTAATATCCCCCAAATATGGACCACTGTGCTAAATCAATATATTTTTTTCAAAATAAAAAATAGACCAGAAAACATGGCCTCAGGCCTTGGATAAAACAGGGTTCTAGAAATTGTATTGAACAGTCTGGCCAACAAAGTATCCAAAATAGCTGTTCTAAGAAAACTCATCAAATTTCAAGAAAATCCAAACACAATAATCCAGAAATTGAACATAGAAACTGACAGGAAAAAAAAAAAAGAAACAAACAGAAATCTTAGAGCTAAAAAAATGCAGTCAATAAAATGAAAAATGCAATAGAGGGTATCAACAACACAACTATTCAAATAGAAGAAAAAAATCAGTAAGGTTGAAAATAAGCTAATAAAACACTGGACAGCAGAGAAAAAAGAATGAGAAGGAATCCATGGGACACCATCAAAAAACCACATCTTTGTGTTTCTGACATCCACAAGGGATGAAAGAATGGAAAAGGAGTAACAAGCTTACCAATAAAATAAAATAAAATAATTTTTAAAAACTTTCCAAACCTGGAGAAAGATAAAAAATATTCCTAGAGTAAGGTAAAAGTCATCAATAAAATGTATCCAAGATAATAAAAACTCTAAGATATATCATAACCAGACTCTCAAATATCTGAGACAATCAGAAAATCCTGAAAGCAGCAATAGAAAAGCAGTCAATAAACATAATAGGATAGTATAAGAGACTTCTCAGCAGAAATCCCACAGGCCAGGAAAGAGTAGAGTGGTATATTCTGAGTGTTGAAGAAAACAGCTGCCACCAAGTAAACACTCTTCTGCAAAGCTATTTTTCAAAATTAAAGAAGATATAAATGTGTTCCCACACAATCAAAGGCTTAAGGAATTCAATGCAAACAAAACTCCCCTACAATTCCTTAAAGGATTTCTTGAAACGAAAAGAAATGATGCTATTGTGTAACACAAAACATCAAAAGTATAAAATCCACTGTAAGGAACTATCCAAACAAATTCAGAGTACTCTAACATGGTAATGGTGTGATGTAAACCACTTGTGTTCATATTAGAAAGGTTTAAAAAACAAAACAAAAATAGTAGAATAGTTTGCTAATTATGAAACAGTATGAAAAAAGGTAAATTATTATGTCACAAACACAAAATGTGGGAGAGAAAAGGAGTTAAAGGATAAATTGTTTCTTCCTTTTCTGCAATACAATTATTATACATGTAAAATAACTTGTTATAACTATAAGATGCTCTTTGTAAGCCTGATAATAACCACAAGTAAAAAAATTTAATATATTCACTAAAAGTAAGAAATCAACATATTGTGATAGAGAAATTCACTTATCTCACAAAAGAAGACAGTAAGAGAGGAAGAAAAAACAAAGTTCTAGAAAACTAGTAACAATATCATAGTACCAAATCTATTAATAATTACCTTTAATGTAAATAAATTAAGTTATCCAATTAAAATACTTACTGTGGTTGAATAGATAAAAAGAGAATAAGACCCAAATATACACTGTCATGAGACTCATTTCACCTGTATGGACATATATAACTGAAAGAAAGTACATACAAAAAATATTCAAGCAAATACAAATCAAAAGAAGCAGGAATGACTATATATGCATATGTACATTGACAAAATTGCTGGCTGCCACTGCTAGAGCCTAAGCACAAGACACTGACCGCAACCCCAATGTCCCTGGTATTGGGGCTGCCATGCATTTACAAGCACCCAAAGGATAGGCAACCCTACTAATAGTTGTAACCTGGGAGTGAAACATGCACTTTGTAGCTACCTGCCTATGACTACTGTCTCTAAAAACAACCCTGCCTCCCTGAGCACCATAGCTTCAGTGCAGCTGCTGCCAACTACCACCCAAACATCCTGCCAGGAGGCTGAGAATCAAGGTGCATCTACCAATTACAGCCATCATTTGTATGCACCATAGGAGTCCGCAGGACAGGCCTGCCCAACCACCCTCCACCCCCCATCCCTGAATGTGCCATCTGGGGACCTGGGGATTGCCCCTTTATCCATCACCAGTGTCATTCAAGTAGTCCTCCTAGAGAAATGAGGACAGAACAGCACAACCTATAGATCCCAACAGAGTTGGCAGCAAACCATATGTGCCATATGTAGATCTGAAGGCTGGCCCACTTAGCCCAATGCAGTCACTGTCAACACCAGTGTGAGCCACTTCAGAGCTAGAAATTTTCAAGTCATTACTACCACCATCACCCACATGTTGGCACCCTAGAAGTCCAAGGATATACCCACTGTCCAGTCTACCATTTCCACTGTAAGTAGCAAAGAAAGTCACCTGGCAGGCAAATAATTGGCCAGCCTGGACCCACCAATACAGGTTCCAGCGTATACTGCACTGAGACCTGAGAACAGGAATATTGGGATTATTGCTGCCTTCACTGGGGCCTGAGAATTTGTCCACATGGTATCCCCATCTTGAGCAAAACTTCACCATAATCTTTACTAATAACACAATCAAAACCACTGAGGAAATCACAGACATCACTAATAATATTACAGCCAAAAAGAAAAAAAAAACTGAAAAAAGTAAGCGTTACAACAAATGTGCAGATATCAGCATAAGAATACAAGAAAAATAAAAAAACAAAAAAGAGTGAGGAAATATGATACCTACAAAGGAACACAATAATTTTCCAGCAACAGATTACTATGAAAAATAGATTTATGAAATGCCAGAAAATGAATTCAAAATAATGATATTAAAGAAGCTCAGTGGCATACAAAAGAATACAGATAAACAATACAAAAAAAGCACAAAATCAACTTAGGACATGAATAAAAAATTTAACAAAGATATATATCATAGAAAAGACAAAAAAATCTAAAATAGAATTCATTGAATGAACTATAAAATATATTTGAAAGTTTCAGTAATAGACTAGATTCAGCAGAATAAAGAATTTCAGAATTTGAAAAAACTGGTCTTTTGAAATAACCACATCAGACAAAAATAATTTAAAAAATGTAAAAGAATGAACAAAGTCTTTGTGTCAAATGAGACATTATAAAGCAACCAATTACTTGAATTTTTAGTGTCCCGGAAGGTAAAGAGAAGTCCAATGTGATAGAAAACCTATATAACAAAATAATAGCTAAGCACTTTCCAAGTATAGCAAGGGATTTAGACATGTAGATACAGGAAGCTCAGAGATATCCACACAGATACAATCCAGAAAGATCGTCTCCAAAGCACATTATAGTCAAACTGTCAAAAGTCAAAGACAAAAAGAAAATTCTAAAAACAACAAAAGCATCTCATCACTTTTAAGACAATTCCCATTAGACTAACAGTAGATTTCTCAGAAGGCACCTTATAGGCTAGTAGAGAATTTTATGATATATTCAAGTGCAGAAAGAAAAAACTGTCAGTTGAGGACACTATCTTCAGCAAATGCAATGCAAAAGTTATCATTTATACAGGTGAAATAAAATCTTTCCTAGACAAGGAAATGTTGATGAAATTCCTCACCACTAGATCCACCCTCCAGAAGTGCTTAAGGGGCTCCTACACGTCAACAATATCTGCCATCACAAAAATATAAGAAACTATAGAACACACTGGTAGCACAAACACATAAATAAGAAAAAGGATTTAAATGTTATCACTAAAGAAAATCACCAGTCCACAATGAAAAAAAAAAAAAAAAAGAGAGAGAGATACAAGAGAAAAAAATAACACAGCATATATAAAACAACAAGAAATCAGAAAATAACCGGAATATGCCCTCACATACAAAACAGTCTTGAATGTCAATGGATTAAACTTTCCACTTAAAAGATATAGACTGGCTCAATGGATTTTAAAAAATAACTCAATAGGCCAGGCTCAGTGGCTCAGCCTGTAATCCCAGCACTTTGGGAGGCCGAGGCGAGTGGATTGCCTGAGCCTGTGGGTTCAAGACCAACCTGAGCAACGTGGCAAGCTTGTCTCTACAATAAATCAAAAAGTAGCTAGGCATGGTAGTGCATGCCTGTAGATCTGGCTACTTGGAAAGTTAAGGCAGAAGGATTGCCTAAAGTCCAACAGGTTGACGCTGGGGTGGTCATGAGTGTGCCACTGCCTGGGTGACAGAGTGAGACTCCAACTTAAAGAAAATAAATAAATAAAAAATAACTCAATTATATGCTGCATATAAGAAAATTACCTCACCTTTAAGGACACATATAGACTAAAAGGGATGTAAATCATTAGTCCATGGAAAGAGAAACCAAAAGTGAATAGGAGTTGGCATATTTATGTTAGACATCAAGTCAAAAACAGTAAAAAGAGATAAAGATGGTCATTATGTAAAGACAAAGGGGTCAATTAGCAAGAGGATATAGCAATTATTAACATATATGCACCCAACACTGGAGTACCCAGATAAATAAATATCCTTAGATCTAAAGAGAGAGATAGACTCTGATACAATAATATTTTAAGACAGTGGTCCCCAACTTCTTTGGGCATCAGGGACTAATTTTGTGGAAGACAATTTTTGCACAGACCGGTGGGGGGAGGATATTTTGAGATTATTCAAGTGCGCAACATTTATTGTATACTTTATTGTTATTACATTATGGTATATAATGAAATAATTATACAACTTGCTGTTGGGAGCCAGCCTTGGAGGCCCGCCTGATTGACAAAGTCCAGGTGCGCTGAGGACCCCCAGCCATAAAGCGAGTCTGGGCAGCTGAGGCCCTTCTGTCTTCCGTCTTTACTGTTGATACGCCGAAGAATTCTGTGCAGTCGTGGAAGAAGAAAACAGCACGTTTATGTGAAGTACTCACAGCTAAACCGAGAATGTCATGGTTCATTTTTCCATTTCCCACTATGCTGCTTGGCCTTTTCTAACATATGCAAGGGGTAAACTCTGAAGCACATCAAGAATGCTTTCTTTCACTTGGTTATAAGTTACTAGATATTGCTTGAGTAAAAAATGATATAAGTATATTCACTCCTTATTTGATTTAGAATTATGTAGTTTAGTGTTTAGACAAGGTTTTTAAGAAGCACAAGTTTATAGTAAGTTCATTATGAATTTATTATAAGTTTTAACACTTATCTAGGAGTTACGTAGGTGATTTATAACACTGTTTTCACAGATTTAGGATGAAGATTAATCGTTAAGGTTTTTACTTAATTTAATAGTTAAAATTTTGTTAATGTTTATAGAGTAGGTTTTCACTGAATTCATAATATACTAATTGGATACTTTTATGATAAATTAACGAAATACAGAGAGCAACCTTGGGGACCTGGGAAACATCACTAAAAGTTTCTTTTGAGTTTTCTTTAGAAATAAACACTGCTGGGCTCGGTGGCTCAGCCTGTAATCCCACTCTTTTGGGAGGCTGAGGTGAGTGGATTGCCTGAGCCTGCAGGTTCGAGAGCCACCTGGGCAACTTGGCGAGACCTCATCTCTACAATAAATCAAAAAAAAATTAGCCAGGCGTGTTAGTACGCGCCTGTAGTTTCAGCTACTTGGAAGGCTGAGGTGGAAGGATCGCCGGAGCCCAGTAGGCAAGGCTGTGGTGGCTGGGAGCGGCCACTGCACTCCAGTCTGGGTGACAGAGTGACACTCCAACTCAAAAAAAAAAAGAAAAGAAATAAACACTGCAGGATGAGAGAAAAGTAATGAAGACACCTGGACAAGAGAGGTGATTTTGAAGCTTTGAAGGTCATAGAAGCCCCAGAGGGAAAACTCCTGCTACACGGAGAAACGTGCACTTGGAAATTTTCTTGAGACATTTCAAGGACTGTAATTCGGGACTTTGGACTAAAACTATCATTTTTGGCTTTATGAATAAGACTCATTGACTGAAAGTAGATAGTGTTCTTGGCTTGTTTGTTGCTTTTAAGACCACTAGATGATGGTAACTTTTAAAAAATAATGTACATGAAGGAATTTTATTTGTCTTGCCCCTTTATGAATGGTATAAAAGCTTTCTGTTAACTAACATTAAATGACATCTGTACTGCAAGCAGGTGTTCAAGTATATCATTTCGTCATAAGTTTCTTCTTTCGCCTATTCCGTCTCTCCTTTAGCAAACCTCACACCCTAGCAGGAGCAGGACTCCAGCAACTTGCTATTTCAAAAAGAGGTACAATCAGAAGTGGTAAATAAAATAAGGGTAGGCCACACATGGACAAAAGTAAGTGTCAGAGTCTGACCTAAAGTATGCCACCAGATGCAGCTGTACAACTGAAGTACATCAACTCACTTGCCGCTCACTGACAACTTTTGATATTACTCTAAAAGAAATTAATTTATTATGGTCTCTGCAGTCAAACCTCACTGCTAATGTTAATCTGTATCTGCAGTCACTCTCCAGTGCTAAATTACCATCTCAGCTCCACCTCAAATCATCAGGCATTAGATTTTCATAAAGAGCATGCAATCTAGATCCCTAATATGTGTAGTTCCCAATAGGGTTTGTGCTCCTATGAGAATCTAATGCCATCACTGATCTGGCAGAATATGGAGTTCAGGCAGTAATGTGTGCCAATGGGGAGAAGATGTAAATACAGATGCAGCTTAACTTGCCCACCACTCACCTCCTGCTGTGCAGCCTGGTTCCTAACAGGATACAGACTGGTTCCAGTTCATGGCCTGGAGGTTGGCAACCTCTGCTTTAGGACTTAAACACTTCCCACTCTCTGCAGGAAACAGATAATCAAGAAAAAGGTTAACAGGGAAAGATTGGATTTAAATGCACCTTTTTTAGAGACAAGTTCTCTCTGTTCTGGATAAAGTACAGAGGCAGAGTCATGGCTCACTGTGGCCTCAACTTCCTCAGTTTAAGAGCTCCTCCCATCACAGCCTCCCAATTAGCTGGAACTACAGGCACAACACCATGCCAGCTAATTCTTGGTTTTGTTGTTGTTGTTGTTGTTGTTGGTAGAAACAAGGTCTTGCTATGTTGTCCTAGGCTAGTCTCAAACTCCTAGGCTCAAAAAATTCTCCTGCCTCTGCCTCCCAAAGTGCTTGGATTATAGGCATGTGCCACCACATGTGATCTAAACTACATTTTAAGCCAAATGACCCTAACAGGCATTTAAAGAATATTTAATTCAACAGCCTCAGAATACACATTTTTCTCATTAGCATAGAAAACATTTTCCAGGATAAACCATATATTAGGACACAAAGCAAGTCTTAAAAATTTTTTTAAATCAAAATTTACCAGATACCCTCTCAGATTAGAGTGAAATAAAACAGAAAGTCAGTAACAACAGGAACCTGGGAACTGTAAAATACATAAAAATTAAACAACATGCTACTGAATGACTATTGGGTAAAGGAAGAAATAGAAAAAAATTAAATGAAAGTAGAAGCACAACATATGAAAACCTATGTGATACAGCAAAACGAGTGTTAAGATGGAAGCAGATAGCAACAAATGCCTATATCAAAAAAGTAGAAAGATTTCAAATCAATAAACGAATGACACAACTCAAGGAACTAGAAAAGCAAGGAAAAAAATTAAAAACCAGCTGGGCTCAGTGGCTCAGCCTATAATCCCAGAACTTTGGGAGGCCGAGGTGAGTGGATTGCCTGAGCCCATGGGTTTGAGACCCACCTGGGCAACTTGGTGAGACCTCATCTCTACAATAAATCAAAAATTAGCTGGGCATGGTAGCACATGCCTGTAGTTCCAACTACTTGGAAGGCTGAGGTGGAAGGATCGCCGGAGCCCAGCAGGTTGAGGCTGCGGTGGCCGGGAGCGGCCATTGCACTCCAGTCTGGGCAACAGAGTGAGACTCCAACTCAAAAGAAAAAAAAGAAAAAAAAACCCCAAAAGTAGCAGAAGGAAAGAAACAATAAAGATCAAAGCAAAGAAATTAAATAGAGGCTACACACACACACACAAAAGCAAAAAAAAAAAAAAAAATCCACACAAAAAAATGAAACAAAAAGTTGTGTTTTTTAAAGAAGATATACAAAAATAACACACTACTAGCTAGATTAACCAAGAAAAAAGAGAGAAGACACAAATAAGCAAAATAAGAAACAAATAAAGAACAAAATCAGAAGTAATTACAATTGATACCACAGAAATACCAAAGAGTACCAGAGACTATTATGAACACTATACACTAACAAATTGAAAACCTAGAAGAAATAAATAAGTTCCTGGACACATACAACTTACCAAGATTGAGTCAAGAAGAAATAGAAAACTTGAACCCACAAATATAAAAAGTAATGAGAATAAATAAACAATAAAAAGTTTCCCAACAAAGAAAAGCCCAAGACTGAATTCCTTCATTGCCACATTCTACAAATCTCACAAAGGCAACCTAACACCAATTCTTCTAGTCCAAAAGTGTGAAAAGGAGGAGATTCTCCCTAATTCATTCTACTAGGTCAGAAGTCCCTGATACCAAAACAAGACATGACCACAACAAAAAAAGAAAACTATAGTCTAATATAGCTGATAACATAGATGTAAAAATCCTCAATGAGATACTAACAAACTGAATCCAACATCACATCAAAAAGGTAATATACCATGATAAAGTGGAATTGATCTGAGGGATGCGTTGGTTTCACATATGCAAATCAATAAATGTGATACATCACATCAACAGAATGAACAAAAACTATCTGATCATCTTAGGAGATGCAGAAAAAGCCTTTGATAAAATTCAAGTTTCCTTTACGATTAAAAAACTCTCAACCAACTACATATTGAATGACCATACCTTAACATACTAAAAACCATATACTACAAACCCACAGATAACATCGTAATGAAGAGAAGCTGAAATTCTTTCCTCTAAGAATAGAACAAGACAACTTTATCCACTTTATTTAACATAACACTGGAAGTCCTAGCCAGAACAATCAGGCAATAGAAAGAAATAAAAGGCAACCAGATTTGAAAAGAGGAAGTCAGATTGTTCATTGCAGATGACATAATCTTGAAAAACCTAAAGACTCCACCAAAAAAAAGTAAACTTGATCAATAAATGCAGTAAAGTTGCAGGATACAAAATCAACATACAAAAAGTGGCATTTGTATACACCACAATGAACTAGCTGAAAGAAAGCAAGAAGGCAAACCTTTTTACAAGAGTTGCAGAAAAAATACCTAGGAATAAATTTAACCAAAGAAGTGAAAGTTCTCTACAAGGAAAGTTATAAAACACTGCTAAAAGAAATTGAAGAGGACACAAAGAAATGGAAAGACATCCCATGCTCATGGATCAGAAAGACGAATATTGTTAAAATGACCAGGCTACACAAAGAAATCTATAGAATCAGTGAAATCCTTGTCAAAATACCAAAGTCATTTTTCTAAGAATGAGAAGAAAAATCTTAAAAATTCATGTGAAACAACAACAAAAAAGACTAAATAGCCAAATCAATTCTGAACAAAAACAAGACAGAGGCATTACACTACCTGATTTCAAAGTATGCTACAAGGCTATAGAAACCAAAACAGCATGGAATTGATGTAAAAAAAACACACATAGACCAAAAAAACAGAATAGAGAACCCAGGGCTGGGAGCGGTGGTTCTTGCTTGTAATCCTAAAACTTCAGAGTTTGGGAGGCTAAGGCTGGAGGATCACTTGGGCCCAGGAATTCAACACCAGCCTAGGCAACAGAGTGAGACTTGTCTCTACCAAAAATAGAAATAAAAATAAAAGAGCTAGCCCAGCATGGATACAAGGCTGAGGTCCAATCTCCTCAAGACGCAGATGCATAAGGATCGCCTGAGCTCAGGCAGTCGAGCCTGTGGTGAGCCATGATCGTGCCACTGCATTCCAACCTAGGTGGCAGCTAGACCAAACTAAAAATAAAAGATGGAGATCCAGAAATAAGTAGACGTTTTACAGCCAACTGATTTTCAACAAAGGTGCAAGATGCCAAGGGCATACACTGGGGAAAAGTCACCTTCTTCAATACATATTGCCGGAAAACTTGGATGTTTATATACAGAAGAACTGTTGGGAGCCAGCCTTGGAGGCCCGCCTTATTGACAAAGTCCAGGTGCGCTGAGGACCCCCGGCCGCAAAGCGAGTCTGGGCAGCTGAGGCCCTTCTATCTTCCATCCTTGCTGTTGGTACAGCTGAAGAAATTCTGTGCAGTCGTGGAAGAAGAAAATGGCATGTTTATGCAAAGTACTCACAGCTAACCTGAGAATGTCATGGTTCATTTTTCCATTTTCCCACTATGCCGCTTGGCCTTTTCTAACATATGCAAGGGTTAAACTCTGAAGCACATCAAGAATGCTTTCTTTCACTTGGTTATAAGTTACTAGATATTGCTTGAATAAAAAATGATATTAGTATATTCACTTCTTATTTGATTTAGAATTATGCAGTTTAGTGTTTAGACATAAGGTTTTTTAGAAGCACAAGTTTATAGTAAGTTCATTATGAATTCATTATAAGTTCTAACACTTATATAGGAGTTATGTGGGTGATTTATAACACTGTTTTCACTGACTTAGGATAAAGATTAATCGTTAAGGTTTTTACTTAATTCAATAGTTAAAACTCTAAGTTAACATTTATAGAGTGGGTTTTCACTGAACTCATAATATACAAATCAGACACTTTTATGATAACTTAGCTAAAGACAGAAAGCAACCTTGGGGGCCTGGGAAACATTACTAAAAGCTTCTTTTGAGTTTTCTTTGGAAACAAGCACTGCAGGATAAGAGAAAAGTAACGAAGACACCTGGACAAGAAAGGCGATTACAGAACTCTGAAGGCCATAAAGCCCCAGAAGGAAGACTACTGCTAAACTTTCTGGAGACAGTTCAAGGACTGTAATTTGGGACTTTGGACTAAAACTATCATCTTTGGCCTTATGAATAAGACTCATTATCTGAATGTTTACAGGGTTCTTGGCTTGTTTATTGCTAAGACCACTAGATGGTGGTAACTTGTAGAGGATATGTACATGAAGGAATTTTCTTTGTCTTGCCCCTTTACAAATGGTATAAAAGCTTTCCCTTAGCTAACATTAAATGGTCATCTGTTCAGGAAGCAGGTGTCCGAGTATAATGTTTTCATCTTTTGCCTATCCGTCTCTCCTTCAGGAAATCTCACGACCCTTGCAGGGCGGGACCCCCGCAACTAGCCTCTTATTTTTTACCACATACAAAAATCAATTTAAGATTAATTGAAGACTTGAATATAAGACCTGAAACTATCATAAAACTACTAGAAGAAAACATCTGAATCACTTCAGGACATTGGTCTGGGCAAAGACTTTATGGCTAAGTCTTCAAAGGCACAGGCAACCAAAAAAAAAAAAAAGATAAATGGTAGCATATTAAATGACAAAGTTTCTACACAACAAAATAAACAGCCAATAAAGTGTAGAGACAACCTGTTGGATGGGAGAAAATATTTGCTAATTATTCATCTAATGGTCAACAGGCATATGAGAAAATGTTCAGCATCACTAATCATAAGGGAAATGAAAATCAAGACCACAAAGAGATATCATCTGCCCCCAGTTAGAATGACTACTATTAAAAAGACAAGGTTAGGCTTGGAGGCATCTGACTGGTTGTCTCCTTTTTCTCTGTGATAGTATGGATTAATGACCTGTAGATTCCTGTATGTTCTACAAATATACCACATCTATATTTATTGTGTCTCCTTTCCTGTAGCCTCAAATGAACTGGCACACCATTACTTCTGCCATATTTTGTTAATGCAGTCATAAGCCCTGCCTAGATTCAAAGGGGTAGAAAAATGAAATCTAGACATTAATGGGCCACACACATAAGAGCAGGTGAAGTATGACATACTGTGCAAACATCTTTGAAATGTATGATCTGCCACACCTAGGGTGAAAGCATTTGCACAGCTATTTAAAATCATAGTAATAAAACAGAACTGTGAGAAATAAGAATAAATTATTTTAAACCAGTAAATTTGGGGATAATTTGTTACTCAACAACATATAACTGTAACAGCTAGGTATATCAGTTACCTACTATAACAAGAATGCTGCATAACAAACTACCCCAAAACTCTGATTTACAATCAAAGCATGTATTCTTGCCAACAAGTCTACAGGTCAACTAAGTGGTTCTGCAAATCTGGACCAAACTTGGCTGATCCCAGTTGGTAACAAATGTATCTGCAGGCAGCTGACAGGTTGGCTAGGGGAACAGCTCCTCTAGCACATGTCTGGTTGTTTTCCAGCTATGAGCTGGAAACATTGCGACTAGACCATTTGTCTATTTTTTTGTCTTTGTTTTTTTTTCAAGGGATACATGTATAAGTTTGTTACATAGGCATATTGCATGATGGTGAGCTTTGAGCTTTGGTGAGCCTGTCACCCAGGTGGAGGGCATGGCACCCTGTGGGTAGTTCTTCAACTGTTACTCCCCTCCCTCTCTCCCCCCTTTGGGAGTCCCCAGTGTATGTTTTTCCTATCCTTATGCCCATATGTATACACTGTTTAGTTCTCACTTACAAGTGAGAAGATGTGGTATTTGGTTTTCTGTTTCTTAGGATGATGGTTTCCAGCTGCATTCATGTTGCTACAAAGGATAGAATTTTGTTCTTTTTTAGGACTGCATAGTATTCCATGGTGTGTATGTATCACATTTTCTTTATCCAGTCACCGTTGATGGCACCTAGGTTGATACCATGTTTTTGCTCTTGTGGATAGTGCTGTGACAAACTTATAAGTGCAGGCTATCTTTTTGGTAGAATGACTTGTGCTCCTTCAGGCATATACCCAGTAGTAGGAATTGCTGCATCAAATGGTAAATCTATCTTTAGTTCCTTGAGAAATCTCCTAACTGCTTTCCACAGGGGCTAAAGTCGCTTACATTCTCACCAACAGTGTAGGAGCATTCCCATTTCTCAGCAACCTCGCCAGCATCTGTTTTCAAATTTATAATAAAAGTCATTCTCACTGATGAGGTGATATTTCATTGTGGTTTTGATTGGCATTTCTCTGATGATTAGTAATGTTGAACATTTTTTCATGTCTGTTGGCCACTTGTATGTCTTCCTTGAAAAGTGTTCGATCATTTCCTTTGCCCACTTTTTAATGAGGTTACTAGGTTTTTCCTGTCATTTTGTTTAAATTCTTTGTACAGTCTGGATATGAGCTCTGACAATTAAGTTGCCACCATGTGCTTACATTGGCAGAACTGCACAAACAACTCAGTAAGGTTCCGTAACCTTGATATATCAGTGTCTCATAGCTGTGTTCATGTCAACATGTGGCAGTGTCTTGCTGAATGGCATTCATTATTGTGGTTGCATGTTTTTGTGTGCCATTGTGAGAATGTTGAAGCTTGAATTAGACCAATGAAAGAACATTAAATTTCTCGTTATAGTTTGTAAGAGTGAAATGAAATCAGGTAATGTTAGTCCAAGCTCATGGAGATAATGCCATGAAGAAAATGGCAGTGTACAGATGAATTAAACGTTTTTTTTTTGTTTTGTTTTGTTTTGTTTTTCTGAGTAGACAGAAAGCATCACTAATGATTGAGGTCAGGACAGTCAATAATAAGCAGAACTGACAAAGACATTGCCAAAATTTGTCAAATTATGCATCAAAATCATTGGCTGACTGCGAGAAGTATAGCAGTCCAAATAAACATTGATAGAGAAAAAGGAAAATATTAACTGAAAACCTTGGTACGAGAAAGATGTGTGCAAAAATGATCCCAAAGGAGCTCACTGATTAGCAAAAGCAAAGGTAAGTCAAAGTTTGCCAAGATCTTTTGAAAAAGCAAGACAATATCTTGGGCTATGTTATCATTGGTGATGAAACATGGGTGTAGCAAGATGACCCTGAAACAAAGCATAAAAGTACACAATGGAAGTCAGCCAGTTCTCTACAATCAAAAAAGTTCTGTCAGTCCAAATCAAGAGTCCAAACTATGCTGCTAACCTTTTTTGATATCAGATTGTTTATTATGAATTTGTACCAACCAGACTGTTGGGAGCCGGCCATGGTGGCCCACCTGAACGTTAGGAATCAAGGTGAGCCATGGACCCCAAGACCACTAGGTGTGTTCGGGAGCTGTTGACCCCATTCCCTCCTCCCTTTTTCATTTTAGCCAAAAGGATCTCTGCCTACCTAAGCTGAAGGCTCTGTGACTGTGACAGGCATGGCTCACTCTAGAAACTCATTGTTCCTGTTTCCCATGAACTGTGGTTTCGGCTTAGGTATTAGATAGGATTCAAACTCAGGTCACATTTGGGAGCCTTCTATACAGTACAAGCTTCTTTATAAAACTTAAAAGTATATTTGTAGAATTAGTATATACATATGGAGAGCTGTTTTCAGCTTTAGATGGTATAGATGATTATCTAGAGTTACCAGAAATGGCCCAGCACAAACTTTGGGCTGGGCCACATTCCTAAGGGCCCAGCGTGTACTTTGGACTGGGCCACATTCTTTAGGAACTGGTTTGAGCTATAATTAAGAGTTTCTATAGTGTAGGTAAAATTAGCACAAAATAGAAAGGTATTAGGATTTAAGTTAGTCATTAGGTGTTGTGTATGCATAAGCTTTAGAAGTTATTGATTATTTGAATATTATGATGTTGAAATTGTTGTATTGCTTTTGAGGAACATTAACCAAGCATAAGGAACAGTGAGATAATTTTAGGATTGTCCTTCCTCATGCTTGGGAAAACGCCTGGTGGGTGAGGGATGCCCCTCATCTACCTGGCTTTGTGTTCACATAATAGTCTTGTGATTTAATTGGGATTGTCCTTCCTCATGCTTGAGGAAACACCTGGTGGGTGGGGGATGCCCCTCATTCACCTGGCTTTGTGTTCATGTGAAAGTCTTGTGATTTAACCTGTGAAAATTTGGGATAAAAGGCTTACTATTTGTCCCATTAAATGACTTCTGCTCAATCCATTGAATAGTTGTCCATTTTCTTTCTTTCTCTTTATATCTATCCCTCCATCTTTCTTTCTTTTAATATCTATCCCTCCTACAGAATCGGCTTCTGCACTAGACAGAATCCAGTCTCTTTCTTTCTTTTTCTTTATATCTATCCCTCCAGTTTAATCACCAACGCCATCTTTCCTACCAGGGACCCCCAATATCTGCAGGGGCTGGCCCCCCACACCGGACAAACAAGTTTACTAATCAAGCTTACTATTTGAAAGTGGTAAAAAGACTGCGTGAAAAAGAAAAAAATGATCTGAATGTTTCACAAACAACTCATAGCTCTTGCATCACAACAATGCACCAGCTAACACAGCACTATGAGGGAGGAAGTTATTAGCCAGTAAACAAATAACTGTATTGGAGCACCCTCCCTACTCACTTGATCTGGCCTCCAATGACTTCTTTTACCCAGAGATACAGGAAATATTGAAAGAAAGATATTTTGATGACATTCAGGATGTAAGGATAATATGATCACGGCTCTGTTCTGATAGCCATTCCAGAAAAATAGTTCCAGAATTGCTTTAACAGGTGGACTAGGGGCTGGCAATCAGTACATAGCTTTTCAAGGGGAGACTTCAGAGGTTACTGTCATGAAATTCAGCAATGAAGTATGTAGCACTTTTTCTAGGATGAATTCACAAACTTAATTGTCAGACCCCATTAGTCCCTTGTTGGATGCACAGTTTGCAAATATTTTCCCCTATTCTGTAGATTGTCTATTAATTCAGCTGATGGTTTCTTTTGCTGTGCAGAAGCTCTTTAGTTTGATTAGATCCCAACCGTCAATTTTGATTTTTGCTTTTGAGGTCTTGGTCATGAATCCATTGCCTAGGTCAATGTCCAGAAGAGTGTGTCCTGGGATTTCTTCTAGGCTTTTTATAATTTGAGGTCTTACATTTAAGTCATTAATCCATCTTGAGTTAATTTTTGTACATGGTGAAAGATAGTGGTCCAGCTTCATTCTTCTGTATATGGTTAGCCAGTTTTCCCAGGATCATTTGTTAAATAAGGTATCTTTTCCCCAGTGTTTGTCAACTTTGTCAAAGATGAGATGATTGTAAAGCAGCAATTTTTTTCTGGTTTCTCAATTCTGTTCAATAGTCTACGTGTCTATTTTTATAGCAGTACCAGGCTGTTTTGGTTACTATATCCTATAGTAAAGTTTGAAGTCTGGAAATCTGATACCTCTGGCTTCCTTTGTGCTCAGGATTGCTTTAGCTATTTGGGTTCCTTTTTGCTTCCATATGAATTTAACTATCTTTTTTCTATATCTGTAAAAAATGAGGCTGGTAATTTTATAGGGATTGTGTACAAACCATTTGGCCCATTATCTAGCAGGCTAGACTGATGTTGTTGCCATGGCAGCTGAGTAGGATTCTAAAAAAAACTAGTGAAAATATTCACAAACTTCAGAGTCTACTCAGGCCTGGAATCTTATTTCCTCTGCATTCTATTGGCCAAAACAAGTTGCAAGGCTAATTCTCCAGATTTAAGGAGTAGGTAAATAAGCTCAAGGGATAGAAGGTGCATAGTCACATGGTAAAGGTCATGAATACATGGAGGGGTGAAAAATTGGGGACACATTGCAATAAATCTATCCAAAAATGAACCTTATTCATTTACTGATAGTTTTATAAAGCAAAACAATTTCTAAAGTAGCAGACAACAAATAAATTATGTTAAATACTGTCCTATTTCTATTCAAATTCATGAATGGCCAGTTACCCTATTTTACAAAGTATTCTGGGGAAAAGATTCTGAGCCTCTCAATTATCCACTTAGATTTGACAATGACTAATCATCATCATATTCTTATAACTATACAAGGTCAAATCCTTTTCTTTTCACTCAGCTCTCATTGGCCTGTTGCTTTCCCTTCTTTCTTATTTATTTTATTTTTTGTGAAGGGGCATAAGCTGATTTTTTTCACCATAGAAGTTAATAAAACTCTCAACACTGTAAGTACAAGAATATAGTAACAGTAACGAATAGGAAATGAATTCCTCTGCATTCAGTTAGAAGAAACTAAATAATAGAATAAGAAAATTAGATAACACAAAGTTAACAACAGGATTTTAATGAAGAATTTTGGTAAATGTGTTTTTGAAGAGATAAGTGGGTATAAAACACATTAAAAAGAACAAAAACTTTCTTTCTCTCTATAAGTACTTCTTAAAACAGCCAAAACTATGTTTAATTTGATATATATTTCAGAGCTTAAAATCCAAGTAACTAACGAATTTTTTGCAATTGAGCTTGAGACACATCCATTTATTACCCAAACACACTGGATACACTTTCTTAACAATTGAATTGTTATTCTTATTGGTAGTTTTGCCTTTTTCAAGTTTTCTTAGGAGAAAAATAGAAGAAAAAAGTTTTTATTCATATTACCTACTTTTTTTAAACATTACTTAGGAATGGCACAGTCTTAAAATGTCAATTTTGAAAAATAATGACAAAATGCTGGAGTATAATTCTTATTTTTAGAATCTCCTTTTTGAAAAGGATCCCTTTCTCATTTTCTTTAGCAAAAATTAGTAAAAGAAAAATAATTTTGTCCTGGCATTGGTGGGATGAGATCTATATTGTTTATAAAGTCAAAGAGAGTCTGCTTTAAAAGAGATCTACACTAGTAGGTAACATAAACTAAAGAAGCCATTCATAATGCATAAGGAGATGCATTCATTCCAATGTACTTCATCCTTCCCTTAGGTTTTACCAGAGCATCTCTGAAGAGTGATGCGCATTATAATTTCACAGATATTAAACAATTTTCACTTTCCATATAAATACCAAATAGGCTTACCTCTTTGACAGTGTATTGGACTATCCCAAACCCTGAAGAACATTTTGTCTTCCTGGCCCATTCACTAAAACCCAGAAGTTTTCAAGGTCACTCTGACAACCAAAAACCCATACCCATACATTTCCAACTGCTGCTAGATGAGAATCACTAAGATAGATGATTCAAGATTAATATCTATTAACTTCATGACTTCCACAGTCAGTAACTGCCTCATCTGCAGTAACAATGACTGAAGAAGAACATATTTATAAAAAAAAACATTGTAATTGTATGTTATTTTAGAAATTTTTTTTATTTGTGAAATGATTACATGCACAAAGTGCAATACTTATTTATCCCCAAATGCACATATACAAATGCACATTTAAAGGAAATGCACATTTAAAGGAACCCCAAATGCACATTTAAAGGAAAATGTGTATGTGCTACTGGCCATATATTACCCCATTTATCTTCAATATAAAAAATATTTTCATCTATTACAGTAAAATAAAAAACGTGTACATATTCAGGTCAGGTGCAGAGACTTACACCTGCAATTCCAGCACTTTAGGAGGCTGAGGCAGGAGGACTGCTTAAGCCCTGGAGTTTGAGACCAGCCTACTCAATATAGTGAGATCTTCTCTGTATAAAAAAAATTGAAAAAAAAAAATAGCCAGGCTTGGTGGCACACACCTGTAGTACCAGCTACTTGGGAGGCTGAGGTAGAAGGATCACTTGAGCCAAAGATTTTGAGGCTGTAGTGAGCCATGTTTGTGCCACAGCACTCCAGTCTGGACAACAGAGTATGATCCCGACTCAAACTGCTGCTATCTTTGCTCTAAAGTTTGCTGATTTAATAGTTATTACTGTTTCTGTAAAAATAGCACTACTTGTAGACTTCTTAGTAATGACTTAAAAAGAAAAAAGAAAATAACTATTAGCAACATTATTATGACATGATTACATTACATTCATGCCATGAAATTACTCTGAATGGTCCCAACACAAAGTACAATACAATATGCTTAAAAACCAACATGCCTGAATTAGGTTCACTTATCCATCTGATGCAGTGAAATTAAGATGAAAACTAATTTTAAAAATTTAATTTAATGAAAATACTAAAACTTGCAATAAAAATATCAATCTCATTAACCATCTTCTATATTTTTTACAAATATTTTTTCCTATGTTCCTATGTTTTACTTTACATGCTTTTTGATTTTTGACTACAGCATTCATTTTTATGTAGCCAAATTTATAAGCTTTTATTTGGAATTTTGTCTATTTCACTTAAAAAAAACTCATTACAGATATTTAAGAGAAAATTCCAACTCTTTTTTAAAAATTGTAAGACTTTTAGGAATTTATTTTGACATATATTCTCATGATAAGCTAAATTATTTTTGTCCTCAAATTACTATCCAATTATTCAACTATTTATTGAACAGTCTCTCCTTTCCTGATTGAGCTCTTATGCCTTCTACCAAGCGTATAATAGATTCTTATTAATTATACCTTACCATCATTAAAGAATTACCGCATAAACCCTAGGATGCAGTTCTAGAAGAGTTGGCTGTAAAATCTCGCCTTGCTCAGATATTCACGGTTTAGTCAATGAAACTAATAAGATAAAAAGTGTTCCTGCTCTTGTAGTCTTGGAACACCATTTATGAGACTCCAGTATTTACTGGCAAAGAAGTACAATTCAATCCTGATGGTTAGTTTAATGAGTTTTAAAATCTCAAAAACCTAGTTTCATTTATAACAAAAAACTTTTTAAAACATATTTGCACCTACTTTACCAACAGATATTTACCAGTCGTTTTTTATTTAATACTTGTTCTAAAAGAGCAGACCTTGCAGGTTGATCCCCCAAAGATTCTGCTCTTGGTTTAACAATGGAGAGTATTGTCTGCTTCCTGGAAGAAATGATAAAAATGCAAATTGTTAAAAATTAGCATAACAATCCACAAGTATTTTAGTGATGTAATGAGCAGGTCATTGCTTTTCTTCCTTCTTCTTAACCAATCCCTATGGAACTTTGGGAAAACCCTTCATTATCATAGGCATGCTATTGGCAGTTAATTTTACTTAACACACCTCACTTCTTCCTCCAAGATTTCCACCCCAGGGATCTTTACTCTCTTGAAGAGTATCAAAATTAATAGTGGGGCAGAGGTGAGGGCACTATCTACCTCTTAGAGGTGGGCCACCAAGAGTGGGGGCATAGTTATTTGAGGGTTTTTTTTTTCATGTTTTAAAGAAGAGTGTTTTAGTTTTTTTGTTTTTTTACTTTATTATAAAGACGTGGGTTACAAGTCAGGATTGGGTACAAAAGTAATCGACATGCAGGTAAAGTTTGTCTCCAACTGGGGCTCACTTCCCCTGGTTTAAGACCAGATACCTTTTGTGTTGCTATGTGCCCCCCACCATCCTGGTAGTATCCTGCAATTGATAATACCTCCTTTGTGCTATTTTGATAAATGTTCAGGTCCCACTAATGTGTGAGAAAATGTGGTATTTGGTTCTCTGTTTCTGTGATAGATCACTAAGCATGATCATCTCCAGCTCCATCCAATTTGCAGCACAGATCATGATATTGTCCTTATGGTTGCATAATATTCCACCGTGAATATGAACCACATTTTGTTTATCCAGTCTACTTTTGATGGACAGTAGGGTTGGTTACATGTTTTTGCTATTGTAAATAATGCAAGAATAAACCTTCATGTGTGGGTTTCTTTTTTGTAGAACAAGTTATATTTCTGGAAGGGGGATTGCTGGATCTTATGAAAGGCCAATTTCTAGTTGCTTTAGAAGTCACAACACTGTTTACAATAGAGGCTGGACTATTTTGCTCTCCCACCAAGAGTGTAGAATCTTTCTCTTTTCTCCAACATCTGTTGTTTTTTGAGTTATTAATGATGGCCATTCTCACTGGTGTTAGGTGGTATCTTGATGTGGTTTTGATTTGCATTTCTCCTGTGATTAGTGTGGCTGAGCATTTTTCATGTATCTTTCAGCTGTTCGCATGTCTTCTTTTGAGAAGTGTCTACTCAAGTCCTTTGCCTGTCTTTTAATAGGGCTGGGGTGATATGTTGTTTGTTTTTTGTTTTCCTTTTGGCTCATTTGAGTTCCTTGCAGATCCTGGATGTTAGGCCTTTGTCAGATACACAATTGACAAAAATGTTTTCCCAGTCTGTGGGTTTTCTCTCCAGTCTCTTGATGGTTTCTTTTGCTGTGCAAATGTTTTTCAGTTTGATGAGGTCGCACTTGTTTATCTTATCTTTTATGGCATACACTTTCAGGAGATTTGTTCAAAAATTGGTTACTACTCCAATGTGCATAGAGTGTTTCTTGCATTTTCCTCTAGGATTCTTAAAGTGTTGAGGTATTACATTTAGGTCTTTAATCCATTTAGAGTTGATTTCTAGCATCATGGTGATAGCTAGAGGTCCTGTTTCATTTTTCTGCATGTGGTCAGTTTCCCAGTAACATTTGCTAAATAAGGTCTCCCTTTTTTTTTTTTTATTAATCAATATTTTTTATTATGGTTTTGTGGAGTACAGTTAAGGGTTATGTGTACAATTACATTTCATTCAGGCACCCTGTTGATAAGAGGTGTTTTCCCATCCCCAGACAGATATTTGTGACTGTTAATCCCATCTCCCTCACACCCCATAGTTTCCCAGTACCGTCAGTCATTTTCTTATAGAATTACATTGGATGTTCAAGGTCCATTATATGAGTGAGAACATGTGATACTTGGATCTTTGTATTCGTGAGAGGTCACTCAGTATTATAGACTCTAGTTCCATCCAGGTTGCTGCAAAATTCATGATTTTGTTCTTTTTTATGGCTCTGTAGTATTCCATCGTGTATATGTACCACATTTTTTTAATCCAGTTCTCTTGTAATGGGCAGCATGGTTGTTTCCAGGTTCTTGCTATTGTGAACAACGCTGCTATAAACATACGTTTCATTCAGGCACCCTGTTGATAAGAGGTGTTTTCTCATTCCCAGACAGATATTTACTACTGTTAATCCCATCCTCCCCCATAGTTTCCTAGTACTGTCAGTCATTTCCTTATACTATTACATTGGATGTTCAAGGTCCATTATATGAGTGAGAACATGTGATACTAGGATCTTTGTTTCTGTGAGAGGTCACTCAGTATGATAGACTGTAGTTCCATCCAGGTTGCTGCGAAATTCATGATTTTGTTCTTTTTTATGGCTGCGTAGTATTCTATCATGTATATGTACCACATTTTAAAAATCCAGTCCTCTTGTGATGGGCAGCATGGTTGTTTCCAGGTCCTTGCTATTGTGAACAACGCTGCAATAAACATACGTGTGCAGGTATCTTTTTTTAGAGTGATTTGAGTTCTTCAGGGTATATTCCCAGTAGGGGGATTGTGAGATCATATGAAAGGTCGATTTTTAGAGCTTTTAAGAATGGCCACACTGCTTTCCACAGAGGTTGCACTAGTTTACACTCTCACCAACAGTGTAGAAGTGTTCCCTTTTCACCACACCCTCTCTAGCAGCTGTTATTTTTTGACTTGTTGATAATTGCCATTCTGACTGGAGTTAGGTGGTATCTCAGTGTGGTTTTGATTTGCATCTCCCTGATGATTAGTGAGGTTGAGTATTTTTTCATGTGTTTGTTGGCTGCTCGGATGTCTTCTTTTGTGAAGTGTCTGTTCATATCTTTTGCCCATTTTATAATGGGCTGTTTGTTTTCTTCTTTTCAGTACATTTCAGTTCCTTGTAGATTCCAGGATGTTAAGTCTTTGTCAGACCTAGAGTTGGCAAATACTTTTTCCAGTCTGTAGGCTGTCTCCCTGCTCTCTTGATGGTTTCTTTGGCTTTGCAGAAGCTTGTCAGTTTAATAAAGTCCCACTTGTCTTTTTCTCTCTTACGACCTGTGGGTTTTGGGTTCTGTTCAGGAATTGGATGCCAGTTCCGATTTCCATGAGGGTATTTCCCTCCTTTTCTAAGGTTCTTATGGTTTGAGGTTTTACATTTAGGTCTCTGATCCATTTGGAGTTAACCTTTGTGCATGGGGATAGATAGGGGTCCTGTTTCAATGTTCAGCATGTGGTCAACCAGTTTTCCCAGCATCATTTACTCAATAGGTTCTCCTCTCCCCAGTGGTAGGTGGTGGAGGCTTTGTCGAAGATGAGTTGGTTGAGAAATTGAGGTTTTGCTTCTGGAATCTCAATTCTGTTCCATTGATCTATATGCCTGTTCCTGTACCAATACCAAGCTGTTTTGATGATTGTAGCTTTATAGTAAAGTTTGAAGTCTGGTATTGTGATACCACATAGTTTGTTTGTTTGTTTGTTTTTTTCTGAGGATTGTTCTGGCTATTCCTGGACGTTTGTGTTTCCATATGAATTCCTGTGTTGTTTTTTCTAGGTCTGAGAAGAATGTTGTTGGTAATTCAATGGGTATTGCATTGAATTTTACATTACCTTAGGTAAGATGGACATCTCCACAATGTTGATTCTTCAGATCCATGAGCATGGGATATTTTTCCACTTGCTCGTGTCATCTTTGATTTCTTTGAGCAGTGTTTTGTAATTTTCATTGTAAAGTTCTTTCACGTCTCTGGTTAGGAAGATGCCAGGGTATTTCATTTTTTTTGTGGCTATTGTGAATGGAATTGTGTTTTTTATTTGGGTTTCTGTTTGTTTATTATTGGTGTGGAGAAATGCGATTGTGTTTTGTACATTTATTTTGTAACCTGAGACTTTGCCAAAGACCTTTATCAATGTAAGGAGGATTTTGACAGATTCTCTTGGGTTTTCAAGGTACACAATCATATCATCTGCATAGAGAGATAACTTGACTTCCTCTTTTCCTATTTGAATACCTCTGATTGCCTCCTCTTCTCTGATTGCTCTAGCCAGGACTTCCAATACTATGTTGAACAGGAGGGGTGAGAGAGGGCATCCATGTCCAGTTCCAGTTTTCAGAGGAATTGGTTCCAATTTTTGTCCATTTAGGAGTATGCTGGCTGTGGGTTTCTCATAGATGGCTTTTCCTATTTTGAGGTATGTTCCCCGTATGCCTAGATGTTCAAGGGTTTTTATCAAGAAGGGGTGCTGGATTTTATCAAAAGCTTTTTCTGCATCTAATGACATGATCATGTGGTTTTTGTTTTGACATCTGTTGATGAAATTAATTACATTTATGGTTTTACGAATGTTGAACCAGCCTTGCATCCCAGGAATGAAGCCTACTTGGTCATGGTGGGTGATTTTTGAGATGTATTGCTGAATCCAGTTTGCTAGGATGTTGTTGAGAATTTTAGCATCTATGTTCATCAAAGATATTGGCCTGTAGTTCTCTTTCTTTGTTGGATCTTTACCTGGCTTGGGTATCAATGTGATCTTGGCATTGTAAAATGATTTTGGGAGAGTTCCATCTTTTTCAATCACCTGAAATACCTTCAGTAGGATTGGTATCAGCTCCTCCTTGAATGTCTTGTAGAATTCTGCTGAAAAGCCATCTGGACTAGGGCTTCTTTTTGTAGGAAGTTTTCTTATTACGTAGTCGATTTCCTTGATTGTTATTGGTCTATTTAGGGTCTCAATTTCTTCTTGTTCCAACCTAGGTAGGTTGTGTGATGTCAGAAAGTCCTCCATTTCCTTAAGGTTTTCAAGTATGTTTCCATACAAGTGTACATAGTAGTCTCTAATGATCTTTTGTATTTCTTCAGGGTCAGATGTGACTTCATCTTTTGTGTTTCTGATTGTGTTGTTTGTTTTTTTTCTCGTTTTTTCTTGGTCAGTCTAGCTAGGGGACCATCGATCTTGTTTATCCTTTCGAAGAACCAGCATTTTGTTTCATTGATTTTTTGTTTTATCTTTTTGTCTTCTATGCCTAGATTTGGGCTTTTATTTTGGTGATCTGGATTCTTCTGCTGAAATTAGGGTTTTTGTGGTCTTGCTTTTCCAGCTTCTTTAGGTGGCTTGTTAGGTTGTGAATTTGTGTTCCTTCCATTTTCTTCATGTGTGTTTGTAGGGATATAAATTCCCCTCTTACTACAGCTTTCAGGGCATCCCAGAGATTTTTGTAAGATGTTTCTTCATTTTCATTTGTTTCCAGGTATCTTTTTATCCCTATTTTGATTTCATCATTGACCCAGGAGTTGTTTAGCATCATGCTGTTTAGTGTCCATGTCTTTGTGGGTTTTGGAGGGACCTTGTTGGTGTCAATGTTTATTTTTATTCCACTGTGGTCCGAGAAGGTGCTTGGTAGAATTTCGGTCCTTTTAAATTTGCTTATGCTTGATTTATGGCCGAGTATGTGGTCGATCTTAGAATATGTTCCATTTGGTGATGAATAGACTGTGTATTCTGTGGTCTTTGGATGGAGTGTTCTGTAGGTATCAATTAAGTTCATTTGGTCCAAAGTCACATTGAGGTTCCGGATCTCCTTGTTGATTTTTTGTCCTGATGATCTGTCTAGGGTTGTGAGTGGGGTATTAAATTCCCCAATTATGATAGTGTTAGAGTCAATATCTTTCTTTAGTTTTCCAAGAAGTTGCTTTATGAAAGTTGGTGCACCTATGTTGGGTGCATATACATTTAGGATAGATATTTCTTGTTGATGGATTGAGCCTTTTATCATTATGTAGTGGCCTTCTGTATTTTTTTTAATTTTTAATAGCTTGAAGGGTATTTTGTCTGAAATTAAGATCGCTACTCCTCCTTTCTTTTGTATTCCGTTCGCCTGAACATTTGTTTCCCATCCTCTTACTTTGAGTCTGTGGGCGTCCTTTCTAGTGAGGTGAGTCTCTTGAAGGCAATAGATTGTTGCCTGATGATATTTTATCCATTTTGCCATTCTATGTCTTTTCAGTGGTGCATTTAGTCCATTCACATTTAGGCTAATAATTGAAATGCAAGAGTTGATCCCTGTCATAAGGTTCTTACAGAGTTGTTCCTGTTTGTTTGTTGTCTTTCTTTGGGTTTTGAAGTTGGTTCATGTGTGTTTTTAATCTTTTGCCTGTACTCTTGTGAAGAATGCTGTTGTTCTTTTTTCTTTTTCTTCTGTGTTCAGTACTTTCTTAAGTATTTCTTGTAGTGGTGGTCTGGTGGCTGTGTAGGTTCTTAGGGATTGGATATCTGGAAAAGATTTCAATTCTTCCTCACTAATGAAGCTTAGTTTGGCTGGGTAGGTTATTCTTGGTTGAAATTGTTTCTCTTTTAGAACTTTGAAGATAGGGCTCCAGCCTCTCCTGGCCTGAAGGGTTTCTGTGGATAAATCTGCTGCTAATCTAATTGGTTTTCCCTGGTAGGTAGTCTGGCCTTTTTCTCTTGTTGCCTTTAGGATTTTTCTTTCATAGCTACTTTGTTTAGGTGAATTATTATGTGTCTGGGAGTTGGTCTTCTCATTTGTTGTCTTGCAGGGGTTCTCTGAATCTCTTGTGTTTGAATTTTTTCATCCTTAATGAGATGAGGGAAGTTTTCTTGAATGATTTCATGAAATGTTTGTTCCAGTGTGGCTTCTGTTTCTTTCTCTGCCTCAGGAAGCCCAATTACTCTTAGGTTTGGTCTCTTGAAGTGATCATTCATCCCTTGCAGGTTTTGTTCTGTCTTTTTGAGCTTCTTTTCTATGCTTTTGACAGTTTGGGTTAGTTCTGTGTTTTGGTCTTCGAGCTCTGAGATTCTTTCTTCTGCTTGGCTGATTCTGCTTTCCATGCTTATTAGTCTGTTGTTCATTTCCATCACAGTATTCTTTACTGCTGTCATTTCTGACATCAGCTCCTTTCCATTTTTCTCTTGTCTCTCCTCAATTTTTTAAATTCTCTCCATTAATGTCTTGATGTCTGGGTTTGTTGCATGTAACCAGTCATTCTGGGGGCTCTTCGTTGTTTGTGTTCCAGAATCTGTTTTCTCAGTGTCTGATTTCCCAGGGCTCTATGTAAGACCTATATTCTTCTTTTGGTTTTTCTTCATTTGTGCGGTTTTCCCCCTCCCTACTTTTTCCTTCTCTCCACGTCACCGTCTTCTTTAATTCTGTTATTCAGGGGTAAAGGAATTGGTTTTACTTCTGTTTGTTCAATCTCCTATGCTTTATGTATGTCCTCTTACTTTGTTCAACTCTGGAGTTGCACAGTAGGTTGGGGGTGGTCCTTTTTTGCAGTTTTGAGATTTTCTTAAGGGGAGAGCTGTGATTCAAAATCTGTCTGCAGCTCCTGGTATTTGCTGACAGGTGTGTGGATAATGTGGAACCCATTTCCCACTTCCCTGGAATCTGCCCGTGCAGTGGGGTTGCAGGTTTACTCCCTGAAATAAAATGTGGTTAGCAGAGGGGAGAGAATGGAGCAGATAGTGGGTTGAAGAGGGGAGTGGAGAGATAGAGGAGTAAGGGGGGAAACAAATGAGTGTGCCAACAAATAGAGAGAGAGACCTATACTGAAACTGATAAAAACAATAGACCGCAGCTACAGATGAACCAACTCTCATACAAAAAATAAAAAATAAAAATAAAACATATAGTGATGCTAACATATAATCTAACCAACCACCTTGTTAGTGTACTGTTCCTCTATACAAAGATATGGTTTACAGAGAGAAGAGAAGAGAAGGAAAAGGAAAAAAGAAAAAAGGGAACAATACAGTAGGAATGGAATTAAGTCATTAAACTAATAGAATCAATGAAGCACACTCTGAGACATTTCGTTTAAGTCCAATGTCCTTTCAGGTCTGAAATCTAGTTTTCTTTTCAAGCTGATAAATTAGTTTGCATTTAGGGTCATTTGCCCCTGATCTGCTGTGAAGGACAGCTCAGATTACCCTACGTTCAGCACTCTGGTCTATGTCTTTATCAAGCTTGTTTCTCCCATTTCGGTGTTGTTACCTTGAATCGCCAGCAGGTGGTGCTATCTCATCTTCTCGCCCCAGAGGGGGTGGGGCCGGACAGGAACAAGATGGCTACCTGCCTCAGAGCAGGCAACAGGAGCCTTACGGCGGGTGGGCAGAACAGTCTCGGTCGCAGGAGAGGTGGCAGCGATCCCAGCAGATCTTCCCTGAAGGGGTTTGATGTGGATCGCCTCGGGCCCAGGTGGTGTGATGTGCTACAGCTGTCACAGAGGCTGTGGCAGTGGTGGTGGTGGCAGTGGCAGAAGGGGGAGGGGCTGCAGCGGCGGCAGCTGCAGCGGCACCGTTTGCGCTGCAGTGACTGTCCAGTCCATTGAGATATCCCAGAGGTGGTAATGGCTGAGCTCTGTATGAAGAGCAGGCTGCAATTTTGGGGTCCACAGCCCCCCGGGGCGAGAGTCAGAGACCCACTGCATATCTCCTTTGCAGAGGGCTTCAGAGACCGGGTTGCCCCGTCACCATCTTGCTGCTTCTCCATAAGGTCTCCTTTGATGGATTTGTCAAAGGATTGTTCATTGAGAAATTGAGTTTTTGATTCCAAAATCTCTATTCTGTTCCCTTGGTCTATATGCCTATTCTTGTACCAGTACTAGGTTGTTCTGATTACTGTAACCTTGTAGTAGAGCTTAAAGTCTGAAAGCATGACACCTTCCACTTTGTTCCTTTTGCTGAGGGTTATTTTGCCTATGCATGCTCTTTTCTGTTCCCAAATGAATTTCTGTACTGTCATTTCCAGGTCTGAGAATGATATTGGTAATTTAATAGGTACTGCATTGAATCTGTAGATTGCATTGGGTAGGATGGACATCCTGTCAATATTGATTCTTCCAGTTCATGAGCAAGGGATGTTTTTCCATTTGTGTCCTCTTTGATTTCTTTGAATAGTGTTTTGTAGTTCTCATTGTAAAAGTCTTCACTTCTCTAGTTAGGTTGATGACAAAATATTTCTTTTCTTTGTGTGTGTGTGTATGTGTGTGTGCGTGTGTGTGTGTGTCTACCATGAAGGGAATTTTGCTTTTTATTTGGTTCTCTGCCTGTTTGTTGCTGGTATATAGAAATGCAACTGTCTTTTGCATGTTGATGTTGTACCCCTAAATTTTCTTAAAGTCATTTATCAGTGCAAGGAGGTTTTTGACAGATTATCTTGGGTTTTCAAGGTTTAGGACTATATCACCTGCAAAAAGTGATAGTTTAACTTCTTTCCTATTTGGATACCCAATTTCCTTCTCTTGCCTGATTACTCTAGCAAGGACTTCCACCACTGTGTTCAACAGCATGGGTGAGAATGGGAACCCTTGTCTTCCCATTTTCAGGGAGAATTCTTTCAATTTCCACCCATTGGGCAATATGTTGGCTGTGGGTTTATCATAGATGGCTCTGCTTTGAGGAATGTTCCCTCTATCTCTAGGTGTTTAAGGGTTTCAATCAAGAAGGGATGTTGGATTTTGTCAAATGCTTTTCTCTGCATCTGATGATATAATTATGTGGTTCTTATTTTTACATCTGTTAATGTATTGAATTACATTCATGATTGTGCAGATATTGAACCAGGCTTCCATCCCAGGAATGAAGCCTACATGGTCATGGTGGATGATTCTTGAGATACGTTGTTAGATCTGATTTGCTAAAATCTTATTGAGAATGTTTGCATCTATGTTCACTTAAGAAGATTGGCTTATAATCTCTTTCCTTGTTGGATCTTTGCCAGATTTGGCAAAGATCAGTGTGATACTAGTTTCATAAAATGATTTAGGGAGAGTTCTACCTTTCTTGATTGCTGGGAATACTTTTAGCAAGATTGGTACCATCCTACTTGTATGTTTTGCAGAATTAAACTGGAAAGGTATCCAGTTCAGAACTTGCTTTTTGTTTGTTTTGTATGTGTGTGTTTTGGGTTTTTGTTTGTTTGTTTTTAAGTAGCTTTCTTATAATGGAGTTGATTTCCTGTATTGTTATTGGCCTGTTTAGGGCTTCAATTTCTTCTTGTTTCAACTTGGAAGGTAATGTGACATCAGAAAATCCTCCATTTCCCTTAGGCTTTTTAGTTCCCTTAGGCATAGTAATCTCTGATAACCTTTTGAGTTTCTAATTGTGCTTATTTGGTTTTTCTCTCTTTTTCTTAGTCAGTCTGGTCAGGGGTCCATCAATCTTATTATAATCTTTCAAAGAACCAGTTTTTTGTCTTGTTGGTTTTTTTCTATGATATTTTTGTCTTCTGTGCCCTGCAGTTGTGACTTTATTTTGGTGATCTAAACTGTTCTGCTGAAGTTAGGATTTTGTTGGTCTTGTCTTTCTAACTCCCTTAGGTGTGATATTAGGCTGTTGGCTTGTGATCAGTTTCCTTGATGTGTGTGTGCAGCATTATAAATTTTCTTCTTAGTACTGAATTCACAGCATCTTAGAGATTCTGATATGATGTATCTTTATTTCCATTTGCTTCTAGGAATCTATTAAATTCTGTCTTGACTTCCATATTGACCAGGAAGTCATTCATTAGTATGTTGTTTTGTGTCCTTGTCTTGTGTATCTTGGGAGTCTTGCTTGTGGTGATATTTTTATTCCACTGTGATCTGAAAGATGCCTCGTATAATTTCAATCTTTTGGAATTTTTTTATGTTTTATTTATGTGTGAGAATGTGATTTAATTTGTAGTATGTTTCTTGTGTTGAGGAATAGAATGTATACTCATAGTCGTTAGGTGAAGAGTTTTGTATATGTCTAATAAGTCCATTTGACAAGTGTTGAGTTGAGTTTCTGGATGTGCTTACTGATTTTTTGCCCTGATGTTCTATCTATGGTTGTTAGTGGAGTATTTAAGTCTCCAGTTATGATTTTGTATGAGTCAATGTCCTCTTTTAGCTTGCTTAGCAGTTGATTTATTAAAAAAACCTGGTTCTCCTGTGTTGGGTATGTGTATGTTTAGGATAAATATTTCTTGCTGATTGATTGAACCTTTTATCCTTATGTAGTGTCCTTCTGAGTCCTTTTTAGCTTTTGATAGCTTGAAGCCTATTTTATCTGATATTAGAATAGACTTTTTCTGTTTTCCACTCACCTGAAGGCTCATTTTCCAGCCTCCAATTTTGAGTCTGTAGATGTCCTTTCTAGTGAGACAGGTTTCCTGAAGGCAGCAGATTGTTGGATCATGCTTTTAATGCAGTTTGCCATTCTATGGATTTTTTTTTTTTTTTTTGAGTAGTAGTCTGTCACCAGGCTGGAGTACAGTGGCATGCTCATGGCCACCACAGCCTCAACTTGCTGGGCTCAGGTGATCCTTCCACCTCAGCCTTCCAAGTAGCTAGAACTACAGGTGTGTGCCATGCCTAGCTAATTTTTTGATTTATTGTAGAGATGAGATCACACCAAGTTTCCCAGGCTGGTCTTGAACCCCTGGACTCAAGAAATCCTCTCACTTCCACCTCCCAAAGTGCTGGGATTACAGGCATGAGTCTGTGCACCCAACCTCTATTTCTTTTCAGTGGTGCATTTAGTGCATTCACATTCAGGTTGATTATTGAAATGTAAGAGTTTATCCCTGCCATAGGGCTCTTAAAAGGTTGTTTTGTTTTACCTTTTACATTAATTACATGTTTTCATTTTTGAGGGTACACTGTATGCTCTGTTGAATCTCTGTTTGCCTATACTCTTGTGAAGTGCATGGTTGTTTCTTTTCAGTGCTCAATACTTTCTTAAGTGTCTCTTAGGGATTGGATGTCTGGGAAGGATTTTAATTCTCTATCACTGATAAAGCTTAACTTGGTGCAGTAGGTAATTATTGAAATTTCATATTTTTGACATTAAAAATTGAACTCAAATCCTTTCTGGCTTATAGTATTTCTGCAGATAAGTCTGGGGCTATTCTGATTGGTCTTCCCTAGTAGGTAGTCTGACCTTTCTCTCTTACTTTAGAAATTTTTCTTTCATACCTATTTTGTGTAGGCAAATTACTGTGTCTAGGGTTGGTCTTCTCATATGGTGTCTTCTGGGGGTTCTCTAAATCTCTTGTGCTTGAATTTTCGTTTCTCTGATGAGATGGGGAAAGTTTTTCTTGTGACCTCATGGAATACTTGTTCCAAGGTGTTCATTATTTCCCTTTTTGCTTCAGGGATACCAATCAGGCATACATTCAGCCTCTTGATATAATCGGACATCTCTTGGAGGCCTTGCTCCTTCTTTTTCAGTTTTTGGTTCTATGTTTTTATCAGATTGGATTAACTCAATATTTCAGTTTTCAAGCTCTGAGATTCTCTCCTTTGCTTAATTCTGCTTTCTATGCTTATCAGTTTGTTATTTATTTCATGGGTGGAGTTTTTAATGAGGAATATTTTTTGAGCATTTTTTTTTAGATAGATAATTCTATTACAAGTTCATTCAGTTTTGTTTCTTGTTTCTCTTTGTTTGTGTTCATCCTTTCCATCCACTCCCAGATCTCTGTAGTTGTCATCTGAGGCCAGTAGTTCTGGGAAAGTTCCATTATTTGAACTCTGAAGGCAGTTTTTTTTCCCCAGAACTATCTCTTTAGACCTCTGAGGGTTACCTGTGTTTTTCCATCAATTTGTCCTCATTTGTGACAGATCTCTTTTCTCTTTAATTCCATTACAGAGAGAGAGAGAGAGAGAGAGAGAGAGAGAGAGAGAGAGAGAGAGAGAGAGAAGCATTCACTTCTACTGTTTGCTCTACCCCTTACCCCTTATCTTTCCCTGAGCAGAGCCTCCAACTTTGTTTGATTTTGAAACAGGGTTTGGGGTAGGGGGCTGTGTTCTTTTCAATTTTGAGAGCTTACTTAGGTGGTGGGGGAGCTAGAATTCAGAGGCTACCTATATGTCACAATGTTCAATGTCTGGGAAACAGGTCACCTGAGACTCATTCCCCACCACCACAAAATATGTCCATGCAATGGGTACATATGTGTACCCCCTGAGTCCAAGATAACATAAAAGAGGTGAAAAAAGAAGGAAAAGAGGTGCTCCTTCCTGTGGCAGGTTCCATAACTTCTGATTTTCTTTCCACTGCTAAATTTGAAGGGTTAGTTTCTCTATTCCCTGCTGTATGTGATTGCTGCCTGGACCTGGGGGGTGGGAGGTGCCAGTATACTCCCAATTTTCACAACACCCCATTTATGTCAGGGAAATGGGTCACCCAGCCTCCATCCTGCCCTCCTGCTGTGTGATGAAAGGGGTTCTCTCAGTTGTGCAGAGCTTCCCCCCTCCACATGTGTTCAGAGCACCTCTTTAAATAGGTGGCTGAATGCCCACTCTCTGCCCTGTTCTGTGAAAGAGGTGCCAGTCTGAAGCAGAGTTACTTGTAAACTATTTTCAATAATATAAAAAATGCCAAGTGGAATTGAACGTTCTCTTCATATAAAACTATTGAGGCCAAAATAGAGTCTGCCTGCCTTTGGATTGAACATATGAGCTCAAAGGCAATTTTACTTAATGAGACATCTAATTGATAGGTTTTTGCCCAATTAACAATCAAAACAAATAGGGGCAGTAAAATATTGCTTCAAGAAACAATTGGTAACCAAAGCTTTCAAAATTTGGAAGTCACTAGGAGGAAAATGATAAACTGGCTTGAAAAAGTTAAAAATCACTGATATAGTCTTCTGCCACTGGGATGAACAGGCAAGTCCTAAAATGATACCATAACCTAAACATAAAATCAGTAGTATTTAATATAAAATGTATACCCCCAGTTACATGGCAGAATCTTAAATACTTGCAGTTTCCATGACATAAAATGTTTAATTGGAACATTCTGACTCATAAAACTAAGATACAATACTGACCACATCCAAAAATGCTTACTAAAAAAATCTAAAAATATACATATTTAACCATGAAGTTACACCTGATATAAGTTTAATCTCTTTGCTCTTTATTTAGAATATTATTTAAGGTTTCTCTCTCTCTCTCTCTCTCTCTCTCTCTTTGCCTTCTCTTTACTGGCCTCTGAGTTGTCCCATTACCTCTTTCATGATAAGAAGTCCACCAACCTGCTATTACAGAAATGCTCCATCTTGAAACATTGTAGATCTCAAAATGTAAACTGTGACAAGAGGATGCAATACCCAAAGGAAATAAAAATAACTTCTTACTCCTCTCCACACCGTTGATTTTATTTATGGGACTCTTTCATTTTTATGTGCACAATAATGAATGGTTGACATTGTCTTGAGGCACAGTCCCCTCTAACCTCAAAACTTCAGACAAAGCACTATGTCGATTCAGAAGTTTAATATGACAAAACCCTGGAAGCTTGTAGTGAAAGCAACCTTGAGTCATCTAGCCCAAACTTGCAAACATGTTGGCATTTTCTTTTCAAAAGTGTTCCATGTTTCTTGTCCTAAGGAGTTTACCAACTTCTGAGGAACTTCATCTAGGTTTGAATAGATCTAACATTTAGGTATTTACTTAAGCTGAGCTGAAATACATATTCATTGTGATTCTTGTGTCAGAGTCCTAGTAACTTCAGAATTATATAATATCAGTTTACTGCTCCTCCCAGATTATAGCCTTTTAGATGTTTAATGATAGTGATACCAATCCACATGCATCAATCTTTAATCCCTAGTCCCTTTATGTATCTCTCATTTAGCACAGTTCTTAGATATATAAACTAGATATTACAAACACTTAATTGTTATTGAACCTTGACTTGTGTGGAAATGTTGATATAAAATACCTTAATTTCTCATCTTGCTGCTTATATGGCAGAAGACGTCATCATTCACTATCAGTTCTACTACAACGATCTCATAAAGCATTTCAAAGTCTATAGGTCCCACTTTAGTCTGCTCAATTGGGGTAGGATTCCTTGTTTCTTTCTAATTAGACTCCAAAACCAAATCCCATAGCTTGACATTTAATACGATATAAAAAATTTAACTTTAACCTATCTTTCCAAATTTATCTCTCATCACTATTTCCACACAATTCCTCTTAAGTTCACTTGCTACCTTCACAAAAGTGTTTTCTGTCTTCCCATACCCCCTTCTTATTAAAACATGAGCAGTGTAGTGTGGGGGGCAAAAGTGAAGACTCTAGAATAAGACTTCTTGTGTTTGAGTATAGTACTTGCTGTCTGTATGACCTAGACCAAGTTATTTAAATTCTCTGTGCTTCAGTTTCTACATATGAGAGGGGACCCCTCACCCCAACAAACCAAATTATATTTTGGAGGTTGGGCCCTCATAGTACAGGCTTCCCCTGCTAGGTAAGTGATCTAGGAACGCTCAGCATCAGTGTTGTTGTGAGGCTGCAATCAATTTCAATACATTTTTCTTTGGAGTGTCCTTCAACATGTTTGCCCATTTCATGATGGGTGATTTACACGCACAACCTGCCCACACCACGCAGAGTGTTCAGCAGTTTTTGACCAAAAACAGTAGGAACCCCGTACCCCACTCTCCCTATTCACCCCATCTCAACCTGAGCAACTTCTTTTTGTTTTCCCAGATGAAAAAAGTCCTCAAAGGGAATCATTTGCCCACATGGAAGAGGTGAAATTAAAAAACAGTGGAAGCACCAAAAGCCATCAAAGTTGATGAGTTAAAACTGTTGAGTAGTGGGAAAAGTATTTCTATAGTTATATTGCATCAAACAGAGAGTACTTTGAAGGTGAATGAAGTTTAAACATGTAAGAATAAACACATAATTTTTAATGAATAAATTCCTGGGTTTTTAGATCCCTCCTCATATGCAAAACATAGTACTTACCTCATTGCTGAAGGGTTGTGAGGCTCCATGTACACTTTAGTGCAGTGTCTGGTAAGTAAGAAACTTAGTTGATTAAACATAAGCTATTAGCCATCCTTTATGGCTTATACTGAGTCATATCTTTTCCGCAAACTCTTCCCATCATATCTCAGACTAGCCTTGACTGAACTACTAAATGAGGACTATATTTATATACTTACTATATTTATATACTTATTACATCCTGAATGGCACTGTTATTTTCCATACACTTAATTCAACAAAGACTTACAGTCCTTGTAACCTCCCTGGAACTGACAATATGTCCCACAAGATAAGAAAATGGTATAGTTTGCTATTAATTGTTGTTTATAGTAATTAATTCTCTTCTTTAAAAAAATCATGTAAATTATTTTAAAATCGTGAAACCAGGTGTTGTGAGCACCTATGGTCCCACCTACTCTGAAGGCTGATGTGGGAGGATTGCTTGAGCCCAGAAGTTCAAGACCAGCCTGGGCAACACAGTGATATTCACCTATTTTATATATATTTTATAGCAGTATGTGTATTAAAATATGATAGTAAACTTTAAGATTCTTTTGTGGAAAATAAAGAAGGAGACTCTAATTCAGTATCTATTTACTTTTTATACATTTTCCTCAAACTGCAGGTGTCAATCCACAGTAACTTTAAAAAGTAAGCAACCATAGGTAAAGTATTTTTTCCTTGAAAAGAAGTGTTATCTTCTCTCTAAATAATTCTGAAGTGAATAGTACCTTCTGAACATATTAATCACCTTCACTAATTTTCATTCTGTTTTAAGTGAGATGCTTATTTCTACAAGTCCTTATAATCTCAGATTTAATAGACTATACTATTTTTAAAGGATATTGATTGAGGGAGTTTTTAATCTAAGGTTACAGAAGTCCTGAATCCATGATTTAGAATGTAAAATTAAACACATGCGTGCAATTTTCCAGGAAGAGTCTTCCTTAGGTTCTAGCAGAATCTCCCAGGAGTACTTCTACCCCAAACAGATAAAGACTCAATGGGATAAACGAAAAGAAAAGTCCCTCAGTACCCTACCCAGGGTGAATTCAATGCAACACACTGGTAACTAGATTTCAGAAATATTTACAATATTACATTTTCAAACTATTTGTTTACAAACTAAAATTTTAGCAATGGGGCACTTTAAGTTCAACCTGAACATTAAAGAATTTAAAGGCAGAATACATCCTCAGACAGTTTCCATTTTAAAATCATTTTCTGGATCATGTTTAGCAAACTGCAATTTTTCTCTGAAGGATTATATAGTTTACATAAGAAGAAATGTTTGCTTATCAGCAACAATCTCAAAAAATACCACTAGGATGACAATACTAATGGTTAAGGTTAGTCGACTTCTGCTATCTACTGGACAATGAGACAACACTTACAACTGAATAGAATTTCTCACATATTCACAGCAACACTCTTAACAAGGTCCTATTTAATTCCCATTTTACAGATGAAAACACTGAAGCTTAGACAGCGTAATCGCCTATTTAAGGCCACATGGCTAGCAAGTAATAGAGCACTTATCTGCAGTCACAAGTCCCACTCCAAAGCACTGGCTTTAACCTTCAACACGGTTCAACTCAATCCGAAAATTTTCTGAGACTTACCTCCCCTTCTCTTTCCTCTCCCCTTTAGGGTCAGTGAGAAAAGAGTACTAAGAAGAAGGAAACTGAGAACAAGGTATTCAGTATAAGGGGACTGAAAACAGGGGACTAAGCATGTTGGTACTGGGAAGAGGGTCCTAAGAAATGGCTACTAAGTATAGAGGTACTGCAAACAGGCTACTGAGAATAGAAGTACTAAGACAGTACTAAACTGAGAACAGGACGCTATAAACAACACTGAGCGGACAGGAGTACTGAGAATAGAGGTACTGAGAACTGGATATTGAGACCAGAGTACTGAAAATAGGAAGAGATTACTTTCTCCAAAGTATCCGTTTCATCTAGGTTGTAAGTCCCTGTCTGCTCCTTTAGTGACGGACGGCCCAGATCAATCATATACTACCTATCCTTCCAGCTAGGGTCCCAGATTTTTGAAACCACAGCTCTGCCGTTGTGTCACATCATTTTACTGGAATTTCACCATCTATTAATTACATGGATGCAACAGAATTATTAAAGCTTTGCAAACGTTCCTATAAACCTTAATTTAGGGCAGGCACTCATGAACTCAGCCGCTAGCCCAGCTGCGAGCACCCGCAGTTCGCAAGCGGGTGAGCAGGCCCTGGAAAACGGGTTCGTGGCAAGATGGGGTTTCCTCTTGCACCTCCCACCCCCAAGGCCCCGGCTGAGGTCCCATCCCTCCAGCGCCACTATACTCGCGCTGCCCGCTGAAGCGGCCCCACCGCAGTTCAGGGCCTGGCAGTTCTTGCTTTTGTCCTTGGCCATTTTGTGTGTTTTGAGCACATCCACTGCTTGGGTTGCTTGGCCACGTGACTCGTGGTCTCAGGGTAGTGCGGTTAGGTCCAAGTCTTGCTGGCACTGCCCAGCCGTTCCCTCTGCCCCCAATGGGTCTCCTAGTCCTCTGGCTCCTCCACACCAGCTGCGCTCTCGCCTCCCCCAGGGTCCTAAGCATCCAAGCAGGTATCTTTTTTATAGAGTGATTTGAGTTCTTCAGGGTATATTCCCAGTAGGGGGATTGTAGGGTCATATGGAAGGTCAATTTTTAGAGCTTTTAGGAATCGCCACACTGATTTCCACAGAGGCTGTACTAGTTTACACTCCCACCAACAGTGTAGAAGTGTTCCGTTTTCGCCACATCCTCTCCAGCATCTGTTATTTTTTGAGTTATTAATAACGGCCATTCTGACTGGAGTTAGGTGGTATCTCAGTGTAGTTTTTTTTTTTTTTTTTTTTTCTTTTTTGAGTTGGAGTCTCATTCTGTTGCCCAGACTGGAGTGCAGTGGCTGCTCCCAGCCACTGCAGCCTCGACCTGCTGGGCTCTGGTGATCCTTCCACCTCAGCCTTCCAAGTAGCTGGAACTACAGGCGCCTGATACCACGCCCAGCTGATTTTTGATTTATTGTGGAGATGAGGTCTTGCTTGCCCAGGCAGGTCTCAAACCCACAGGCTCAGGCAATCCACTCACCTCAGCCTCCCAAAGGCACGGGATTATAGGTTGAGCAACCGAGCCCGGCTTCAATGTAGTTTTAATTTGCATCTCCTTGATGACTAGTGAGGTTGAACATTTCTTCATGTATCTGTTGGCCGCTCCTATGTCTTCTTTTGAGAAGTGTCTGTTCATATCTTTTGCCCACTTTGTAATGGGGTTGTTTGTTTTTTTTCTTTTCAGCACATTTGAGTTCCTTGTAGATCCTTGATGTTAGGTCTTTGTCAGACATGGAGTTGGCAAATACTTTTTTCCAGTCTGTGGGCTGTCTCCCTGCTCTCTTGATGGTTTCTTTGGCTTTGCAGAAGCTTGTCAGCTTAATGAGGTCCCACTTGCCTATTTTACCTCTTATGGCCTGTGCCTTTCGGGTTTTGCTCAGGAACTGGATGCTAGTTCCAACTTTCATACGGGTGTGTCCTGCATCTTCTAAAGTTCTTATGGTTTAAGGTTTTACATTTAGGTTTCTGATCCATTTATAGTTAATTTTTGTTTATGGGGATAGGTAATGGTCCTGTTTGAATCTTCTGCATGTGGTCAGCCAGTTTTCCCAGCACCATTTACTGAATAGGTTTTCCTCTCCCCAGTGGTGGGAGGTGGAGGCTTTGTTGAAGATGAGTTGGTTGAGAAATTGAGGTTTTGCTTCTGGAATCTCAATTCTATTCCATTGGTCTATATGCCTGTTCTTATATCAGTATCAGGCTGTTTTGATTATTGTAGCTTTATAGTAAAGTTTAAAGTCTGGTAGTGTGATGCCTCCTGCTTTGTTTGTTTGTTTGTTTGTTTGTTTGCTAAGGATTCTTCTGGCTATTCTTGGTCATTTGTGTTTCCATATGAATTCCTGTATTGCTTTTTCTAGATCTAAGAAGAATGTTGCTAGTAATTTGATGGGTATTGCATTAAACCTGTAGATTGCCTTAGGTAAGATGGACATCTTCACAATGTTGATTCTTCCAATCCATGAGCACTTCTTTGTGCCATCTTTGATTTCTTTGAGCAGTGTTTTGTAGTTTTCATTGTAGAGATTTTTCACATCTCTGGTTAGGAAGAGATGGCATATTTTTCAATGAGGGAAACTATTTGTTCTTATAGTTTTTGTTAATAAAAGTACTACCTTTTAATGGTTGAATGCATAATTTTAGTCTAAAATCCAAACCTTTTGTTCGAACACATGAAATTAATGAACTTAGGGCCAACTTGAGTTTGCATAATTGGGAGTGACTCAAGACTATTAACTAGTCATATTGCTGCTGAAAGGGGTGTGGTACAATGCTTGTAAGTTATTTGACTCACTAGTGAAAAGAATTTCAGCGTGGTCAGTAAAGTTTAGAAACAGAACTTGTTGGGGAGAAAAAAAAAGGAAGACATACCAGAGAGCTGATACGGGTGGGTGTCTTGAAAGAAAAACTTCACTTTTTTTCCTCTTTATTTTATTGTTGAGATGTAGGGGCCAGGATTAGGTAAATGGATCGTGTACATGTAGGTGAAGCTTGGGTCTCCAGCTGGTCCTCACTTCCCCTGGATGAGGTGCCCTGAGTGATGACATGTGCCTTCCCCCTTTGCTCCCTCCCCTGGCAGCGTCCCACACCTGCCAATCCCTCCCTTGTAGCACTGTGATAAATATTCAGGACCCACTTATGAATGGTATTCAGTTATTTGTTTCTATGATACATCCCTAAGGATGATGGACTCTTAATCCTTTCAGTTTACTATTAAGTCCGTAATTGTGTCCTGTTTATGACTGCGTAATATTCCATTGTGTATATGTACCACATTTTCTTTAACAAGTCCACTTTTGATGGGCAGCAAGGTTGATTCCATGTTTTAGCTATTACAAATAGTGCAGCAATAAATGTGCATATGCAAGTGTCTTATTTGTAGAATAATTTGCATTCCTCCAGGTATATTCCCAGAAGGGGGACTGCTGGATTGTATGTAAGGTCAATTTCTAGTTCAGTTTTTTTAAATCACCACACTGTTTTCCATAGAGGTTGGATTAATTTGCACTCCCACCAACAGTACAGAACTATTCCCTCTTCACTACATCCATGACAGCATCTGTTGCTTTTTTAATTTATTAAGATGACCATCCTGAGTAGAGTTAGTTGGTAACTCAATGTGGTTTTAATTTTCATTTTTCTGATGATTAGTGAGGCTGAGCATTTTTTCATGTATCCCTTGGCTGCTTGTATGTTTTCTTTTGAGAAGTATCTATTCATGTCTTTTGCCCACTTTTTTTTTTTTTTTTGAGTTGGAGTCTCACTCAGTCGCCCAGACTGTAGTGCAGTGGCCGCTCCCGGCCACCACAGCCTCGCCTGCTGGGCTCCGGCGATCCTTCCGCCTCAGCCTTCCGAGTAGCTGGAATTACAGGCATGCGCTACCACGCCCGGCTGATTTTTTTTTATTTATTGTAGAGATGAGGTCTCGCTGCCCAGGAGGGTCTCGAACCCGCGGGCTCAGGCAATCCACTCACCTCAGCCTCCCAAAGGCACGGGATTACAGGCTGAGCCACCGAGCCTGGCTCTTTTGCCCACTTTTTGACTTCCTTGTAGATCCTGGATGTCAGATAAATAATTAGTAAATTAATTTTCCCATTCTGTGATCTGTCTCCCCACTCTCTTGATTTTTTTTTTCTCTGCAGAAGTTTTTCAGTTTGAGGAGGTCCCGCTTTTCTATCTTATCTCTTATGGCATAGGCTTTTGGAGTTTTGATTAGGAATTGGTTGCTTATTCTAATTTCTGTAAGGGTATCTTCTGCGTTTTCTGAGATTCTTATAGTTTGAGGTTTTACGTTTAGGTCTCTTTTATCCATATACAGATTTTTTTATATGGCAATAGGTAGAGATCCTGTTCATTCTACTGCATGTGACCAGTCAGTTTTTCCAGTACCATTTGCTAAATAGTCTCTTCTCCCCAGTGGTTGTTATTGCTGGGTTTGTTGAAGAAGAATTGGCTAAAATATTGGCATTTTGCTTTCAGAATCTCTGTCCTGTTGCATTGGTCTACATGTTGTTCTTGTATCAGTACCAGGCTGTTTACTGCCTTACAGTAAAGTTTAAAGTCTGGAAGTATGATACTTCCTGCTTTGTTCCATTTGCTGGGGATTGTTTTGCATATTTGTGCTCTTTTTTGTTCCCATATGAATTTCTGTATTATCGTTTTCAAGTCTGAGAAAAAAGATATTGGTAATTTGATGGATATTGCATTAAATCTGTAGATTGTCTTGGGAAGGATGGATATATTGACAATATTGATCCTTCCAATCCATGAGCAGGGGATGTTTTTCCATTTGTTTGTATCAACTTTGATTTCTTTAAGTAATGATTTATAGTTCTTGTTGTCTTGTTGTAGAGGTCTTTCACTTCTCTGATTAGGGAGATGACAATATATTTCGTGTGTGTGTGTGTGTGTGTGTGTGTGTGTGTGTGTGTGTCTATTGAGAGTGGGATTCTGCTTTTTATTTGGTTATCATCTTGTTTGTTGGTGTATAGAAATGCAAGTGTCTTTTGCACATTGATTTTTTTTTTATCCTGAGACTTTGCCAATGTCATTTATCAATACAAGGAGGTTTTTGATGGACTCCTTTGTGTTTTAAGGTGTAGGATCATCCCTTGAGATAGCTTAACTTCTTCTTTACATATTTGGATTTCCTTCCATGCCTCATTGCTAAAGTTAGGAATTCCAACACTATGTTGAGTAGGAGGGGCAAGAGGGGACAACCTTGTCTTGTTCCTGTTTTCAGGGAAAATGCTTCCAACATTTGTGCATTGAGCAATATGTTTGCTGTGTGTTCATCATAGGTAGCTCTTACTATTTTGAGTAATGTTCCTTCTGTTCCTAGGTACTCAAGAGTTTTTACCAAGAAGGGATGCTAGATTGTCAAAGGCTTTTTCTGCATCTTATGATATAATCATGTGATCTTGTTTTTACCATCTGTTGATTTGCTGAATTACATTTATGGTCTTATGAATACATCACAGGAATAAAGCCTACTTGGTCATGGTGGATGATTCTTGAGATGTGTTGTTGGATCCAACTTGCTAGAATCTTGTTGAGAATTTTTGCTCTATGTTCATCAAGGAGATTGGCCTGCAATTCTCTTTCCTTGTTGGGTCCTTGCCGGGTTTGGGTATCAGTGTAATGTTAGCTTCATAAAATGATTTGGGGAAGGTTCCATCTTTTTTGATTGCTCAGAATACTTTTAATAGGACTGATATCAGCTCCCCCTTGTGTGTTTTATAGAATTCTGCTGGGAAGCTCTCTGGTCCAGGGCTTTTTTTTTCTTTTTTTTCTGTAGGTAGATTCTAATGATGGAGTCAATTTCCTGGGTTATTATTGGCCTATTTTGGGTTTCAATTTATTCTTGTTTCAACCTTGGAAAGTTGTGTGATGTCAGAAATTCTTCCACTGAATTTAGATTTTCAGGATTGTTTTATACAGGTGTGCACAGCAAGCTCTGATTTTCTTTTGAATTTTTTCAGGGGCAGTTGTAACTTCAGCTGTGGCATTTTTAATTGGGTTTATTGCTTTTTCTCTCTTTTTCTTAGTCAGTCTGGCTAGGCATCCATCAATCTTACTTATTCTTTTGAAGAACCAGCTTTTTGTTTTGTTGGTGTTTTTCTATGATACGTTTGTCTTCTACGTCCTGCAGTTGGGACTTTATTTTGGTGATCTGGATTCTTCTGCTGATGTTAGGGTTTTGATGGTCTTCCCTTTCCAGCTCTATTAAGTGTGACATTAGACTGTTTACTTGTAATCTTTCTATTTTCTTAAAGTGTGTGCTTAGAGCAATAAATGTCCCTCTTATTACTGTTTTTATGTCATCCCAGAGATTCTGGTAAGATGTATCTTTGTTTTCATTCATTTCTAGGAATCTTTTAATTTCTGTCATTATTTTCATATTGACCCAGGAGTCATTCAGTGGTGTTATTTAGTGTCTATGTCTTTGTATGTTTTGAGGAGATCTTGTTGCTAGTGATATTTATTTTTATTCCATTTTGGTCTAAGAAGATATATGGCATTATTTCAATCTTGTGGAATTTATTTATGCTTGGTTTATGGCTGAGAATGTAGTCAATCTTTTAGTATGTCCCATGTAGTAAGTAGAATGTGTAATCTGTGATTGTTGTATGGAGTGCTCTGTAGATATATTAAGTCCATCTGGTCAAATTCAAATCAAGGTTCTGATTCTCCTTATTGATTTTTTTCCTCAATATTGATCTAGGGTTGTTAGTGGGGTATTTAAGTCCCCAGTTGTGATTGTTAGAGTCAATGTCTTCTTTTAGTTTACTTATTAGTAGTTTTATTAATCCTGGTGCTCCTGTGTTAAGTGCATACATGTTTAAGATGGATATTTCTTGCTGGTGGATTAAAATTTTAATAATTATATAGCATCCTTCTGTATCCTTTTTAATTTTTGAGTGTTTGAAGGCTGTTTTGTCTTATATTAGAATAGCAACTCCTGTCTTTTTTGTTTTCTGTTTGCCTGAAAGTTGGTTGTTCTATCCTTTAACTTTGAGTCTGTGGATGTCCTTTGTAGTAAGATGTGTCTCCTGAAGGCAGCATATTATTGGGTCATTTTTAAAAAATCGAGTTTGCCATGTTTTCTCAGTGGTCCATTTAGTCTATTCACGTTCAGGCTGATTATTTAAATGTGATAGTTTATCCCTGTCATATGGTTCCTATAAGGCTGTTTTTTCTTTTAACTTTTGCTTTAATATATGTGTGTGTTTTCATTTTTAAGGGTGACTGTATGTTCTGTTGTCTTTGTGTTTGCCTGTACTATTGCAAAGTACATGGTTAGTCTATTTTTTTTCTTCTGTGCTCAATACCTTCTTAAGCATTTCCTGTAGAGCTGGTCTGAAAGCAGCATATTCTCTTAAGGATTGGAAATCTGGGAAGGATTTTAATTATCCATTGCTGATGAAGTTTAGCTTGGCTGGGTAAAAAATTCTTGGTTAAGCCAGGCTCGGTGGCTCAGCCTGTAATCCTGCACTTTGGGAGGCTAAGGTGAGTGAATTGCCTCAGTTCGCAGGTTCGAGACTCTCCTGGGAAACTTGGCGAGACCTCATCTCTACAATAAATTAAAAAATTAGCCGGCCGTGGTAGCGCGTGCCTGTAGTTCCAGCTGCTTGGAAGGCTGAGGCGGAAGGATCACTGGAGCCCAGCAGGTCGAGGCTGAAGTGACCAGAAGCAGCCACTGCACTGCAGTCTGGGTGACAGAGTGAGACTCCAACTCAAAAAAAAAATTCTTGGCTAAAATTGTTTGTCTTTGAGAACATTAAGGATTGGAGTCCCATCCCTTCTAGCCTGTCATGTTTCTATAAATAAGTCTGGAGCAATTCTGATTGGTTTTCCCTGGTAGGTAGTCAGATCCTTTTCTCTTACTACCTTTAAGACTTTTTCTTTTATATCTACTTTGTATAGGCAAATTACTATGTGTCTAGGGTTGGTCTTCTCAGAAGATGTCCTGTAGGTCTTCCTACTATCCTGCAGGTCTTCCTACTGTCTTGCAAGAATCTCTTGTGTTTGTATAATCACCTCTTTTGCAAGATGAGGAGAATCTTCTTGGATTACTTCATGAAATGTTTGTTCCAATGTGTTTTCCATTTCTCTTTCTGCTTCAAGGATATCAATCAGGTTTACATTTGGCTTCTTGATAAAATCACACATCTATTGGAGAGTTTTTTTCTATGTTTTTAACAGTTGAGTTAATTTCATTTTTTGGTCTTCAAGCTCTGAAGTTCTTTCTTCTGCTTGGTCACTTCTTCTTCCTATGCTTGTCAGTTTGTTATTTATTTCTTGGGTGGAATTCTTTATTTCCATCATTTCTGAATATGCTTTCCTGAGGCTGTCTAACCCCATTGCAATTTAATTTAATTTTTAGCCCTTGATTGTTATTTATTCTATCCATGCATTCTCTGATCTCTGTGAGTACCATCTGGGTGCAGTTGTTCTGGGAGATTTCTATTGTTTGTCCTCTAACAACTGTTTTTTCAGGCTTTGTCTCTTTGGGACCATGGGGGTAACCAGTGATTTTTCATCGTTTTTTCCTCATTTGTGGCAGTTCTCATCTTTCCCTTTAATTCTGTTGGGGTGTTGTGCTACCTCTTAAAAATTTTGAACACTATTGTTCACAGTAGCAAGAACATGGAACCAACAGTGCTGCCCATCAAAATAGGACTAGATTTAAAAAATGTAGTACATAGACACATTTATGCAGCCATAAAGAAGAGCAAAATCATGAACTTCACAGCAACCTGGATGAAATTAGAGTTTATAATACTGAGTGATCTCTCTCAGAAAGAAAGAACTGAGTATGATATGTTCTCACTCATAAGTGGACCTTGAACAACTACTGTATTACTATAAGAAAGGGATTGAAAGTGGTGTTATACTGTGGGGTGGGGTGGGGGGTGCGGAGATGAAATTAACAGTAGTCAATATCTGTCTGGGGAAGGAGGGGCACATCTCATCAATAAGTGTACCTGCATGGTGAATATTTGTATAGTTAGCCCTGAATTGTACCCCACAATTTAAAATACAAATTAAAAGAGGAAAAAAATTTTTTAGCAGGGGGGTGGGAAGCAAGGTTTCAGAAACTACCTAGGGGTCACAATGCTCACAATTTGGTGAGTGAGTCACCTAAGACTCACTCTTCATCCCCACACAATAGGACCAGACACTAAACAGCATGATGCTAAACAACTCCTGGGTCAATGATGAAATCAAAACAGAGATCAAAAGATACCTGGAAACAAATGAAAATGAAGAAACATCTTACCAAAATCTCTGGGATGCCCAGAAAGCTGTAGTAAGAGGAGAATTTATATCCCTACAAACACACATGAAGAAAATGGAAGGAACACAAATTCACAACCTAACAAGCCACCTAAAGAAGCTGGAAAAGCAAGACCACAAAAACCTTAATTTCAGCAGAAGTATCCAGATCACCAAAATAAAAGCCCAAATCCAGGACATAGAAGACAAAAAGATAATACAAAAAATCAACGAAACAAAATGCTGATTCTTTGAAAGGATAAACAAGATCGATGGTCCCCTAGCTAGACTGACCAAGAAAAAATGAGAAAAAAACCAAATAAGCACAATCAGAAACACAAAAGATGATGTCACATCTGACCCTGAAGAAATACAAAAGATCACTGGAGACTACTATGTACACTTGTATGGAAACAAACTTGAAAACCTTAAGGAAATGGAGGACTTCCTGACATCACACAACCTACCTAGGTTGGAACAAGAAGAAAGTGAGACCCTAAATAGACCAATAACAATCAAGGAAATTGACTACGTAATAAGAAAACTTCCTACAAAAAAAGCCCTGGTCCAGATGGCTTTCAGCAGAATTCTACAAGACATTTAAGGAGGAGCTGATACCAATCCTACTGAAGGTATTTCAGGTGATTGAAAAAGATGGAACTCTCCCCAAATCATTTTACGAAGCCAGCATCACATTGATACCCAAGCCAGGTAACGATCCAACAAAGAAAGAGAACTACAGGCCAATATCTTTGATGAACATAGATGCTAAAATTCTCAACAAGATCCTAGCAAACTGGATTCAGCAATACATCTCAAAAATCATCCACCATGACCAAGTAGGCTTCATTCCTGGGATGCAAGGCTGGTTCAACATTTGTAAAACCATAAATGTAATTAATTTCATCAACAGATGTCAAAACAAAAACCACATGATCATGTCATTAGATGCAGAAAAAGCTTTTGACAAAATCCAGCACCCCTACGTGATAAAAACCCTTGAACATCTAGGCATACGGGGAACATACCTCAAAATAGTAAAAGCCATCGACGAGAAACCCACAGCAAGCATACTCCTAAATGGACAAAAATTAGAACCATTTCCCCTGAAAACTGGAACAAGACAAGGATGCCCACTCTCACCCCTCCTGTTCAACATAGTATTGGAAGTCCTGGCTCGAGCAATCAGAAAAGAGAAGGCAATCAGGGGTATCCAAATAGGAAAAGAGGAAGTCAAGTTATCTCTCTTTGCAGATGACATGATTGTACACCTTGAAAACCCAAGAGAATCTGTCAAAAACCTCCTTATACTGATAAAGACCTTTGGCAAAGTCTCAGGATACAAAATAAATGTGCAAAAGACAATCGCATTTCTCTACACCAGTAATAAACAAACAGAAACCCAAATAAAAAACACAATTCCATTCACAATAGCCGCAAAAAAAATGAAATACCTTGGATCTTCCTAACCAGAGACGTGAAAGAACTTTACAATGAAAATTACAAAACACTGCTCAAAAAAATCAAGGATGACACAAACAAGTGGAAAAATATCCCATGCTCATGGATCAGAAGAATCAACATTGTGAAGATGTCCATCTTACCTAAGGCAATCTACAAATTCAATGCAATACCCATCAAATTACCAGCAACATTCTTCTCAGACCTGGAAAAAACAACACAGGAATTCATATGGAAACACAAACGTCCAAGAATAGCCAGAACAATCTTCAGCAAAAATAAACAAAGCAGATGGTATCACATTACCAGACTTCAAACTTTACTATAAAGCTACAATCATCAAAACAGGTTGGTATTGGTACAGGAACAGGCATATAGATCAATGGAATACAATTGAGATTCCAGAAGGAAAACCTCAATTCTCAACCAACTCATTTTCGACAAAGCCTCCACCACCTACCACTGGTGAGAGGAGAATCTATTCAGTAAATGGTGCTGGGAAAACTGGCTGACCACATGCAGAAGATTGAAACAGGACCCCTATCTATCCCCATGCGCAAAGGTTAACTCCAAATGGATCAGAGACCTAAATGTAAAACCTCAAACCATAAGAACCTTGGAAAAGGAAGGAAATACCCTCATGGAAATCAGAACTGGCATCCAATTCCTAAACAAAACCCGAAACCCACAGGTCATAAGAGAGAAGATAGACAAGTGGGACCTTATTAAACTGACAAGCTTCTGCAAAGCCAAAGAAACCATCAAGAGAGCAGGGAGACAGCCTACAGACTGGGAAAAAGTATTTTCCAACTCCAGTTCTGACAAAGGCTTAACATCCTGGATCTACAAGGAGCTCAAAGGTGCTGAAAAGAAAAAAACAAACAACCCCATTATAAAATGGGCAAAAGATATGAACAGACACTTCACAAAAGAAGACATCTGAGCAGCCAACAAACACATGAAGAAATGCTCAACCTCACTAATCATCAGGGAGATGCAAATCAAAACCACACTGAGATACCACCTACCTCCAGTCAGAATGGCAATTATCAACAACTCAAAAAATAACAGCTACTGGAGAGGGTGTGGTGAAAAGTGAACACTTCTACACTGTTGGTGGGAGTGTAAACTAGTGCAACCTCTGTGGAAAGCAGTGTGGCCATTCCTACAAGCTCTAAAAATCGACCTTCCATATGACCCCGCAGTCCCCCTACTGGGAATATACCCTGAAGACCTCAAATCACTCTATAAAAAAGATACCTGCACATGTATGTTTATCGCAGCATTGTTCACAATAGCAAGAACCTGGAAACAACCATGCTGCCCATCAAAAGAGGACTGGATTAAAAAAATGTGGTACATATACACGATGGAATACTACACAGCCATAAAAAATAACAAAATCATGAATTTTGCAGCAGCCTGAATGGAACTACAGTCTATAATACTGAGTGACCTCTCACAGAAACAAAGATCCGAGTATCACATGTTCCCACTCATATAATGGACCTTGAACATCCAATGTAATACTATAAGAAAATGACTGACGGTACTGGGAAACTATGGGGGGGAGGGGGATGGGATTAACAGTCACAAATATCTGTCTGGGGATGGGGAAACACCTCTTATCAACAGGGTGCCTGAATGAAATGTAATTTTACACCTAACCCTTAACTGTACCCCATAAAATCATAATAAAAAATATTGATTAAAAAAATAATAAAAAAAAAAACTGGATGTATTGTGTAGTCCCTGAGTCCAAGATAAATTATCAGAAAGGTAAAGAGTGGAAAGAAAGAGAGAAAGAAAAAAGGAGAACGAAAGAAAAAGAAAGAAAAAAATTAAAAGAAGATGAAAAACAAAAGGAAAAACAAACAAACTAAAAAGCTCACACTGATAGTTAAGATACCACGAATTTGGTATATCTTGTTGTAGAGAGAGCTCCTCTTTGTGGCAGGTTCTGTGACTGCAGGTATCTTTTTCGCTGTTGAAACTTGAGTTGTTAGATTCTTTGCCCCTGTTGCATGTGATTGAATGCTGGCCTAGGAAGGGTAAGAGAAAGGGTGACTTGACTCAGTGTATCCTGGACTCTCTCTCCCTCCCCTTCCTCTCTAATGTGGTCACAGCTCTGTACAAGTCACAGTGGGGGATGGGGTGACCTGCCTCTACTCTGCAATTTTGGTATCTTTTGTAGGTTGCTGGGTAGGGGAGCCAGTTTCAACACTCACCACGTTCCTTCACCAATCAGATCTACTGTATGTGTCTGTTGTCCAACAGCTGTCTCCTAGGTGGGCAGGAGGTGGATCATCTGAGTTTCTGCACTACTGTGATCCTCCAGGGCTTATGTACATGGGGAGATCCTCTCTGGGTTTGTGAGAAGCAGCCCCAAAGTAACGCAGAGTTCAACCTTGGTCTTAAGGCATGCTCTGCTGCTTTGTGGAGGACATCAAGAAGCACTTCTTTGCCCAGGCTTTTTGTTGGCAATTCAGTCCCTGATCAAATTGCTGTTCCAGTCCCACATGGGGTCAGAGAAGACAGCTTCCTCCCCAGCAAATACCACAGTCTCTAGATTGCAGATCCCAATGTTGGAGCCTTGCAATCTGGCCTGGCATTGGAAATGGTGGTGGAGAGCCCAGGTATTTGATAATGGCTACTCTCTGTAGTTTTATCTCCAGGAAGACCTTCCTATTTTCAGAAAATGGTGATAATCCTGCACCACAGGGAGTTCCAGGGTTTGAGTGGTCATGCTGTGGGGAGACCCCTCTGCTGTCTGCTCCTGAGTTCATGCTCAGGTAGACACTGTACAACTCATTACCTTCCATCCATGTGCTCTCTTGTCTTCACACACATTCACTCACACAGACATTCCTGTGCTCACACTGGTACCACTGTCATCTTCCCCTACCCAATCTCACTTTTGATTTTGACAAAAGGCTAGATATAGCTACACAATAATGATCACACTAAAGAGGGTGGGCTGCAGGTATCTACCTCTGAGAGATTACCATCTTCTTATCTAAGAGATGAAAGAAGACTCAATATACTTTCTGGTTATTATGTTAATTAACGGGCTAAAAGGTGGGTGGTCTGCACCATTTCTACACCTTGATTGGCTTTTTTTTATGAGCTAGAGGATGCAGTAGACTGGCAAGTCCACATTCTAGCCCTCAGAGTGATCAAGTCTGATATGATAAGGAAAAATGTCTGAACACTTTCTCTACTCTGAAACTGCTTACAATAAGTTTACCTACAACACAAAGGGTACATGATCCCCTACTAGGGTGCATGAGGGTCACCTAGAAGCCCAAACCTCATCTGCATGCAACCTACTTATTAGCAAATCCCACATCTCTAAATTAATAAGTACATTTTAAAAATAAAATGTATTGGCTGGGTGCAGTGACTCACGCTTATAATCCCAGCACTTTGGGAGGCTGAGGTGAGAGGATTGCCTGGGCCCACGGATTTAAGACCAGCCTGGGCAATTTGACAAGACCTCATCTCTACAGTAAATCAAAAAATTAGCCAGACATGGTGGTATGTGCCTGTAGTTCCAGCTACTTGGAAGGCTGAAGTGGAAGGATCACCTGAACCCAGCTGGTTGAGGCTGCAGTGACCGTGAACGTGCCACTACATTCCAGCCTGGGCACCAGAGTGAGACTCCAACTCAAATAAATAAATAAATGAAAATTAAAAAAAATAAAATTTATCTATCCTGCCTCAATATGAATTAGATATTAATCCTTCTAAAGTCTCCTCCTTGGCTCTGAATATAGAACAGAATTTGGGTCAATGAGATGTGGTAATACCTATTTGAGCCTAGCACTAACAAAGCCAAAATCTCACATGCAATATTGGCTGCAGAAAATGGTCAAGGTTTAAAAATCCCTGCATAGGTGAAGTTTAGTATAACTGCTCCAAAGGTTAAATTATACCGGTCAATTCCTCTACCCCCAGAAACCTTAATCTTCATATGTTCTTGATTTGGTCTCTAACTTCACACAGGTGTGTGGCAATAATGGATTCCTGATACTAAACTCCAGAATTAGACCAGCTTGCTCTTCCTAAATAATCCCAGCACTCCCCTTGCCCTTTCCCTTTCTAGAGGCACAGCCTCTGCACTAAGCCTATGCCAAAGCTGGGAGATGCCCACAGTATGTGGTCTAAGCAGGCAAACTCCAATAAAGAAGGGGAAAGGAAGAGGAGGGGCCAGAGCTTCCAGATCTGGCACTTGGATTATTCACTTCTCCATGAATGAGAGACAAGTACTGTGGTTTGAAGAAACCCCCAAAAGTTCACATGTTGGATACGTAATTCCCAATGCCAGTATTGACAAGGGATGTTTAAGAAGTGATTAGGTCATGGGGGCTCCACCCTTATGAATGAATTAATGCCATTATCACAAAGAGTGGGTTCATTATAAAACCTCTCTCTCTCTTTCTCTCTCTTGCCCATGTGTTTGCTCTTTTGCCCTTCCACCCATCTGCCATGTTATGATGCAGCAAGAAGCCTCACCAGATGTGGCCCCCGACTCTTGGTCTTTTCAGCCTCCAGAACCATGAGCCAAATAAACTTCTAGTTGTTTGTAAATTACCCTGTCTGAGGTATTCTGTTATGGCAGCAGAAGATGAACTAAGACACCAGAGTGTGTCTGGAACCTGGAAACAAGTATGAAGCAAAGGAAAGTAGGATTAGGGGCAAGGTGGTCAATGAGAAGCAGCTAGTATGAGTCTCTTGCATGGAGTGAACCAAATCAGAGTGCCTCAGCACTCAGAGAGGAATGAGACAAGCAGCACACCCCACAACTCACTAGAGAAATAACAGGGCCCATAGAGTGCAAAGAAGAGAGAACTTGATCAGCTTGAGTTGGAACTATGCAGACTCAGATCACTGCCACAAATCATGAGCAGCCTCCAGATGTGGATGTGGGGTGGCGGAGGTGAGTGAGGAGATAGATTTAGAAGGCCCCCTGAGCCTCACAAGACTGCCTCACAAGGAAACTGCCTTGTTTACAGCTGTGTAGTGCCAACATCCACGTGGGGCAGTGTAGGTAAAAGAGCCTTGAGCACCAATTCCCAAGAATTTAACACTGGGTGATGGCTGATTTTTAGCCAGCCTGGAAGGGAACAGAAAGACCTAATACTTTAATTTGTCCCAAGGGTAAACTCTGAAGACATACACTTCTCTCTGGGGCAGGCTGCTGTGAGAACACCTGGGGCTGGTTGCACTTTCTCCTTCTGAATGCAGATTGCCTGAGGCTAAGACAAGGGAACTAGGTGGGATTTGCTACCCCTGCAACCCCACACTTTCTGTGTAAACTTTTTTGTGCAGCCTCTGCACAACGCAGCAGCACTGCCACCATGGCTGAGGGATCCCTTCCCAATTCCCACTGGGTAGCTCACCATGGGCACAGGTGAGGAGATGGAGAGCTTCACCCCTTCTCCACTTGAAGGCTCCAAACAGGCATACAACTTTGATAGTTCTCACAGCCCTGCCCATGCCTAGGTCATCTGTGTACTTCCTTGGGGCAATGCAAGCCAAGCTGAAAGCCCACAACGACCACTGCAGCTGGTTCTCTCCTGCAAGTGCCGTCTCCTGGCTCAAGGTCAACTACATCCTGTAATTGGCACAGCCAATTACATCTGATACAATACCACAGCTCTTGAGACAGTCTGATCCCTGACCTCAGCTAACACCACTCACTGTCCAAGCCATCCCAGTCACTCAGGGTGCCTTGAGCGTGTGCAGGTGCCCATCACAGAATTGCCACAGTTGGCAGTTGAGAAACCCAACATACCAGGGCTTTATTCAACCCCTAAAGAGGCTACCCCATCCCTTTCCCAATCTCAGGGCTGGTGCTTGCACTCGCCACTCTGAAATCAGAGGATGGGTCAGCGTGCTTCAGCTCTACCTAGCATCACCCCCACAACAACCCAGCAGATAAGAGCAAAACTCATGTCACTGCATCTTGCAGACTAGTCCATAATCTGAGGCATAAGAGAGCTTCTCCAGAGGTCTTCCAGAGACAGCAGTGGCTAATTCTCAGAACTCAAGTCCTGCACCTTCACACCACCAGATCCCTTGCAGGCACTTCCCAGCATTAGCCTGAATTGTGGTAACCTCATCAGACAGCTAGACCCAGAACAGCAAGAGTCACATGTCACCACTTCCAGGGGAAGGGGGAGTGCACCACATCAGGGAAGCACCTATGGAACAAATAAAGCCAGCATGTGGGCTTCTCAGTGTTACAGATTTCCTGACCTGAGGGAAGTTTCCTTCAGCAGAGACACAGACACAGTGCTGGACTCAGGGGAGATGGTGTTGGTTTTGCCCCAGCAGTCAACTAGTCCAGGTGGCCATGAAGTGTCATAGAAAGGGGACTCCCACCATGCAGACATTTGTTTCTCTCAAGGAAGTCAGTACAGGTGCACCTATTGACATCTTTTCTACAGCATTCAGGGATAATGGCAACCCCACAGGTGGTGGGCCCTTTGGGCTTTGGCTAGCACAAGGGGTAGAATACCCCTCCTTCCTTACAAGTAATTTCAAGGTTTCTACAGATGAACAGAGGTTCATGTCTGCCTTAAGAACATGACAGGGTCATAGCGGAAAAGCAGACTGCTTTCCTGCCAGACTAGTAGTGGAGTGGAGGTGTCCCCCACCACTCCTGGCAAATACCTCAGTGCACTTCACTGAGGGCTCCCCTAACAGCCTTCATCAGGGGGTGAAACTTCAGCCCACTACAGGGGTATTTTATATAACCACCTGATTCAGCTGCAACCAGTTCTCACCCACAAGTGCCTCCTAATAACTTGAAGACTGAATGGTTCAATCCAGAAAAAAAATGTATTGCGGGGGAAGAAAAAGCACAGCATACCATTGCTGAACAAGATAAACTTTGTCAACCCTCTGGCATTCTAGACCCACAGGAGACAGTGAACTTACATACACACACAATATATTTGGTTTTATAAGCAGTATTTTAGAAAGCCATTGCACAAAGATTCTCTATAACCAAGGGACTTATACAAAGCCTATATCACTGAAAGCACCAGAGCCTGATCTAGATGAGAACAAACAATACACATTAAGGTCCCATCCCTAAGAAGGGGAGGAATTGAATCGAAAACAAATCTAACAATAATAATAAGAAATAGTCTACCCAAATTAGAAGTAACCAGAAAAGAAATCCTGGCAAAAAAAAAAAAACAAACCAGTGTTTCAACACTCCCTCAAAATCACACTAACTCTTCAGCAATGGGCTGTAATCAAAATGAAATCTTCAAAATGCTAGAGATAGAATTCAAAAGGTTGATTATGAAATTTCTCAATGAAAAATCACCTATCAAGTACAGTGTAAACCCTAGACTTTTCACCACTATATAATAAATCCCTACAACCAAAAATTATTTGTACCTCATAAAGCTATTGAAGTTTAAAAAATAAAATAAAATTGCTCAATAAGATCCAAGAGAAAGAAAACAAACATATAGAAATTTAAACAACTATTCAAGACATAAATGAAAAATTCTCCAAAGAGATAGATTCTTTAACAAGAAAACAAGCTGAACTTCTGGAAATGAAGACTAATTTAGGGAAAGTACAAAATGCAGTGGAAAGTGTTAATAGTAAACCAGAGCAAGTAGAAGAAAGGACATCAGAACTGGAAGATAAAGTTTTTAAATTAACTCAATCAGGCAACAATAAAGAAAAAAGAAGGGAATGGAGCTAAGTTACTAAGAAATGAGGGATATGTAAAACATCCAGACCTAAGAATCATAGGTGTTCCTAAGGAAGGAGCAAGAGTAACAGTTTTGAAAAAGTTATTTGAGGAAATAATTGAGGAAAACTTCCCTAGCTTTGCAAGAGATTTAAACATCCAGATACAAGAAGCACAGAGAACCCCTGGAAGAGTCATCACAAATAGGTCATCCCCACAGCATATAATCACAGCAGTTATGCAAAGTTAATGTGAAGGAAAGAATCTTAAAAGCAGTAAGACAAAAGCATCTAATAACTTATAAAGTTAAACCTATCAGACTAACAAAATCTTAGAAGGCAGAAAGGATTGGGGTCCTATCTTCAAACTCCTCAAACAGAATGACCAAGGATTTTGTATCCCATAAAATTAAGTTTCATAAATGAAGAAGAAATAAAATGTTTCTCAGACAAGCAAATCCTGAGAGAATTTGTCAACCCTATATCAGGTCTACCAGAAGTACTCAAAGGAGCTCTAAATGTTGAAAGAAAAGACTTGAAACACAGTAGAAAAGCACTGGAAACTATAAGGCTTTCAAGGCTTATAGAACACCAACACAATAGAGAAAAAAAACCAATTGAGTAACAATCAATATGATGAATGGAACAGTATCTTACATATCACTACTAACCCTGAAAATAAATGGACTCAATGCACCACATAAAATAAATAGATGGGGAGAATGATTTTTTTAGAAAAACAATCCAAATATCTGCTGCCTACAAGAGACACACGACACACAAAGACTCCCACAGACTCGAGGTAAAGGAGTGTAAAACACTTCCACACAAGTATAAATAAAAAACAAGTAAGAGTAGTTATTCTCATATCAGATGAAACAAACTTTAAACTAACAGCAATGAAAAAGACAGAGAAAGTCATTGTATAATGATAAAGAAATCAATTCAACAAGAAGATAGAACCACTTTAAATATATATGCACCTAACACCAGAGTTCACAGCTTTATAAAACAAATTCTACTAGTCCTAGGAAAAGAGAAAGACAGCAATACAATAATAGTAGGAGACTCCAACAGTTCACTGTAAGCAATAGATAGATCACGAAGGCAGAGTCAACAAAAAAGCATTGGAGTTAAACTGGACCCTAGAGAAAATGGACATAAGAGACATCTACAGAATATTCCACCCCCAAACTACAGAATATACATTTTTCTCATCAGCATAAATTCTGTGAGATAAACCATATGATAGGCCACAAATCAAATCTCAATAAATTCAAAAAATCAAAGTCATATCAAGCACCTTCTCAGACCACAGTCAAATAAAACTAGAAATTAACTTCAAGAAGAACTCTCAAAACCAAACAGGCACATGGAAATTAAGCAATCTGCTCCTGAATGATCTTTGGGTTCACAATAAAATCAAGATACAAATTTTAAAATTTATTGAAGTGAATTATGAGAGGGAATCCCCAAACACCTGGAATTTATTTTAAAAACTATGTGTTTATTCTTACATATTTAAACTTCAGTCGCCATCAAAGTACTCTCTGTTTGATGCAATACAACCATAGAGACACTTTTTTCACTGCTCCACACAGTTTTTGAACCAATTTTGATGACTTTAGTGCTTCTGCCATTGTTTGTTTTGCGTCTTCCACATTAGCTAAACGTTTCCCTTTGAAAACCTTTTTTCATTCAGGGAAACAAAAAAAGTCACTTGGGGTGAGATGGAGTGAATAGGAAGGTTAGGGCATAGGGGTCAGGTTGTTTTGGTCAAAAACTGCTGAACACTTAGTGCAGTGTGGGCAGGTGCACTTGTAAATCACTCACATGAAATGGGCAAACGCATTGAAAAAAGACTTCAAAAATATTTCACTGACTCTGAGCACAGCCTATCACAACGATGCAGGCTGGTACAGTGGCCTGATGGATTCCTTGAAAGCTTACCTTAGGCAGGGCTCGGTGGCTCAGTCTGTAATCCCAGTGCTTTGGGAGGCCGAGGTGAGTGGATTGCCTGAGTCCGTGGGTTCGAGACCTGCCCGGGCAACTTGCTGAGACCTCATCTCTACAATAAATCAAAAATTAGCTGGGTGTGGTAGCATGCGCCTGTAGTTATGGCTTGGAAGGCTGAGGCGGAAGCATCACCGGAGCACAGCAGGTCGAGGCTGTGGTGGCCGGGAGTGTGCCACTGCACTCCAGTCTGGGCAACGGAGTGAGACTCCAACTCAAAAAAAAGAAAGAAAGAAAGAAAGAAAGCTTACCTTGCAGGGGAAGCCTGTACTGCAAGGGGCTCACCCTCCAAAAAATAATTCTGGGTTGTTATGGGTCACCCTCATACAATAACAGCACAAATTATCAAAACTTCGAGGACACAGTCAAAACTCAAAGGACAATTTATAGTGCTTAAGCAAACATTTGAAAGACTGAAAGATCATATATTGACAACACAATTAAACATCACACCTCAAGGAAGTAGGAAAACACAAACTAAACCCAAAGCTTTCAGAAGAAAATAAATAAGGAAGATCAGGAGCAAAACTAAACAAGTTGAAACAAGCAAGCAAACAAACAAACAAATATATATTCTATATGATCGATGAAACAAAAAGTACATTGTTTAAAAAGATAAACAAAATTGATAAACTATTAGCTAGATTAATCAGGAAAAGAGAGAGAAGATTCAAATTAGGTCAATCAGAAATGAAAACGGAGACATTACAACTGATACCACAGAAATACAAACAACTATCTGAGATTATTATAAACACCTCTATGCAAACAAACTAGACAACCTAAAGGAGGTAGATAAATTCTTGGAAGTGAATAGCCCTCAAACTTTAATCAGGAAGAAATAGAAATCCTGAACAGACCAATAACAAGAAGCAAGATTGAATCAGTAATTTAAAATCTTCAAACAATAAAAAAGTTCAGGGCCCAATGGACTCACAGCCAAATTCTATCAGATGCAAAAAAGAACTGGTACCAATTTTACTGAAGATATTCCATAAGGTTTAAAAGGAGGGAATTCACCCCAACTCTTTCTATGAAACCAGTATCACCCTAATATCAAAGCCAAGATAAGACAAAAAAAAACACAGACTAATATTTCTAATGGACATGGATGCAAGAATCCCCAACAAAATACTAGCAAACCGTATTCAACAGCACATTAAAAAAAATTCACCATGGTCAGGTGGGCTTTATCTCAGTGATGCAAGAATTTTCAACATGTACAAGTAAACAAATGTGATCCACTAAATAAACAAAATTAAAAACAAAAATCTTATGATCATTTAAATAGATGCAAAAACAGCATTTGATAAAATTCAGCATCCCTTCATGACTAAAAAAAATCCTCAGCAAAATAAGCATAGAAGAAATAGTACCCAAAATTATTATATCCGTTGCCATATATGGCAAACTCACAGCCAATATCAGCCTGATCGGGAAAATGTTCCCCCTCAGAACTGGAACAAGGCAAGAATACCCACTTTCACTATTCCTATTCAACATAGTAGTGAAAGTATTAACCAGAACAATCAGGCAAGATAAAGGAATAAAGGGTGTCCAAATTGGAAAAGAAGAAATCAAACTATCTCCGTATGCTGATAATATAATCTTATATCTAGAGAATCCTAAAGACTCCTCCAATGAATGAATGAATGGTCTCAGAATACAATATCAACACACACAAATCAGTAGTACTGCTAGACAAAGAGCAACAAGCTAAGAATCAAATCAAGACTCCAATTCCATTTAAAATAGCAGCCAACAAGTTAAAATACCTAGGAATTTATTTAACCAAGGAGGTGAAAGATATCTACAAGAAGGACTACAAAACACTGATGAAAGAAATTGTGCAGGATACAAACAAATGGAGAAACATACCATGCTTATAAATTGGAACAGTCAATATTGTTAAAATGACCATATCACTCAAAGTAATGTATAGATTAAATCCAATCCCTATCAAATCACCAACATAATTTTACACAGAATTAGAAAAAACAATACTAAAATTTGTATGAAGCCAAAGAAGAACCACAATAGCCAAAGTAATCCTAAGCAAAAAGAACTAAACTAAAGGTATCACATTACCTGACTTCAAATTATACTACAAAGCTATAATAGCTAAAACAGCATGGTACTAGTAAAAGCGCAGACAGATGGACCAAAGGAACAGAGCAGAAAATCCAGAAATAAACCCAAATACCTCCAACCAACTGATTTTTGACAAAACAGAAAAACATTCGCTGGGTCACGCTATTCAACAAATGGTGCTGGGAAAGATGGATACCTGCATGCAGAAAATGAAACTTGATCCCTACCTCTCACCATAAACAAAAATTAAGATGGATTAAAGACTTAATTGCCAGACCTGAAACCACAAAAATTCTAGACAAAAAGTTAAGAGAAACTCTTTTGGACAATGATCTAGGCAAAAAATTTATGGCTAAGACTCCAAAAGCAAATGCAATAAATAAATAAACAAATAGATGGGACTGAATTAAACTAGAAAGTTCCTGCAAAGCAAAAGACACGAGAAACAGAGTAAATGGGCAATCTACAGAACGGAAGAAGATGTTCCCAAACATCCAGCAAAGGACCAATATCGAGAATCTACAAGGAATTCAAACAAATCAGCAAGAAAAATCAAATAGCCTCATTAAAAAGGGGGTAAATGACATGAACCAACCTCTCTCAAAAGAAACCATACAAATGGCCAACAAATGTATGAAATAATCCTCATCACTAATCATCAGGGAAATGAAAATTAAAACCACATGAGTTACCACCTTACACCAGTCAGAATGACCACTATTAAAAAATAAAAATACAATAGATGTTGGTGCACAGACACAATGAAAAGAGAACACTTACACACAGTTGTAAATTAGCCCAACCTCTATAGAAATTAACATGAAGATTTCTCAAAGAACGAATAGTAGATCTACCATTTGATTCAGCAATCTCACTTCTTGGTATCTACCCAAAGAAACAGAGGTCATTATATAAAAAGATACTTACACTCATATGTTTATCGTAGCACTATTCACATTTTCAGCAATGTGGAATCAGCTTAAATGCCCACCAAATGATCAGTGGATAGTGAAAATTATATATATAACTATAAAATATTACACACACACACACACACACACACACACACACACACACCATGGAATACTATTCCGTCATTTAAAATGAAATAATGTCTTTTGCAGCAACTTGAATGGAATTGGAGAATATCATCCTAAGTGAAGTAATGCAGGAACAGAAAACCAAATACCACATGCTGTCACTTGTAAATGGGAGCTAAACTAAGAAACTGTAAAAGCATAGAGAATGGCACAATCATCACTGAAGACTCAGAAGAGGGCAGGAGGGAATGGAAAAGGGATGAAAAAAATCACCTATCAGGTACAATGTGCAAATGTGGAAGTGGCGGGTACATTTAAAGCCCAGACTTCTTTACCACTATGCAATGCATTCATGTAACCAAAAATCATTTGTACCTCCTAAAGCTATTGACATTTGTTTTAATAGAAAAAGAAAAAATATTTAAAAGGGAGCATAGACACACTGCTCCAACACATTCACTCAATTTAGGGGATTCCAAAAGTGATGCTAGATTTTTCATATTATAATATACTGAGAGGGAATCTTTGATGCCAAAATGATGGGTTTGTATCTCATCAGCACTGGTGGACTCTTGGAGTTTTAGAGCAGAAAAGTAAAATAATCAGAATTTAATATGGCAGTGCACAGTCAGAAGGTAAGGAAAAACTGTTGCGGGGGCTGATGAACTGGAAGGAAAGAGAAAATTCACTTGAAACAAGTAGAAATGAAAAGTAGAGCATTGATTCAAAAATGTCTTCACATAGAGAAGACCCAAATGTATGCAACAAAGGACAGGCAAGGGAGACAGACACTGCTAATTGATGAGGTTTCAAAGCCAGAGTTATAGATGAACTGATGGAACCATTAGTAGATTAGAAAAAGAGAAAAATGATTTTGACTGAGGATATGGTAATGATGAGTTTTTGTCTATGTTGTAATTTTAAGGTGTTTTACATAAGAAGAATGTATACAGGGAGTAACAGTAAAAATATAGGTGACAAAAATCAGAATCAAGGAAAAGAAGGTCACAAATAACAAGAGTCCACATTGTTAGTATGAATGAGATTTGAATTTGGTTCTGAGCCAGTCAGTTATGTAGTCTTCAGTAATGGATAGAATATACTTGGATATGTTGATAGCATATACGTGTATAGAATATATGTCAGTTATTTACTTGCATATATGTTATTTAGAAGGGTGGAAAACAAAGTTTTTCCCATATCAGATTGTTTTTTATTATAATGATGCTTCAGCACTATTGCTTCATCCCCCAAGGTCAGTTACCAAAATCTCTTTGTTCTGCGTCACTTTACTCTCTCTAGACTTTATGTACTTCTCCACAACCCATAGCTAATACTTTGGTTTGACCACATTTTGTTCTACTTGGATTACTGCAGCAGCCTCCAATGAGTACCTTTCCATTTCCACTCCCCATTGCAGCCAGAGCCATCTTTCCAAAATGGAAAGCAAATCTGTTACTCTCCTACTCCTTTCATTTACTCTCATTTGCTTCTGGAAAAACACCCACATTTCTTAGAATGAATTACAAGGCTCTTCATAGTAGGTTTTTGCTGTCCTAGTCAGCCTGTCCCTTCTGGAGTGATCATTTACTGTTTTAGAGTTGTTTGACACTCACTCTCTTCCTCTGGATAACAGCATCTCAATTTCCTGTGCCTTCTCTGGACCATGAACTGTCTCTGTGGGAATTTCAAGGACAGTCCTGCCTTCTTCTGGCCAGCAGCAGGTCTGAGTATGTTCAATCTGGCTCTCTCTTTATGAGCTTCCAATCTTGAGAAGAATAACACAAAAGTGGAATCTTGGTTAGGGCTCATTATCTCTGTGGCAGTGCTCTGATAAAGTCCCGGGGCTGACTTTGGTGACTACATCTCCAGTGTTGTGTCTCTCTCTCTCTCTATGAATCCGACACTCCTGCCCTCTAGCTGCATATTTAAACTCACGACATCCTTCCCATACACCAATTTCTGGTGATTTCAGTCAGCATGGGTGACTGCTGTTGCCCCCAGAATCCTCATCATTTTCCTGGCCAATTCCTGCTGTTCTCTTGGGTTTCAGCTTAGACGTCATAATTTTTATCCTGTCTTGTGCAGGAGACAGGATTTCATCTGCCTTTACTACCATTTCTTTCTTTTATGACTTCATGTAGTTGATTAATCAAAGGAGAGAATGTAGTTTACTCACATATCATTATTTATTCTCTTTACCCTGTGTTTTCTTATTTTCAATAGTTTTGTTTTTATATTGAATTTTAAAAATTCTATTTATAGCAGTTATTTATGTAAAAGTTCCCACACTTGATTTTGGTTTTCCTATACTTTATTTCTTAATTTTGAATCTCCTCTATCACCTGAGTATCCACAAGTAGTTTCCTTTCTAAGTCTTTGTCTTTGCACATGAACACATGAAGATACATGGATCACCACTATGCACATGAAAAGCTGCCCTTGAAATGCAAATTAAAACCACAAGGAGATACTAGTCACCCACTAGGATGGCTAAAGTTAAAAAAGCAGACAATGGCAAGTATTGGAAAAGATACAAAGTTAATTGAATATACATTCGTCAATGGTGGGAATGCAAAATGATGCATGCACATTAGTAACGGTTGGTAATTTTTATATAGTTAAACATGCTCTTACCAACAACTCGGCAATGCTACTCCCGCATGTCTACACAAGAGAAGTGAGAGCATATGACCATAAATACTTGTACAAGAATGTTTATAGCAGCATTATTCATACCAGTCTTAAACTTATAACCTGAATGACCATCAATTGGTGAAAGGATAAACAAATTAGTGTATCCATACAGTGGAATTCTATGTATCAATCAAAAAAAAGAACTATATATAAAACAACATGGATGTATCTCAAAGTAACATACTATTATAAATAAAAGAAACCAGATAAAAACCTATATTGTATGATTCCATTTGTCTAAAATTCTAAAATAGGCAAAACAATAGTGACAATTTGTATAAAATTCTAGAGTAGCCAAAACTATAGTGACAGAAAAAGATCAGAAGTTATCTAGGGCCAGAGGTGGGGGCAGGGGATTGGATACAAAAGGGGCATGAAAGTTTTGGGGAAGGGATGGAAATGTTCTATATCTTTGTTGCAGTCATGATTACATAACTACACATTTGCCAAAAGTCAATAACTATACACTTAAAATGGAGGTATTTTATTTTATGAAAATTAAATCCCAGTAGAACTATTATACATGTGTGTAGAAATATATACACAATATATTTTAATGTATACATACTATTATACATATTTTCTAATTTGTAAAAAATAATAGGTAAGTATAGAATTTTGGAAAATTCAAAATTTATGAGGCATGAAAAGGAAGTTAGTTAGGATAGAGAAGAAAAAACAAAGATAATGCCATAACACAGAAATAAAGGGAGGATGGAATCTGCAGAATGAGGAGGAAATCAGATGCTTCAAATGCTCTGTAGAGAGGTCTCTAGGAAAGAGTTTAACTATATGGACACCAGGCAAGAGAAGATCGTGCTTTTTCTTTAAAGTCTTTGCCTGATTAAGCAAAGAGTAGGTGGTGACCATTCTTGTTTCATGAGGAGATCCTGTCTGAAAATAAAGCTTCACAGAAGAAAGAAGAGATGAGGAAACAGAGCCCAGAACTGAGATAATAGTTTTTGGATTCTTAAAACCAACCTAGCAAATGTGCCTCTCCACTTTTCATTTTTGTGAGCTAATAAAGTTCATTTTTGTTTCAGCTCATTGTAGTTAGGTTTCTGTTGCTTATATCTATGGAATCTTGGCTAATACATAGCTCAACTTCCTTCCTGATGTTCACCATGTCTTTTAGTGAAGGCCCACAGTGTGCACATAAGGGAACTAGGAATCAGGGATGCAGCTGGTAGGGGCTTTCCATTTCTCTGACAATTTCCTGTTTCCTCAATTTCCTAAGCCCAAACTATGTCCAGAAGCAATATCAATCCAGAATAGGAAGACCATCTTCACCCTTTTGACAGGATCTCCATGCAAGTTGCTATTGTTTGAGTGCAATCCCCTAAATCCATGTGTTTTGGGAACACTAATTGACAATGTAATAGTTTTAGGGGTAATTAAGGTCTTGAGGGATCTGTGATAAATTGTTTTCAATAAAGGTTTTGTTAACATTTACTCCTTAGCAATGTAAGAAAGTGCCTGCTTCCCTATACTCTTGCCAATTCAGTGTAATTTAAAACATTTTATAATACTCAGTGCATAGGAATATACTATAGGAATGATCTTTGTAACATCCATTTTTATTTCATTTATCGTGAGTAAGGCTGAGAATTTTTTTACATGTCTGAGTCACTTTTGTTTCTTTTTGATGAACTGTTTGTGAGGATATTTTTAGTCCATAGTTCTGGTGGTTTATTGGTCTTTTCCTTATTGATCTAAAAGAGTTTTTTGATGTCAATGATAGTAGTATCTATATGCATGGTGAATTAAATGTTTTTCTTAATTTGTTGTCTACCATTTTACTTATTTTGGATTTTGCCAAACATTTTTTAAGTTTATACAATTTAATTAATTAGTCCTTTGTTTTTAGGAGCTCTTTGCTCTATTTTGCTTTTTAAAAAAACATTTTTACTCTACAATTATGAAAATATTCTCTCAATCTTTCTTTGACTGTTTTTACTTTTTTATAAATTTGAAATATTCTATCTGAAATGTATCTTGTAATTTATCTCTGTAAGATATAAAATGGAGTTAAACCAATTTTTGTTCCAAATGGCTACACATTCCTCCCAGCACCACTTATTAAATTATCTATTTCTCACTAATTTTAAAGTTCATCTTTATCATAGTGTAAACTGTCACTTGTATTAGAATCTATTTATAGACATTCTGTTCTGTTTCACTGATCCGTTTGCTTAATCAAGCGTCAGTACCACACTGGAATTTTGTGAGCTTTTTTTATGGGGTGGATAATAGGTGACGAAAACAAGTATTGAGTTCTTCAAGGTGTAAAATTTTAGTTGCCATAAGACAAACATAAGAAAAGTGCACAGATCACAAGTATAAAGCTCAATGGGCATTCATGTGCAAATATACAGCACAGTATGCGCTCTGTGCTCATAACCAGTTCTCAGACCAAGAAGTAAATCATTACTGGTGACTATAAGCCTCTTCTAGTCACTACCCTCTTGAGAGTAATTACTATCTGACTTAATCCTGACTTCTAATAGAATAATAATTAATCATGCCAATTTTGAAATGTATGTGAGTTGAGTTATCCAGTACTTATTTCACACTACATTATGTTCATGAGATTTACCCACATTGATGCATATAGTTTTAGTTTGTTCAATCTCATTTCTGTGGAGTACTTTACTGTATAATGTAACACATTTTATCTATTCTACCATTAATAAACATTTTGGAATTTTCAATATTTTGCTATTATGAACGGTGTTTATATGAACATTTTTATATGTCATTGGGTGAATGTATGCTCATAAATATAGATCTAGGAGTGGAATTGCTGGGGCATAGGGTATGCATATCTTCAACCTAAGTGACTAAACTTCTTCCAGAGTGATTGTGCCAGGGTCTTAGTGGTCCCACTGCTCCACATCCTTGTCCACACTTGATATTTGTAGCAGAAGCTATTGGTGGCCACCCACTTCCTCTCACCCATCCTCATTTCAGTGCACTCCAGCATCTCTTTTTTTTGTTTTAAACATTCATGGATTTATTGTTTTATTATTTTGGGAGGAGGTAAATGGAAACAACTTTAATAGTATATATGAGATATTTTCTTTCTGAGCATGATCTCTTTTAAAAAACTTTGCAACAATTTGGAAGGATTGTTTTAAAATTTCTTTCTTTATTTTATCAGGAAATTGTTATGAGAATTGGCTTATTTTGAAGTTGCTAACGTATCTGTGCATTTGGAGATAGCTTTCAACATCTAGTGACCTATACTCACCCCACATGCCTCAAACATTGCGTGTAGTAAAAATAATGTTGTATGATCTTTCAAAAAAGTATTTTCAATACTGCAATTGCTCATGTGGTTGGAGATGATTTATTCCATTTTCCCATGGCTTCAAGAAATAAGAAAAGAAAACTACATGTCATGATTGAATCTAACTATTAAAAAGAAATGCAAGAGTTTAACTGTGGAATGAGTTTTTCAACCCATCTTAAACTGTTTGCTGAGGGCTGCCCTGGCCACCAGAATCTTCTGGGTCTCCACTCAAAATAGTCCAGAAGGGTAGGGGATTAATAAGCCCTGAGTAGAGAGAGATCTGAACCAATTACTGATGAGCCATGGTTTATACATATCCCACCTCCCCTGAACTTTGGGGAAAACTCTGAAGCACATGTTCTTTATATGATGTCAGAGTTCCACAGTGTGAGTAAGTTCTGGTGACAACTTTGATAACATGCTTATAATACACCCTGTGTCTGTTGCCTTCCCTTCCCTGTCTCACTTTACCACTTCCCTGCCAGTGTTTTTATTTTTGTTTTTAAAGATGCGGGGTACAATTCAGGATTAGGTATACAAGTGATCATCCTTCAGGTAAAGTTTGGGCCTCCCTTTGGTCTCCACGTTGCCTGGTTTGAGATCAGATACATTATTGATGTCATGTGTACTCCCTCCCTCCTCTGGCAGCTTCTGGCTACTGCCAATCTCTTTCTTATAATATTATGGTAAGTGTTCAAGGTCCACTCATGAGTCGCCCTATTAGTTTTTAAATCCTGGTCTCAGGGTCTACTTCCATAGGAATACAAACTAAAGACAGTCTATTCTTTTTCATTTTGGTTACAGTGCAGCATAGGGTAATTAAGGAAAACATGCTGAAAATTCTCCTAATGGGAGAGATAATCATGAAAAAGGGGTTAAGAAAAACTAGTTTAGATATGAGTTATCTTAAATTTATTTTTGTGTATAGTGAAAGGGAGGGTTTGAGTTTCTTTTTTTTCTTTTTACTTTTTTGCATATGATTATCCAGTTGTAACAGCACTATTTGTTGAAAAAACTTTTGCCCCATTGATTTACCTTAGCACCATTCCAATAATAATTGACTATATACTGTGGGTATCTTTCTGAACTATATTCTCTTTCATTGATGTCTTTGTCTATCATTAATCCAATACCACAGTGTCTTGATTACTCTAGCTCTATAAGTAAGTCTTAAACCAAATAACATAATCCTCCAGCCTTTTTCTTTTTCTCTGAAGTTGGCTTGGCTATTCTTGGTCCTGTGCATTTCTATTTTCAGATTCTATAAAAGTTCTGCTGGGATTTTTATTGGGATTGTGTTCAATCTATGAATGAATTTGGAGAGATCAGCAAACTTGAGTCTTCCAATCCATAAATATGGTGTATCTCTCCATTTACATAGGTTTGTGTTTTTATAAATAAATCTATGTATGTGACACTATTGCAAATAATACTTTCTATTTTATTCCTCAATTATTTCTTGCTAATAAGTAGAGATACAATTGCTTTTCTTTTATAATTTGATGAATAATGCAATTATCTTTATAGCTGCAAATACTGACACATAACAATACTAATACTGCAATTTATTTGTGTTATCTCTCAATATAGAACAAATCTAAAATATTGATGAGTAACAATATTCACATTGGGTTTGGGGCACTCATTCATTATATAAAAAATTATTTAGGAGACAACTACCACTTCAGTCTAAAGTTATAGACTGAAAAAATTATAGAACATTTTGCTGTTGTACAGCTAAGATAATTTTGAATTCTAACTTTCTGGGGTTTTGTTGCTGTTGTTTTGTGTGTGGTGTTTTTTGATTGTTTCTGAGTCCAGATATTACTCTGTCAGTAAAGGTGGAGTGCAGTTGCACAATCATGGCTCACTGCAGACTCGAATTCCTGGGTTCATATCATCCTTCCACCTCAGCCTTCAGAGTAGCTAGGAGTACAGACACCACCATGCCCATTTAAATTTTTTATTATTTTTTTGGTAGAGACTGGGTCTTGCTATTACCCACCCTGCTCTTGAACTCCTGGCCTCAAGCAGTCCTCCCGCCTTGGCCTTCCAAAGTGCTAGGATTACAGGTGTTAGCCATTGCCCCTAGGCAAATGTTAACTTTCTTGAATGACCATATAAAAGCATATAATTCGTTTTTTGTTTTTGTTTTTTGAGTTGGAGTCTCACTCTGTCGCCCAGACTGGAGTGCAGTGGCCACTCCCAGCCACTGCAGCCTTGACCTGCTGGGCTCTGGCAATCCTTCCGCCTCAGCCTTCCGAGTAGCCAGAATTACAGGCATGCGCTACTGCGCCCAGATGATTTTTTTTTTTTTTTTTTATTGTACAGATGAGATCTCGCCAAGTTGCCCAGGCGGGTCTTGAACCTGCAGGCTTAGGCAATCTGCTCACCTCAGCCTCCCAAAGCACAGGATTACGGCTGATCCACCGAGCCTGGCTAAAAGCATATAATTCATTAACCTCTTTTTATGCTACCAATCTTTCTCCACTTTTTCATGTTCAATATTCCTTTATCAGCAGAATATACCTTACTATAGTTATGCAAATGTATTTATTTTACCAAACAATATGTTTAGGTTATAATATTGCTTAAAATTTTTTAAAAACTAATTTTAAAACATAAATTACTTTATCAAAGTCTATCAATATATGATAATGCCCATAATATTTATCATTAAATTTGGTCTTTATAAAAAAAGTATCACACTTAGATAAGAATATGTAAGTAGAACACACGTGATGCATATACAGTAACTATATTTATTTCTTTATTCTATTTATTATTTCTTCTGTTTTTACACATACCTTCAAACACTGATGCTCTTTTTCTTAGGATATAGTCTCAAGAGTGGGATGTGCACCTAAGTTAGGAAACATAACAATAGCATAATAGCCATAAACCCGTGACCTTTCACAGAAAGAAAACATTCTAGTCCCATGGAAGCTACTGAACTACTGGACTCTCTTCTCTGATCCACTCCCCTTGCCTAATGACAGAAGAAGCAATTCCTCTGGTGCTGTTCATAATCCCTGTGCTTTTCTATATAGTCAGGAGTGGTAGAGATAGATGTAAATATAGACACACCTAAAAAATATATTGTGTTATATTTATTTTTAAGCTTTATAGCAATGGGTATCATGCTGAAATGATATTTACCTTGAAGCACATCATGAGTTTACAAACACTCAATAAATATTCATTTAATTAAATTGCTAAGATTGTTTGCACGTGGATTTGTTTTTTATTAATTGATAACAAATAAATAGCAATATTAGTATTGTTGTGTATCCAATATTTGCAGCTAGAAAGACAATTGCATAGTTTACAAAAAATGTTATTCTATAAAATATCTAAATAGCTTCTGTGTTAACAAATACTGATAGCTCTTTTATTCAAAAGTGGTGAAAGACAAGCTGATTATAAGTTTTTTTATATACCCATGCATTTCCCAGGAGCATGACACTGTTCAGATATTTAGAAATAGGCTACTTTGGCAACAAACAGCTTGCTGAACTCTGGAAAGTACTAAATAGGTAAAACTGAAGGTGTTTGAACCTTGGAAAAGGAAGGTTAATTTTCTATAAGTAATTTTTCACAGCTGTGTTTCCTATATTCATACACAGGTATCTTAATTTCTGTGTTAACAATTTGCTTTGCTAAATGGTGATATGAGGCATAATAAATTACAAAGCCCTCAAAAATAACTCTTGATCTTTTGAGAAAATAATATATTTGTAGAAGAGAAACTACAGCTTGTAAGATGTCATCTTAAAGAAGACAATCTTCCATCTAATAAATCGTTGATCCCAGGGGTGAAATGTTTTCTGGAATTGATAATGAGTCCTTCACTTGTTAATGTTTCAACAGTGAACTAAGTGGATTCCTTCATTTATTCATTTACTCATTTGCTCATTTGTTTCATTCATCAACTAAGCACTTCGTTTGTGCAACCCCATTAAGGCACTGGGGATATGAAATTAAAGACATAGTCTCCATTTCTGAAGAGACTTCCAGCCTCAGTCAAGAACGGGAGAAAAGTATTTAAACGATCAGTCAGATATATGTGAGGCAGAATTATAGAACGAGTTAACACAAGCTTCCATGATGGCACCAAGAAAGAAATGGCTAGTTCTTACTGAATGAAAAAGATGCTTGGGGTGAGTTTTAAGGGATAAATAATTCAGAGGCAAACCAGAATGAGAATAAGACTATAGTGACCGTCCAAACAAAACTTGCTGAGGGTCTGAAAGAGCTAAATGCACAAGATGTGGATGAGGTAAAATAGGCTGCATTTCATGTCTGCATGATTATGAAGATCAGTGGGGAGGAGGAAATTTTCTAGATAGTTTGAAACATGTACCATGAAGCTCAGGATAAAAATTCAACATGACTAAGAGAAAGTGAAAATAATTTTAATAAAGTACTTCTGTCCATATCTTAAATTGTAAACTGCCATCCCACTCTTTCCCTCTTCTTGAGATCTCTCCCCATTCTTTGTTTACTCTGGCGTGTGAACTTGTTCTTCCTGCCAGATGAGTCAGTCTCAGTCTAGATTTGTGCTGACATGTATTAATCCCAGGTAAATGTAAGAAACGAGCATGTCATCTCTCTCTCTCTCTCTCTCTCTCTCTCTCTCTCTCTCTTCTCTCTCTCCTTTTTTCTCCACTCTTTGTCTCCTTTTCTCTCCTCCCTCTTTTTCTCTCTCACTCCTTCCCTCTGCCTCTCTCTCTCTCTCTCACACACATACACACACAAATGCCGCACGCATACACACAAGCACACACCCAGAGACAAGTACCCCGAATAAAGTTTAGTATCATCTGCAAAAAATTACAAATAAAAGTATATGGAATGACTAGTTATAGAGCAGGAAAGCAATCTCGTACTTTGAATGGACCCCCCCAAATTGTGCAATTGTTATCTGTGAATGTTCTTAAATTCTGGACTTGAATGTGGGACTTACTACAGGTATTAAAATCATGATAAATACTCGTCTATTCGGAATAGGTCTTCTAAGTTTTCTTGCAAATGCTTATTTATGCAAAATATGAGAAATTTAGAATTTCAGTTTTTGTTTCTAGACCTCTTTTAAATTTCCACTGTGAATTTAGCTTTGTTTTCATTTAACATCATGTGTTCAATTTTATTTAACAGTAACACAGGGTATATAATAATACTACTCAATAAGTATGTGAGATTCAAAGAGAAGCAGGATTTTCATGATCCTATAAACCAGCCCAAACAACTGCCAGAGGCAACTTAAAAGAGAGAGGGAAAGAGAGAGAATCTGAAATCAGAGAGTACCTTTCCTGCAAGCAAAGTAGGAAAGAGCCAGAAAAAAATTAAAATTCCAAAATTCTAACTATCTTCTAAAACTTTTGTGTTTTTCTTATTTGCATAGAGGTAAAGCAAAAGAAATTTAGGTGTGCATATTTAAGCTCCATCCAGTAATTCTCCCAGCCTCCCTAGTCATATCTTCATCTGTATTTACAGGTGTCTATATCTATACTTTTATCTACACTCAAATTCACTTCCATGTAATCTCTTCTTCCGGCAACCTCATGATTGGATCATCCTGGTTGTACAAATAGAGTGGACAGAGCACTGTGAGTAAATGCAGGTGATGTTTGATGACTAGAACAAACTCAGTAAACATAAATTCCGCTTGCCTTTATGGTATATTTCTGAAACATTTTGTAAAAAGTTCAAGTCTGAATTATTTATGACGTGCTTATGGATGGAGTATAAGAGATTTAATCAAAAGGTCTTAGTTCACAGGTTCCTTGAAGAAGTGATTGATTCTAAGCTTGGGGCAGAGATAATCTAATTGTGGTGTCAGAAAACAAGAAAGAACTCAAAACAACAACAACAACAAAAACCACACGATAACGAAGTGATGGTGCATGCCAAAAGGATACAAGAGCCAACCTAAAGGATATCCCAATGGCCAAAGTTGGAAATATTTGAGGAACAAAATGAATAATGATAGTACTGGATTGTAATATAGTAGAACAAAATATATTCACAATTCTATGCATATCAATATAGACAAATAAATGAATAAATACATAAACAGCTCTTCTTTTCAGGAGAATTATAAATAGTAAATGCAAGAGGAATGAGGAACATACAAAATCACTAATAGGTAAACAACACAATAATAATTATTGCATGTCAGACCTACTGATAGATACTAAAATATGTTTTTGAAAGCTTCAGGTAATCTCTATGAACACACATGAAGAAAATGGAAAGATCACAAGTTAACAGTCTAACAAATCACCTAAGGGAGATGGAAAAGCAAGACCACCAAGCCCTAACTTCAGCAGAAGAATCCAGGTCACCAAAATAAAAGCCCAAATTCAGGACATAGAAGACAAAAAGATAATACAAAAAAAAAATCTATGAAACAAAAAGCTGGTTCTTGGAAAGGATAAACATTATTAATGATCTCTAGCTAGACTGACCAAGAAAAAGAGAGGAAAAAGTCCAAATAAACACAATCAGAAATGCAAAAGATTAAGTCACAACTGACCCTGAAGAAATACAAAAGATTATCAGAGACTACTATGTACACTTATATGGAAACAAACTTGAAATCCTAAAGGAAATGGAGAATTTTCTGACATCACACAACCTCTCCAAGTTGAAACAAGAAGAAATCAAGACCATAAATAGACCAATAACAATCCAGGAAGTTGACCATGTACAATAACCACCTACCAAAAAAAGTCCTAGACCAGATGGTTTTCCAGCAGAATTCAATAAAACTTACAAGGATGAACTGATAACCAATCCTGTTGAAAGTATTCTAGGCAACTGAGAAAGAGAGAACTCTCCCCACATCATTTTACAAAGCTAACATCACATTGATACCCAAATCAGGTAAAGATACAGCAAAGAAAGGGAACTACAAGCCAATATCCTTGATGAACATAGATGCTAAAATTTTTTAACAAGATCCTAGCAAATCGGATTCAACAACACATCTCAAAAATCATCCACCACGACCAAGTAGGCTTCATACCCAGGATGCAGGACTGGTTCAACATCCACAAGACCATAAACATAATTAAATACATCAACAGATGTAAAGACAAAAACCACATGACTATATCATTACATGCAGAAAAAGCTTTTGATAAAATCCAGCATCTCTTCTTGACAAAAACCCTCAAACATCTAGGCATAGATGGAGCATACCTCAAAATAGTAAGAGCAATCTACGAGAAACCCACAGCCAGCAAACTGCTAAACAGACAGAAATTGGAATCATTTCCCCTGAAAACCAGAACAAGACAAGGATACCCACTCTCACCCCTCCTTTTCAACATAGTTTTGGAAGTCCTAGCCAGAGCAATCAGACAAGAGAAGATCAGGGGTACCCAAATAGGAAAAGAGGAAGTCAAGTTACCCCTCTTTGCAGATGACATGATGCTACACCTCGAAAACCCAAGAAAATCTCCTCCTTGCACCAATAAAGGACTTTGGCAAAGTCTCAGGGGATAAAAATAAACGTACAAGAGACAGTCACATTTCTATACACCAACAAGAAACAGAAACCCAAATAAAAAGCACAATCCCATTCACAATAGCCAGGAAAAAAAATCATATACCTTGGTGTCTTCCTAACCAGAGACGTGAAAGACCTTTACAACAAAAACTACAAAGCACTGCTCAAAGAAATGAAAGATGACACAAACAAATGGAAAAAATATTCCATGCTCATAGATTGGAAGAGTCAACACTGTTAAGATGTCCATCCTACCCAAGACAATCTGCAGATTTAACACAGTACCCATTAAATTACCAGCAGCATTCTTCTAAGACCTGTAAACGACATATGTTGTTTCATAAATGACCACGATCGCCAAAACAATCCTCAACAGCAACAGCAACAAAAAAGCAGGAGATATCACACTCCCAGACTTTAAACTTTATTATAAAGCTACAAAAATCAAAACAGCCTGGTATTGGCATATAGACCAATGGAACAGGCATATAGACCAATGGAACAGGATAGAGACTCCAGAAGCAAAACCTCCATTTCTTAACCAATTCATCTTCAACAAAGCCCCCACCAACAACCACTGGGGAGAGAAGAACCTATCTAGTAAATGGTGCTGGGAAAACTGGCTGACCACATGCAGAATATTAAAACAAGACCCCTACCTATCACCATATACAAAAATCACCTCTGAATTGATCAAAGGCCTAAACGTAAAACCTCAAACTATAAGAACTTAGAAAATGCAGGTAGCACCCTTATGGAAATTGGAACTGGCATCCAATTCCTGATCAAAACTCCAAATGCCCATGCCATAAGAGGTAAGATAGACAAGTGGGACCCCATTAAACTAACAAGCTTCTGCAAAGCCAAAGAAACCATCAAGAGAGCAGGGAGATAGCCCACAGACTGGGAAAAAATATTTGCCAACTGTATGTCTGACAAAGGCCTAACATATAGAATCTACAAGGAACTCAAACTTGCTGAAAAGAAAAAAATAAACAGCCCCATTACAAAGTGGGCAAAAGATATGAATAGACAGTTCTCAAAAGAAGACATACGAGCAGCCAACAGGTAACATGAAAAAGTACTCAGCCTTAATAGTCATCAAAAAAAAATGCAAATTAAAACTACACTGAGATACCACCTAACTCCAGTGAGGATGGCCATCATCAATAACACAAAAAACAACAGATGTTGGAGAGGATGTGGGGAAAAGGGAACACTCCAACACTGTTGGTGGGAGTGTAAACTAGTACAACCTCCGTGGAAAACAGTGTGGCGATTCCTAAAAGATCTAAAAATTGACCTTCCATACAACCTTGCAATCCCCCTACTGGGAATATACCCAAAAGAATTCAAATCACTCTGTAAAAAAGATACCTGCACACGTATATTTATTGCAGCATTGTTCACAATAGTAAGAACCAACCATGCTGCCCGTTAAAAGAGGACTGGATTTTAAAAATGTGGTACATATACATGATGGAGTATTACACAGTCATAAAGAAAAACAAAATTATGAACTTCACAGCAACCTGAATGGACTTAGAATTTATAATACTGAGTGATCTTTCACAGAAACAAAGAACTGAGTATCACATGTTCTCACTCATAAGTGGACTTTGAATAACTATAGTAATACTATAAGAAAAGGAATGGCAGTAGTGGGAAACTTTGCGGGGGGCAAAGAGGCAGGGTGGTGGGATTGGCAGTTGTGGGAATCTGCCTGGGGAAGGGAGGACGCCTAATCAACAAGGGTACCTACATAATGAACACTTGTATACCTAACACTGAATTGTACTCCATACCTTTAAAATAAGAAATTAAAAGTTAACAAAATAAATAAATAAATGAAGACAACTCTACACTGAAAAAAAAAGAAAGAAAAACCTTTGTAAACAATATACCTTTCTCCAGATGCTAAGGATTAGCTGGACACGTCAGAGGTGCCCTATGGAAGCTATTGACTAATTATTCTGGGAAATCAGTCTGTGGACAATTAGGGAACAGTCTTAAATTCTGGAAAAAAAAAAAGTTTCAGGTAAAACAGGATATTAGCATAGACCCAGTGTACCTCCTCAAGATGTCTATCAATCACAAAGGGAAAAATATTAAGTTTACAGTGAAGGAAACTGACAGATACTATCTTAACCAAGTTAACAAGGTTAGCACCACTAGTAACAGAACACTTTAACATCATGTCCTTCTTCATATGATGCCATCATACGAGGGCACATCATGTGGTATTGTTATCAAAACTTCATCCTCTCAGTCTAATCATGAGAAAGCATTCGATAACACCAACTGACTAGTGTTCTTCAAACATGTCAAGATTATAGAAGGCAAAGCCTGAGATACTCTTCCAGACTGAAGAAAACTAAGGGCACATAATATCTAAATGCAACGTGGGATTCTGGATTGGATCCAACAATAGAAAAAAATACACTAGGGAGAAAACTCATAAAATTCATATAAGTTTGTAGTTTAGTAGTATTGTATCCATGCTAATTGTGTTATTTTCTGATTTTGATCATTGTAATTGTTAACATTAGGGAAAGTTGGGTGAAGGGTGTACATAAACTCTGCACTATTTTTGCAATTTTCCTGCAAGTCAAATATTCAAAATATTATTCAAATGCAAAGTTTTATTTTTTAACAACTTGGTTCAAGTTTCAGCTCTAGCATGTGTTAGCTCTGTGACCTCATTTTTCTTACCAAACCGTAAGTTAGAATGGATGATCCCTCAGATCATCCTAGAAAACTATGGAGTGGCTTTCTTACCCACAACGCTTGTCTTCCTTTCCTTCAACAAGGCAAATGATCGGTGATCAGCAGTTGCTGAAAGGGGGAATCTCAAAAATAGTCATGAAATTATATTTGTATCTCCAAGGTTCAACTTTCCAATTTAATGCAGAATGATGCCAGATTGGAGAATTATGCCCAGATTGTCAGAGGTCAGAAAGTGCTTTAACAGATAATACGCCAAAAGAAAACTTACCCAAAAGTATTGTTAAAGAAAAAGAATATTTAGACTAGAAGAAAACACAAAAATACAATATTACCCATTAAAGAGTAACAGAATGAGGAGGGCCCATTTTAGTGTTTTCTTAATGTTATCATTGCCTTTTAGCATTAAAAATACATCTACCCCAAAATGCTTATACTTATAATAGAGAAACATGTTGTTTAAACTCACCACTTCTCTAATCCAAGCAGCTAGGGAGAATGTCCCAGGAATGTTTTGGCAGTTAAAAAACAAATCAGCTTGGCAATGATCATTTCCCTTGATACCTCCCACACACCCATCAACGCATTAATCTTGACCACTGCAGACATTCCAGGCTCTCTCGATTCAACATTATCTGCCTCCCTGTGAGAACTCTTCCACTGGGACTTCATTCCTGCAGAAACACGGTGTCTAATTCTAACAAGAATCTCAGTCAAAGGATACAATGTCTCAACCTAAGAGGGCACCCCTTTCCATTATGCTCTCCACATTCAGCAAGGTTTTCTTTCCCCTCTGACAACCAGGTCTCATGCTCTTTACCATTCCACCTTGCTCTCATTTCAAAGTTCGATTCATCAAGCATTTCCTTCAATGCAACCACTGTGTTTTTAACATTTCACTCCATTTCGAACAGAATTTGTGTTATAGAAAGTTGAATTGTTTTTTTCTTTTTTATCAAGTTTACTGGAAAATTTCTGCTATCAAATCTCTATGGAGCCAGATGCATAAGCTCAGCCACATGGGAAGCTAAGGAGGGAGGATTATTTGAGCCCAGGAGTTGGAGGCTGCAGTGGGCTATGATGGTACCATTGCCCTTAGGTGACAGAGAAACACACCCAGTCTCCTTTTTAAAAAGTCTCTACAGAGTAGAACTCACTCAGAAAACACTTTATGAGTCCATTTACAGTGGTTTGCTTTCAGAAGAACTAGCAAGAACTTTTTATGGTCTCACTCTTTGGAGGGTTCACAGCCATGTATGTGACCCAAGAAAAGCACGCTCTTTCTGTATTACTCAGCAACATTACAGCAATAAGAAAATGACATGTTGGTAGTAAAGGTGGTAAGTCATTACTTGTTGGTACCACATGACTGTTTAGTTGCCAAGAGCTCCACTTAGTTATTGAATGTCAGCCTTTTACTTGAAGATGGCTCCTTCACCACCAGTACTAGATACTAACATGGAGTGGCTTTAATCCTTGCCTGGATTAACTTATATATCTGAAGTTTTATTCCTTCAAGCACCAAAACAAAAATATATAAACTGTTATCTGTGGAATTTTTATGTTATATACTTCCTTTCATTTAAAATAGAGAATACTGCATACAATTTAACATTTCTGAATAAGCTCTATTATAAAATGTGATACCCTTTGTCTCTAAAAATGTATAGTGGTATCTGATTTTTGTTTCAATTATCCTAGGTCCACAATCTTTAAAATTCTTAGGTCATACTTTTAGTGTTTCTTCTTCACAGCCAGGGTATCAGCCTACTCACTATTACCAATGTGCCTGTCAGTGTACTTTTCAGCTACTTCTAATGTGATGTAGTCTTGAGAATGAGATATATGAGACCATAAAAACACACGTAAAATAAGAGTCTATAAATCTTGAGGGAGGCATGGTGATAACATCTTATGTTATTAACATACATGAGCTGAGAGTATGATCCTGAAGAAGTGAAGGAAGCTAATAGGAAAATAAAATGACTCATTGAACTTGATTCCTGAAAGAGTCTCTTTTGAGCAGCAAACTTACAAAAACATATGATTATATTGCTCTTTAATTGAAATGTATTTCATACACAATAAAATGCACAGATCCTCAGTGTATAGTTTAATACATTTTGGCATATGTATACCCCTTTGTAACCACTACCTGAAGCAAGATACAGAGCATTTTAATCATCCCTGGAAGTTTCTTTGTGCCCTTTCAAACCAATGTCCACACCCAACACACACACCCAGAGGCAACAGTTGTTCATGTTTCTGTAGCTATAGGTTGGTTTGCTTGCCCTTGAAGCTCACATGTATGGAAACATACACTAAGCATTCTTCTGTGTCTTTCTTCTTTTGTTCAATATACTGTTTTGAAAGTCCAAGTTGTTGCATGTATTAGTGATTCTTTTAAAATTGAATAATAGTACAATGTACAAATATAGCATAATTTTTTTTATCCATCCTTCTGTTGATGGAGTTTGGATTTTTTACAGCTCGGGACTGTTATGAATAAAGTTCTATGTATATTTCCACACAAGTCTCTTTGTAGGCAGAAGTTACTGTTTCTTTTACGTAAATACCTAAGGGTGGAATCATTTTTGGAATGGGTCCAATCTTGCTTCTTGCTTTTATAATGACTCATATGTACAAAAATCATTACTTAAATGCTATTTTTGTCTTTTAATTTTTAGAATTAACCTATAGACAAAGCAAGTGTAACTATAATTATAATGTGAACTAATGTAATTAAATTATAATATAATTAAAATGTAACTATAATTATAGAAGAGAGTAAAGAGTAGAGAAAGAAGTATGGTAGGTTAAAGGAACAGCAAGTGCAAAGGGCCTTAAGGAGGAAAATACTTGATATAACTGAACGTCCTGAGACAGTGTCGCTGGAGTACAATGTTTGAAGGGAGGGATAGTAGTGAGAGCTGAAATGACTGGAGTCAGATTAAGAAGGGCTAAGCAGGCCACATTCAGCATGCTACCTTTTATCTTAAGTGCATCCAGTGAAAGCCTTTAAGAAGTAGTATAATGTGGCTCATTATTTCCTATGGAGGGAGTGAAAATATAAAATGGGAAGCAAAAGAAGCTCTTGCAGTAAATCTTCAGAGAGATGGATATGCCATCAGGCTAAAGATGGAAAGCCCTAGACAGATCTGAAATATATTTTGTTTTTGTTTTTGTTTTTGAGTTGGAGTCTTACTCTGTCGTCCAGACTGGAGTGAGTGGCCGCTCCCGGCCACCGCAGCCTCGGCCTGCTGGGCTCTGGCAATCCTTCCGCCTCAGCCTTTGGAATAGCTGGAATTACAGGCATGAGCTACCACGCCCGGCTGATTTTTTGATTTATTGTAGAGATGCGGTCTCGCCAAGTTGCTCAGGCGGGTCTCGAACTCGCGGGCTCAGGCAATCCACTCACCTCAGCCTCCCAAAGGCGCGAGATTACAGGCTGAGCCACCGAGCCCAGCTTGAAATATATTTTGAAAGTAGAATTTGAGCTATGGCATCTACCAAAACAAATCAACTTCTACATTAAAAAAAAATCTATCATTGAAACAAAGAACTGAGTACCACTTGTTCTCACTCATAAGTGGACCCTAAACATTTAACATAATACTGCATGAAAGAGATTATCATAGTAGAACACTTCCAGGGGAAGGAGGGGATGGGGGGTACATAACATCAATAAGGGTAACTGATCCCATAGCAGGTGAAGTAAGGGCCAACGGGAGGCCCAAACTTCGACTATGGGATGACCACTTATGTACCTAACCCTGAAATTAAAAAAAGTAAAATAATAATAATAATTACATATACATAAAATAAAAAGAATCAACAGGTCAAAATAGAGCAAAACTTTTCAAGTAAATTACTAAGTAATGTTTCTGAAATCTTAATTTTTCACTTTTTTTGGCATGAACCTGATGATTTTCTGTGAGTCATTGAAAGGTATTGCCAGGACAGCTAAAAGAAATGACGATAAGGAGAAAGGGTACATGTAAAAGCAAAGAATGAGATAGAAGAAAAGATGATTCATTTGGTTCCAAGTATCAAGAAGTCAGACCTAAAATAGAGATATATCAATCAATGTTGTCTTATTATAGCAAATCTCATTCAGCTTTATTAGAAGGATGGATTCAGTGGAGACCTACTTCTTCTTGTGATTTCATACTTGCTTCTTTGATGAAATAGGGAAACACTGAAGCCCTTTAAACAATTTTGTAGAGAAGTTATGTCTCTAAAATAGATAGTATAATGTAAGCTTATGTATGTGAGATAACTTTAAAACACATTTATTTCACTAGACTCATCCAGTTTGGGATCTAACCAGTGGAAATACCAAGTGATAATTTAGAAAGGTTTACACCACTCTTAAAATCTCCATCAGTTACCCCATCAAAGCTCTCAAATAAATATACTATCTAAAGAAGATATATGCTCTGTAAATGCAGTTCAAGACTCATCTGTTAACCCATTGTGTTAGTTTGCTAGGGTTGCATAACAAAGTACCAAAAATCTTGTGACTTAAAACAACAGAAAACTGTTCTCTAAGTTCTGGAAGCCAGAAGTCTGAAATCACAGTGTCAGCAAAACTGGTTTCATTCTGAAGGCTCGGAGGGAGAATCTGTTCCAGGCCTCTCCTAGTTGGTGGCTTCCAGCAATTCTTGGCATTCGTTGGCTTGTAGATGCATCACTCCAATCCCTGTCACCTTCACCACATGGCCTTCCACTCTGTGTCTCAATCTTATTTTCTCTTTCTTATAAGGACATTTGTCATTGAATTTAGAGTGCTTGCTAAATTCAGAATGACCTCATCTCAAGAAACTTAATTTTAATTAGATCTGCAAAGATGCTCTTTTAAATAAGGCCACATTCACAGGTATATGGTGTTTAGGACTTAGACATATGTTCTTGGAGCAACTATTCAAGCTACTATATCCACCTTCCAATCAGATTGCTGCCTGCAAGCCTCTCCTACAGAAATCCTGGAGAAGCCTCTAAATCTCTTCTCTCAGTTCTCACTTACAGCTCACCACAAACAATAAATGTAACCACCAACTACAAGTATTTACCAAGTGACACCATTTATGTTTTAAATTAACCATTGTTATTAAAGCAATACGTAATTTTATTTTTAAAGAACATAAGACTTCTAGTAGCACAGAAGTATCCTGCCTCATCCTTCCCAACTCTCATGCTGCTCTCCAGAGGAAACGTCCTACAATTCATTTAACTGTTTTGTCTAACTTTTGTATCTATACTATAAATAAAACCCTTATGCTGCTATTCTTGATTTTTCTATTTTAGATAGTATTTATTGACTTTTATTATGGATGATAAAAATTTAGTCTCATCCTCTGTATTTCCTTCCCCTATTCTCCCAATATAGACAATACGACAATTTTGTTAACTGCTGAGCCATGTAGAGTAATATGATCATGATGTTTCTTCTTGATTTTGTTTTTTCTGGAGATAATAATAGCATGCTTTGTGTGTGTGTGTGTGTGTGTGTGTGTGTGTGTGTGTGTGTGTGTGTTTACAAACTCTCAAAGTAATTGTAAAATCCCTCTTAGCACTATTTTTCTCTTGATCAGATGCATCAGGTTTATATAGCAATTCCATTTTTCTTTATGGAGGAACTCTTTCCCTGTTCACTGTCTTGCTCCTGCCAAGGCCTCATGTACAGCTGTCCTGGCACTTCCCGTATATTTCTATTGGGAATTTCTTCTGTTTCTCTTCTACACTGGAGTGTCATTTCCTGCCCTTTTTGTCTTCCTCTATCTTAGTTTATGTCTCTCATTTTTATAAGGTATATTATTCAGGAACTTTTTGAGAAAGAGAACCTCGAAAGTAAAAATTCTGAGGCCTTTTCTATCTAAAGATGTCTCCATTGATGGTTTAACAGGTATTGAAGACTTTGCTGAAAAACACTTTTCCTCTATATTTTGAAAGAGTTGTTTCATTGTCTTACCAACTTCAGGGTTACAGTTAAGAATTCTGATTCTGAGTGTTTTAGCCAGTCTCTCTGTTTTGAGCCCTTCCTCCTCACCCTCACTCTCCATGGCATTTGATGCTGCCAAATCCTGAGCTTTCCCAGTGTTCTCTGGAGCAAATCAGCTTTCCTCATACAATTAGGTTTGACTTTCCTAGGTTTAGGTTTCATCTTGCTGGATTAATGGCCATTTCTCCATCCAGGCGTGGCCATGAAATATTTAACCTCAAAGAGGTCAAGAGCACAGAGCAGACACTGATTGTAAATAATCAGTAGGGTCCTTCAGTGGAATGGTGAGTCCCAGCTGAATATCTGCTCTGCCACCATCCAATTTCTGTTCTCTAACACTTTGGCAACATCTCTTGTTTACTGTTGTCTTCTTTCCCATTCTTCTTGTCTTCAGTCATGCATGCCTTTTTGTATTCCTTTATTGTCATTTTGGCAATGTTTCACCATGAGTAAAAATAAATGTGTACACTTAGCAAAAAAAGTCTACAAGATGCTCAATAACTATTATTATCATATTTAATCCTTATCCCAACTTCATGGAAAGGTATTATTAGCTCCATCTGACATAAGGACATTGAGACACATGTGCTTAAAACTCTTGCTCAAGATTCGGTAGGCGATTAGTGTGGAGCAAAGTTCAAACCAGTTGATCTGGTTTCAAAGTCCATGCCCTTGCCACCCAAAGGGCAAGCGGTCATCAAAGTCCACAGAGCCTATATTAATGTTTTCCCAACTTTCAGCTACCTACATGTTTTTCAATGTAAGTTGTCCACATATAACTGAAAAAAAAAAGTACTAGATGAAGGTCATTGTTAAAAATGTGGATACCTGGGCTGCAATCTAGATCTGCTGAATGACATCCTCAAAGAGGATGGAGATGGGGATTTGCATTTCAAACTAGATCCTCAGAAGATCATAATTCATAGATATTTTGAGAAGCATTGCTCTAATTTAATCTATGCTTCCCCAAAGCAATAATGTATTGCTTACTAATTTGAATCACTGTTGCTATTAGATGATGTTGTATTAGATCTTGATGTGTCCCAGGTATTATAAGTAATAGTAGGAAAGAGTGTCTTTAATAATTTAGGGGCACTAAGGAGAACTAAATGCTCAGAGTAACCCTTCCCAGTGTAGAACATCTAACAATGCTGGATAAGCTACAAAAAGCAAATTTCTAAAAGCCAGACTGACTGGGGCAAAGTAAGGTAAATAATAAGAGGCACAGAGAGGACTAGAAAATCAATCTAAAAGATAACCAGTATCTGTTCTGCCTCCAACCAATTTCTGTTCTATATCACTTTGGTGACATTCCTGTTTACTGAGATGTTTGCGCTGATCCATGATGGCTGGGACATTCCAGGGACCCAGAGGAAAAAGCCAGAAGCCTGAGTAGGTAGACATCAGACTGAACCTCCATATATAGTCAGGCTGATGAAGACACCTCAGTGTAGGTCCAGAGTACCCCCCACAGTAATGTTAGTGTAAATATGTAAGAAAAAAACCGGGCACGGTGGTTTAGCACTTTGGGAGGCGGAAGCGAGAGGATTGCCTGAGCAAGTTGGTGAGACATCATCTCTACAGTAAATCAAAGAAAAACAATCAGCCAGATGTGGTGACACATGTCTGTGGTACCAGTTACTTGCAGAAGGCTGAGGTAAAAGGATCACCTGAGCCCAGCAGGTCAAGGCTGTGGTAACCATAAGCATACCACTATGCTCCAGCCTGGGCTATACAGACTGAGACTCCAACTCAAAAAAATAAAAGTATAGGCTCTGGCAAAAATCTCCTTCAATTTAATCATTTTTAAGTATGCAATTCAGTGACATTAAACCAATTCACATTGTCATGCTACTGTCACCACCATCCATATCCAAAATTTTTCATCTTCCCAAGCTGAAATTCTGTACTCATTAAACACTAATTTTCAGTTCTTCTCTCTCCCAACAACCTGGAAATCACCTGTTTACTTTCTTTATTTTCTTTTTATTGAGATGGAGTCTCACTATGTTGCTCTGGCTGGTTTTGTATTCATTCATCCACCAACATATGTTAATATTATGGCTATTTCTACCTTTGGATTACAGTGAATAATGCTGCTAAGTACGTTGGTAAGCAAATATCTGAATCCCTGCTTTCAACTGTTTGTACAGTAATTTTATGCTTAATTTTTCAAGAAATGACATATTATTTTCCACAGGGGCTACACAATTATACATTTCCACCAGCAACGTACAAGACTTCCAATTTCTCCACATCTTCACGAACACTTGTTTTCCAGTTTTTTGATACTAGCCATCCTAATTGGTATGAAATGGTATCTCATTGTGATCTTGATTTGTATTTCCCTAATAATTAGTGATGTTGAGCATCTTTTCATGTGTTTTTATTGACCACTTGTATATTTTCTTTGGAGAAATATATATATTGAAGTCCTTTGCCCATTTTAAAATTATATTATTTGGCTTTTTGTTGTTGAGTTGTAGGGGTTCTTTATATATTCTGGGTAATAATCCCTCATCAGATATGTGATCTATGAATATTTTCTTCCATTCTGTAGGTTGCCTTTTTACTCTTTTGATACTGTCCTTTGATGCACAAAAGCTTTTAATGCGGATTATAATCTTGACTCCAACATTTACTCACTGTGACCTTGGACCAGCTATTTAACCTCTCAAGGTGTCAGTGGTATCCTCCTCTGAGGATATCTATCTCATGATGTTGATATAAAGATTAAATAATTCTTGGTAAGGATGCCAATAATATTGAATGGGGAAAAGGACAATCTTTTCAGCAAGTTGTATTGGGAAAACTGGATATACACATACAAAAGAATGAAGTTGGACTTTTACCTTCTACCACATACAAAAATTTATTTATAATGGGTCAAGGACCTAAATATACGAGCTAAATCTATAAAAACTGCTAGAAGAAAACATGGGGAAACATCTTTATTACACTGGATTTAGCAATGATTTTCTGGATATGACACCAAAAGTACAGGCAATAAAAGTAAAAATAAATAAAACTACATCAACATTAAAACTTCTTAATGCATCCAAGGACATGATCAACAGACTTGTACAGAGCTTACAGAATGAGAGAAATTATTTAAAAGTCATATATTTGATAAATCATATATATGACTTATATCTAGAATATATAAAGAATTATAATTCGAGCCGGGCTCGGTGGCTCAGCCTGTAATCCCGTGCCTTTGGGAGGCTGAGGTGAGTGGATTGCCTGAGCCCGCGGGTTCAAGACCCGCCTGGGCAGCGAGACCTCATCTCCATAATAAATAAAAAAATCAGCTGGGTGTGGTAGCGCATGCCTGTAATTCCGGCTACTTGGAAGGCTGAGGTGGAAGGATCGCCGGAGCCCCACAGGTCGAGGTTGCAGTGGCCGGGAGCGGCCACTGCACTCCAGTCTGGGTGACAGAGTGAGACTCCAACTCAAAAAAAAAAAAAAAAGAATTATAATTCAATAACAACAAAAAGCAGATAACTCAAATTAAAAATGGAAAAAGGACATTAATAGACATTTCTCCAAAGAAGATATATAAAAACCCAACAGCACATGAAGTTATACTCAGCATCACTTGTCATTAGAGAAATGCAAATCAAACCTGCAATCAAGTATCACTTCACACCCATTGGGATGGCTATGGTGTTATTAATAAAAAATAAATATGTGGTCTTTGCCCTGGTTCCTGGAACAAAGTTCCTAAAATATTGGAATTTACTGTCTTGTACGCTAATGAGAAGGCTCAAGACAGGAATCCTTAGATAGCTTCAGGATGGGGGTTGGTCACTCAGGGAAACAACTAGGTGATTACAGGGTTAGAACTTCAGGTGCTCCCCACTACCTCCATCCCCAACTTTCTCCTTAATCTCTGAAGTAAGGAGAGTGACCTGAGATTAAGTTCAATTACCAATGATCAATAATTTAACCAACCATCCTACATAATAAAATTTCAATATAACTCCTAAATGATGGAGTTCAGAGAACTTCTCTGTTGGTGAACACATTAAGGTGCTGGGGAAATCATTCAAAGAAGGGATGTGGAGGCTCTGCACCAGCATGCCCCACCCCCTTACCTTGTTTTATGCATCTCTTCCATTTGGTTGCTCCTGAGTTGTAGGAATACTAGTAAATGCTAAGTAGTGTTTTTCAAAGTTCTATGAGTCATTCCAGTGAATGATCAAGCCTGAGAAGGGGGTTGTGAAAACTCAAAATGGATAGCTGATCAGTCAGAATCATGGGTGACTCCTGGAACTTTCAACCTGGTGTCTAAGGTGGGGACAGTCTCATGGGACTTAGCCCTTAACCTATGGGTACTGTGCTAACTCTGGGATATAGTATCAGAAGTTAACTGAATTTCTAGACACACAGTTGGTCAGAGAATTGGCTTTTGGTGCAGAAAAAGACTCGGTGTACTTAATATTGGGGGAAAAGCAACTCAGCCACCATTAGAAAGAAAACAAACAAACAAACAAACAAACAGAAAATAACAAGTGTTGGTGAGGATGTGGAGAAATTGGAACTCTTGTGTATTGCTGGTAGAAATGTAAAATGATGTAGCCGTTATGGAAAACAGTTTAATAATTCTTCAAAAAAATTAAACATTGGATTACCATATGATCCAGCAATTCTACATCTGGGTGTATATCCAAAAGAATCTAATGTAGGATCTCATTGAGATATTTGCACTCCCATGTTTATAGCAGCACTACTCACAATGGCCACGTGCATAAAGCAACCTAACTGTCCATTGATGAATAAATGAATTTTTTAAATGTTGTGTGTACATATACATATGTGTGTATGCATGAAATAATCCAATCAAAAAGGACAAACACTATATGATCCTACTTATATGAGGTATAGAGTAGTCAAATTCATAGCAACAGAAAGAAGAGTAGTTGCAAGGGGCTAGAAGGAGAAATGGAGGAGTTAGTCGCTATAGAGCTTTGGTTTTAAAAGATGAAACATTTCTAGCGATTGATTGCACAAGAGTGTGAATGTACTTAACATCACTTAACTGTACTCTTAGAAATGGTTAAGATGAACAATTTTATGTCACATATTTGTTTACCGCAAGAAAAAAATGATTAAATGATTGAGCGCACATCAAATATCTTCACCAGAGCCTCACACACAGCAAGGCTTCAGCAAATGTCAGTTGGCATTACATACACCAGTGCTCTGATGGCAGATTCCAAGCAGACCAGTTTGGAGCTAGTCTTTCAATACCCACATCATACCCATTCTAGTTTTAATACTTAGAAATACAAATAGTGGTCTTGAGTTCTTGCAGAAACATTGGCAACATATTTCTTTTTTTTTTTTCTTTTTTTGTTTATTGTGAAGTTGTGGGGTACAGTTAAGGGTTAGGTACACAACTGCGTTTCATTCAGGCACCCTGTTGATATGGGATGTTTCCCCATACCCAGACAGATATTTGCTACTGTTAATCCCATCTCCCTCCCCCCACCATAGTTTCCCAGTACAGTCAGTCATTTTCGTATAGTATTGCATTGGATGTTTAAGGTCCATTATATGAGTGAGAACATGTGATACTCGGATCTTTGTTTCTGTGAGAGGTCACTCAGTATTATAGACTCTAGTTCCATCCAGGTTGCTGCGAAATTCATGATTTTGTTCTTTTTTAAGGCTGTGTAGTATTCCATCATGTATATGTACCACATTTTTTAAATCCAGTCCTCTTTTGACGGGCAGCATGGCTGTTTCCAGGTTCTTGCTATTGTGAACAATGCTGCGATAAACATACGTGTGTAGGTATCTTTTTTATAGAGTGATTTGTGTTCTTCAGGATATATTCCCAGTAGGGGGATTGCGGGGTCATATGGGAGGTTGGTATTTAGAGCTTTTAAGAATTGCCACACTGCTTTCCACAGAGGTTGCACTAGTTTACACTCCCACCAACAGTGTAGAAGTGTTACCTTTTCACCACACCCTCTCCAGCAGCTGTTATTTTTTGAGTTGTTGATAATTGCCATTCTGACTGGGGTTAGGTGGTATCTCAGTGTGGTTTTGATTTGCATCTCCCTGATGATTAGTGAGGTTGAACATTTCTTCATGTGTTTGCTGGCTGCTCGGATGTTTTCCTTTGTGAAGTGTCTGTTCATATCTTTTGCCCATTTTATAATGGGGTTGTTTGTTTTTTTCTTTTCAGCACGCTTGAGTTCCTTGTAGATCCAGGATGTTAAGCCTTTGTCGGACCTGGAGCTGGCAAATACTTTTTCCAAGTCTGTAGGCTGTCTCCCTGCTCTCTTGATGGTTTCTTTGGCTTTGCAGAAGCTTGTCAGTTTAATAAGGTCCCACTTGTCTATTTTCTCTCTTATGAGCTGTGGGTTTGGGGTTTTGTTCAGGAATTGGATGCCAGTTCCGATTTCCATGAGGGTTTTTCCTTCATTTTCTAAGGTTCTTATGATTTGAGGTTTTACATTTAGGTCTCTGATCCATTTGGAATTAACCTTTGTGCATGGGGATAGATAGGGGTCCCGTTTCAATCTTCTGCATGTGGTCAGCCAGTTTTCCCAGCACCATTTACTGAATAGGTTCTCCTCTCCCCAGTGGTAGATGGTGGAGGCTTTGTCAAAGATGAGTTGGTTGAGAAATTGAGGTTTTGCTTCTGGAATCTCAATTCTATTCCATTGATCTATATGCCTGTTCCTATACCAATACCAAGCTGTTTTGATGATTGTAGCTTTATAGTAAAGTTTGAAGTCTGGTAGTGTGATACCACCTGCTTTGATTTTTTTGCTGAGGATTGTTCTGGCTATTCTTGGACGTTTGTGTTTCCATATGAATTCCTGCATTGTTTTTTCTAGGTCTGAGAAGAATGTTACTGGTAATTTGATGGGTATTGCATTGAATTTGTAGATTGCCTTAGGTAAGATGGACATCTTCACAATGTTGATTCTTCCGATCCATGAGCACGGGATATTTTTCCACTTGTTTGTGTCAACTTTGATTTCTTTGAGCAGTGTTTTGTAGTTTTCCTTGTAAAGTTCTTTCACGTCTCTGGTTAGGAAGATGCCAAGGTATTTCATTTTTTTTGCGGCTATTGTGAATGGAATTGTGTTTTTTATTTGGGTTTCTGTTTGTTTATTATTGGTGTAGAGAAATGCAATTGCCTTTTGTACATTTATTTTGTATCCTGAGACTTTGCCAAAGGTCTTTATCAGTATAAGGAGGTTTTTGACAGATTCTCTTGGGTTTTCAAGGTATACAATCATGTCATCTGCAAAGAGAGATAACTTGACTTCCTCTTTTCCTATTTGGATACCCCTGATTGCCTTCTCTTCTCTGATTGCTCGAGCCAGGACTTCCAATACTATGTTGAACAGGAGGGGTGAGAGTGGGCATCCTTGTCTTGTTCCAGTTTTCAGGGGAAATGGTTCTAATTTTTGTCCATTTAGGAGTATGCTTGCTGTGGGTTTCTCGTCGATGGCTTTTACTATTTTGAGGTATGTTTCCCGTATGCCTAGATGTTCAAGGGTTTTTATCAAGAAGGGGTGCTGGATTTTATCAAAAGCTTTTTCTGCATCTAATAATATAATCATGTGGTTTTTGTTTTGACATCTGTTAATGTATTTAATAACATTTATGGTTTTACGAATGTTGAACCAGCCTTGCATCCCAAGAATGAAGCCTACTTGGTCATGATGGATGATTTTTGAGATGTATTGCTGAATCCAGTTTGCTAGGATCTTCTTGAGAATTTTAGCATCTATGTTCATCAAAGATATTGGCCTGTAGTTCTCTTTCTTTGCTGGATCTTTACCTGGCTTGGGTATCAATGTGATGTTGGCTTCGTAAAATGATTTGGGGAGTGTTCCATCTTTTTCAATCACCTGGAATACCTTCAGTAGGATTGGTATCAGCTCCTCCTTAAATGTCTTGTAAAATTCTGCTGGAAAACCATCTGGATCAGGGCTTTTTTTTGTAGGAAGTTTTCTTATTACATAGTCAATTTCCTTCATTGTTATTAGTTTATTTAGGTTCTCAATCTCTTCTTGTTCCCACTTAGGTAGGTTGTGTGATGTCAGAAAGTCCTCCATTTCCTTAAGGTTTTCAAGTTTGTTTCCATACAAGTGTACGTAGTAGTCTCCAGTGATCTTTTGTATTTCTTTGGGGTCAGATGTGACTTCATGTTTTGTGTTTCTGATTGTGCTTATTTGGTTTTTTTCTCGTTTTTTCTTGGTCAGTCTAGCTAGGGGACCATCGATCTTGTTTATTCTTTCGAAGAACCAGCTTTTTGTTTCATTGATTTTTTCTATTATCTTTTTGTCTTCTATGTCCTGGATTTGGGCTTTTATTTTGGTGATCTGGATTCTTCTGCTGAAATTAGGGTTTTTGTGGTCTTGCTTTTCCAGCTTCTTTAGGTGGCTTGTTAGGTTGTTAATTTCTGTTCCTTCCATTTTCCTCATGTGTGTTTGTAGGGATATAAATTCCCCTCTTATTACAGCTTTTAAGGCATTCCAGAGATTTTGGTATGATGTTTCTTCATTTTCATTTGTTTCCAGGTATCTTTTGATCTCTGTTTTGATGTCATCATTGACCCAGGAGTTGTTTAGTATCATGCTGTTTAGTGTCCATGTCTTTGTGGGTTTTGGGGGGACTTTGTTGGTGTCAATGTTTATTTTTATTCCACTGTGGTCCGAGAAGGTGCATGGTAGAATTTCAGTCCTTTTAAATTTACTTATACTTGATTTGTGTCCAATTATGTGGTCGATCTTAGAATATGTTCCATGTGGTGATGAGTAGAATGTGTATTCTGTGGTCTTTGGATGGAGTGTTCTATAGGTATCAATTAAGTCCATTTGGTCCAGAGTCTCATTGAGGTTCCGGATCTCCTTGCTGATTTTTTGTCCTGATGATCTGTCTAAGGTTGTGAGTGGTGTATTAAAGTCCCCAGTTATTATGGTGTTAGAATCAATGTCTTTCTTTAGTTTTCCTAGAAGTTGCTTTATGAATGTTGGCGCACCTATGTTAGGTGCATATATGTTTAGGATAGATATTTCTTGTTGATGGAGTGAACCTTTTATCATTATGTAGTGGCCCTATGTATCTTTTTTAATTTTTGATAGCTTAAACAGTATTTTGTCTGAAATTAGGATTGCAACTCCTCCTTTCTTTTGTGTTCCATTTGCCTGAAAATTTGTTTCCCATCCTCTTACTTTGAGTCTGTGTATGTTCTTTCTAGTGAGATGGGTCTCTTGAAGGCAGTATATTGTTGCCTGGTGATATTTTATCCATTTTGTCATTCTATGTCTTTTCAGTGGTGCGTTTAGTCCATTCACATTCAGACTTATTATTGAAATGTGAGAGTTCGTCCCTATCATGGAGTTCTTATTGAGTTGTTGTTCTTCCACTTGGTTTTTTCTTTTTTCTTTTTTTTTTTTTTTTTTTGTCTTTCTTTTGGTTTTGGGGTTGGTTCATGTATATTTTATTCTTTTCCCTGTACTCTTGTGAAGAATGTTGTTCTTTTTTTCTTTTCTTCTGTGTTTAGTACTTTCTTAAGTGTTTCATGTAGAGATGGTTTGGTGGCAGCATAAGTTCTTAGGGATTGGATATCTGGGAAAGATTTTAATTCTCCCTCACTGATGAAGCTTAGCTTGGCCAGGTAGGTTATTCTTGGTTAAAATTGTTTATCTTTTAGGACTTTGAAGATAGGGCTCCAAGCTCTCCTAGCCTGCAGGGTTTCTGCAGATAAGTCTGGTGCTATTCTGATTGGTCTTCCATGGTAGGTGATCTGGCCTTTTTCTCTTGCTGCCTTTAGGATTTTTTCTTTAGTGCCTACTTTATTTAGGTGAATTATTATGTGTCTAGGAGTTGGTCTTCTCATTTGTTGTCTTGTGGGAGTTCTCTGAATCTCTTGTGTTTGAATTTTTGCATCACTGATTAGATAAGGGAAGTTTTCTTGAATGATCTCATGGAAAGTTTGTTCCAAAGTGTGGTCTCTGTTTCTCTTTCTGCCTCAGGGAGTCCGATTATTCTTAGGTTAGGCCTCTTAAGGTAGTCACTCATCTCTTGAAGGTTTTGTTCTGTCTTTTTGAGCTTATTTTCTGTGTTTTTAAGAGTTTGGGTTATTTCTATATTTTGGTCCTCAAGCTCTGAGATTCTCTTTTCTGCTTGGGTAATTCTGCTTTCCATGCTTATCAATTTGTTATTTATTTCATTCACAGTATTCTTTATTACTGTTATCTCAGATATCAGCTCCTTTCTAGTTTCTTCTTGTGTCTCCTCAATTCTTTTTAGTCTCTCCATTATTGTTTTGATATCTACATTTGCATTTTGAGACCCTTCATTCTGGGGACTTTTCATTGTTTGCATTCCAAAGTTAGTTTTCTCAATGTCTGCTCTCCCAGGCGTCTGGGAGACACCCATACTCTTCTTTTGGTCTTTCTTCATTTCTGTAGATTTTTCTCCCTCTCCCCCTTTCCCTCCCCCTCTTCAATTCTGTTTTTGAGGGAAGGTGGGGTTGCTTTTATTTCTCTTCTGCAATGACCTGTTCTTCCTTATGAGTGTCTTCTGGTTTTGTTCACTTTTCCCTCTGCTTTACAGTCTGTCTATTCAGCAGTATGCAGCCTTGGTCCCTAGATTTAAAAAGGGGGCATATAAAAGAGGAAAATAATGGAGGAAGTGGGGTCAATAGGGAGTTAGAAAGAGAGAAGTGCAAGTGGGAAAACAGATATACATACCAACTATCAGGTGAGAGAGAGACACAGGGCCGGGAAGAAGTGAAGAAAGACAGGTAAGAAAGATTCCCTAAAGAATACTGATAGTTACACAGAGACAGGCCAATAAAATCAAGAAACAGTTTAAATCAGAAGGTAAACAGCAAACGTAATCTAAACCAACAGTTTCAATGATAAAATCATAAGTCAAAATAAGCGATCAGACTAGAGTCACTTCTGTGATCTCTGATTCCAGCCTCTCCCTTTTGTTTTTCGTTGCAGCGTAGGGGTGGGGCTTTGTCTCCTGTTTCACATTGTTGCCTTAGGAACTGAGGTAAAGTTTGTTGATAGGTGGGCGGGGCAATGGAAGTCTCTGCCTGGAGAGTAGCAAGGTAGTTTACCCAGATCTGTTTTTCTCCACTTGTCTGGGTCCCCCAGTTTGGGGTCTGGCACTGAGTGCCTCAGTCAGGGTGGGCCCTGAGTTCCAGAACTCCAAAGCTCCAAAGGGCATGCAGTGTGCGGCGAGAGTGGCTCTGGGCCTCCCACAGGGTACCTCGGCCAGGAAAGGGACCAGAGTCTCTGAGGGGCGGGCGCCCAGAGCCTCCCTGTGTGACCGGCGGTGCCGGGTGCCGGGTGTCGGGCTGGAGGCAATGGAGCCGGGGAGAGGGCCGGAGGGAGCAGGGACCCAAAACTCCCCCGCACGCTGCAATATCTGGCTTAGGAAATGAGGTAAAGTTTGTTGATAGGTGGGTGGGGCAATGGAAGTCTCTGCCTGGAGAATGGCGAGGCAGTTTAAGCAGATCTCTTTTTCTCCGCTTGTCTGGGTCCTCCGGCTTGGGGTCTCACGCTGAGTGCCTCAGCCAGGGTGGACCCGGATTTCCAGAGCTCCAAAGTTCCAAAGGGAAGGCGGTGAGCGGCCAGAGTGGCGCTGGGCCCCCTACAGAGTACTTCAACCAGAAAAGGGACCAGAGTCTCTGAGGGGCGGGCGCCCAGAGCCTCCCTGTGTGACCGGCGGTGCCGGGTGCCCGGTGTCTGGCTGGAGACAATGCAGCTGGGGAGGGATCTGGAGGGGGCTGGGACTGGAGACTTCCACACACGAGTAGAACAGCAGCAGTGGTGGGGGGTGCGCAATATCTGGCCTTGTGTGGGAAGTTCCCGGGCCTGGCACCAGCATGGTCATGGTTGGTGGTGGGCTGGGGGATGGGGGAAGAGAAGTAATAGCCTTTTTGGGAACTCACGTTCAGAGAATCTCACCAGTTCACCTATGCCGTCGCCATCTTGCCCTGTCTCGGCAACATATTTCTTTAACATTCTAGAATACGTTAAATCTAAATAGTATATGGATTTGCACCTACTTCTGCATAGATTTGCAATTCCACATATTGATTTCAAGTCCCAGCTTATTCCAGCTGGATCTTGTTGCCCTTCTTGCCCTCTGTTTTCATATCCTATTGCTGACACATCACCACCAACTGTATAGACACCACTTCTGGATGGTTCCTAGCCCATCCAGAACTCATAATCATTCACTAGACCTTGCTGCTATTTCTTACCAGCTTTGCTTTCTTAATGCTTTCGGACACATGCTTTTCCAAATCTGTATAACTTCTACATAAAATCAACAAACAGCTATTGGTTTTAATAGTCACCAAACCCTCCCGGACTCTAGGAAACAGTCAAATTCCATGAAAGCAAATTGCACTTAAAAATTATTTTAAAACAGGGTGGGGAGAGAGCATCTTGCTTCACATGAGTTGTCTTCCAGAATGGGTCATGAAACTTAAGCTAAGTGCTAGAACTTTAGCACCACATATGTGTCTTGCCTTATATCCATTAATTATTCACCAGTGTCACAGGCTAGAAAGGATCGCCCAAAAATGAAAAGTGGTGTAGGAATCTGGGTCATCCCTTTTTCTTTTTCAAGTTTCCTCTACTCTTAGGCCACATTTTCAATACATGGAAATTAAGTTAAAGTTACTCATGAATGACTATCCTCTTTTTACTCATATAACTTTCAACAATCATTACTTGTGACTGTTGTCTAATGATTCCTCAGAATCAAATGGTTTTTTAAAACTGAAGTCAAGACAACACTTTTCTTATAATGTTATTGTAATAACCATGAGCAGAAAGCCCATAGAAAGTTCCTGGTTACTCTAATAATTTAGAAAGAATTTTTTTCTTGTATTATCCCAGACTTGATAGTTAAATATTTTTCCCCAGAGATGCAGACAGCAAAGTTCAAGTTAAAAAAAGAGGGTACTATATTGCTGATGGAAAACACAACACAAAAGCAACAGAACTGACTTTCATGTCTTTTAGTAATGAATGACTTGAAAAAGCAAAAGTCCAATCTACAGGAAACATGGTTCTGCTTGGATTTGCTTGAACAAGAAGTTCCAGTTGGAAAGCATTCACTAGGAGGATGAGAACATCTGGACTAAGCGATGGTAGAATAGAAACAGATGGGGTCTTCTTGGAAGAGGAGCTGTAGCTTTTCTGCTGACAACTACATGTCCAATGCTTTTAAAATTTGTTTTCCATCTAATCAGCTTCAAAAAATATTTTATAGTTCGAGAGTTCTCCAAATAAATTGAACATTGGTATCGTGGGATACTGTAGCAATGAAATGTCAATAAAAATGCCAATAAATATTACACCATTGACTTTTTGCCAGAAATATTTCATTGGATTTTAAATAAAGGCTAGTGTTTAATCTACTTTCTCCCTCCCTTCTCCTCCTACCCCCATCAAATAAAAGAAAAACAACTACAACATAGTTTATATAGATAATATGCAAAGTTTGGAGCCTGGACTGCCTAAGTTCAAATCCTGGCTCAGCTGTTCACTAACTGTGCCCTTAGGCAAACAAGTTATTTAATTTCTGTGTACCTCACTTTCTTCATCTGTAAATGAGAATAATAGCTTATAGAGTTGATGTGAGAGTTGATGTGTTAATTCAATGCATGTAAGCACTATTTAGCACAAAGCAGGCACTCAGTAAATGTTAGCAGAACTTTCTTCAGCCTACTCCTTTAGAGATTATGAAATCGTTAACTTTATTTTCAGTGCCCAGTGAAGCAAGATAGCAGGGAGTGTTAGAAAGTATGGAAAACTGGACGGGGTGTGGTAGCTCACACTTGCAATCCCAGTACTTTGGGAGGCGGAGGCGGGAGGATTGCTTGAACCCAGGAGTTTGAGACCAGTCTAAGCAACATAGAGAGACCTTGTATCTACAAAAAAACCAAAAACATCAGCAGGACAGGGTGGTGCACACCATGTGGCCCCAGCTACTCAGGAGGCTGAGGTAGAAGGATGGTCAGTGCCCAGAAGATCAAGGCTGCAGTGAGCTGTCATCATGCCACTGCACTCCAGCCTAGGTGCCAGAGTGAGACCTTCACTCAAAAACAAACAAACACAAACACTATGGAAAACTGGGTTGAATAGCTCTATCACAAAAGAAATTAAAATTGAAATTTTGTGTTCAAAACTCATCCACAGGCATAGACAGTGCTCAGGCAACCAGACAGGAACTTCTGTTTTTTTAAATGTTGGTATACCTAAATGAAAACTACATTAACTGGTATCCAACCTTTTTTTATTTGTTGTTTTAAGCAGTTATTTGCTAAACTTTTCTTGCTAAATTCCTAGATATTTATTCAGAATTGGCTTGCTCCTGCTTCACTATCGAGCAACTATGCTGACCCCATACCTATCTTGCAACTGTAAGCAGAAAGGTGCTATTAAGGGAGCTGGTTTGCTGCTCCTAGGAGCTCATTCAGGCTATATATGGTGGAGAAACTCAAGTCATGAAACATTCATTCAGCAGGTATTTATAAGTGCCTACATTGAGTGTAATGAATTATCCCAGAGGCATCTAGGGGAATTTTCCATTTTTCAGCTCTATTTTATTAAAAGGATTTGGATTTAGCAAATCAAGACATTACTTTCCTTTTCTATTCCTTTGGATAAACTGGTGCCTTCCATTTACCAGGAGCAAAATATTGTTTCCTTGCTACGAATAACTAAATCACAGAAAATCTGCTTCTAATATTGTCAATTCTGAACTTGCAAAGTTGTTCTGAACCCATTTCAAGTCATTTCAGCCAGCATATGTGAATTACCAGGTACTCTACTCAACCCTACACTAAGGATCAAAAGGCTTTTTGCCCTTGTGGAGTTTATGATCTAAAATAACTACCTATGATTCTGGTACACGATAAAAGGAATACACAGAATTGTAATTGCATGACAAGGAGAGATGAAATACGCAGAGCCAATTTTAGAATGGTAAAGCTTATAAATTGGCTGTTATAATAAAGTCACAACTGTTAGTTTCACTTTATTGCTTGATCTCATAAGTTGAGGAAACTGATGTCTGAAGGGCTAAATATCCCCACAAAGCCCACAGAGGCCAACAGACAAGAACTCAGGCTTCTGGGTGGCAAGTCACGCTCTACCACTGCACTTGGATGGTATCTGCTTTTCTGCATTGAGTAACAATTCGCTGGATGCTGGGCCACCCAGAAAGTGCTTTATGGACAAGTTAAATGAGAATCTCATCTTAAATGTGAGATGATGATGAAGAGTATTATTATTATTGTTCAATTTAATAAATTGGAGTAAAAATTCTGTGCTGGTCACTACCCTAGCATTCTGGTAATGAAGATGATTAGAATGTCATTTATTCCTACCTGGGGCTCACAGTTTCTTGAGGGAGACAGACACATGAAAAGCAATTACTGCAATGCAACTGAAGTTGCAAAGGAGGTACTTAATGATAGGAGAGGACACAGAGGAAGCTTCTGTCTCTGCCTGGGAATATCAGGGAAGACCTGGGTAGGAGTTCACCAGATGGACAAATCATGGAAAGGAATTCATGTATTGGAAGCAGCATGTACAAAGTATAGAAGTTAAGAAAGAATGTGGCTTATTTAAGAAACTGCAAGTAGTATACACCAAGTGCAAGAAATTTGTATCAGGGTAAAAGATGTGGCAAATCTTGAAGGATCTTCCATAAGCGTACTATGCCAAGAATTTTGGATGATTTCTGCCAATAGTTGAGAGTCATCAGAAAAAGGAAACTCTTTAAGAGCAGTGGCATGGTTAGATTTCCATTTTTACAAGAATTCTCTGGCTGCCATGTGTGGGATGAATTAGAAGAAAAGATAGAAGCAAGGGGATTTTAGAAAATTAATGAAACAGTACAAACAATAAATGATAAGGTAGTATAGTGGGAATAGAGCAAGCGGGCATAACACTGACACAGTCCAATGACCTATTGATGCAGACAACTGGTGGAAAAAAGGAGTTCAAGATGACTCCTAAGTCTCTGGCTCAAGGAATCAGTTGCATGTTGATGCTTCACCTGAATAGAGCAGGTGAAAAAAAGATGTGCTGGGATCCAAGATGCGATAAGCATTTTGAAAATGGAAGGAGGACAGTCAACAGTTGGAAATATATGTCTGAGAATTTTCATTTTGTGGATGGGAGTGAAGCCCCAAGTGTATGTAAGCTTTCCTGGAAGAGTGTGTAGAGGAAGAAGGGAAAAGTAACAAGAGCAATACTAGAAATAGCCAATTTTTAAGAGTACAAAGAAGAAAGGAAGCTGATAAAGGAAAATAAGAAATTTTGAAAGTAGGAGGAGACCCAGGAGACAGTGTGGTCACAAAAGTACAGGGAAGCAAGTGCCAGAGAGGTCAAGGAGAACATAGAAAAGGACACAATGAAATGTTGGAATATCTGGAAATCAGAAAGTCAGTAAATATGCATTAAGCACTGATTAGGTGCATAACCTGTTCAAGGCACTGGGGGTAAATCAGTGAACAAAATAGGAAATAAAAATTCCTGCCCTCTAGTGTTACATTCTAGTGGGAGACACAGACAATAAACAAATATGAATGTGAAAATTTAATGTATTGAGTAAGTGCTCTGAAGAAAAAAATCAAGTAGGGAGGATGTGGAGTTGGGGTTGGGAGAGGTGTGAGTGCAACATAAAATAGAGTGATGATATGGTTTTAGTGGGCAAGTGCAAAGGCCTTGAAATTAGAGTGATTTTACTAGAACACACTTCGATCTAGGAATGGCAAAAGCTAGACTGCAGTTGGAAAAGAAGAAAATTGCTAGCAAAAGAGGAAGAAATGGAGTAAATAACTTCTTCAAGAAGCCTGACGCTAAAGGGAAGAGAGGAGCTCCTAAGCTCAGGTAAAAGAAGTAGGGAAAATTTAGACAAAGCAGGGCTTAGAGACAGAGAGTTTGCAGGTTGGAGGCCAGAAGCAAGGCTGTGAAGTCATACAACTTCAAGGGGTGCCATTCTCTCTTTTCGTCTGTGGGGATGTTGTTCCCAGGAGTTGTGAAACAGTGTTCCCAACTCACTTCACTCCACTAACTCCATTTTTGCTATGAATTAAGAAGCAAGAACATCTATTCAGTAGAGCAAGTATAGGTAGTTTTGACAGTTCGGGACACTGACAATAAACAAATACATGTGGAAAATTTATCAGAAAACGATGTCACATGGAAAGAGAAGTTGGATCTAGGAACAAGTGAATGGGTGGTTAAGTGGCACTGGGAGCTCAGAGGAGGGTCAGAACATGCACGAGACCCTTTACTCACATTATCTCAGTTAATGTTACCGAGTTATGCAACAGAATATTATTCTTTGTAAAAGAAAACTGAAGTCCACAGCAGTGAAGTAACATGTACATGCTCAAGCAGCTGGTAGGTGGTAGAGCCAAGATTCCAAAGACAATGAACTTGCCCTTACAACATGCTGCTTAACATACAAAAAGAAATAGGATATATGATCCCTGCTTTGAGACCTCACACACTATTGGGGGGAAAAAAGCATGCAAATAACTATAAAACAATGAGTTGAATAGGAAACTGACTTATGAGTGAAGTACTATGGGAATATTGGTTTGTAAATTCTCCCAGGCGACTGTATATTTACGATAGCTGGGAAGGGAAAACAGGAATGATAAAAGCAAAATAGTAATAAATGTTCATGATGATACAATGAGCATCCTTCACTGCCCTCTTATTTTTAAAATAAGTATCCATCATTTTACCATTTAGAATGAACTATATATTAAGTTTATATGTGGTTGGTTATTATAAGTTTTATTTGCAGATTTTTCTGTGTAGAGAGTTTAAGACTCATTCACTTAAAATGAAGTGCTTCAAGATTCCATTACTTCTACATGTTGTGTAAGAAATGGGGGAAATAAGAATACAAATGCATAGATAAATAGTTATCTTCTCCTAAAGAAACACTGAAAGGTCAAATAAAAAACCTCTGGGGTAGGAGTGTGGGGAATGGGGTAGATGAGAGGGATAGAAGCAAGACTTTTCAGAAAAGTCTTTTATATCTTTTTATAAATATTTTATTTGTGATCCATGTAAATATTTTACATATTTAAAGAAAAAAAACAAGCAAAGACTGAAAGTAAAAACAAATTGAAACAAATTATCCAAACTCTGTATCAAATTGGTATGACAACCATGCAGAGACAAGAATGTTGAATGAATTTTTTAACACAGCGCTCTGATTATACATTTAGTGCCATATATTCTAAGGACAAAGAAAATTTCAAAGACATATTAAACTTCGTCCTGTATTTTTATTTTTAGTGGTAACAATAGCATTTTGATTTTGAGACCTTTTTGTGTACATTATAGGTTAAAGAAAATATTTTGATACCATTAGGAGCCAAGTATTTAGTGTGAGGAAAACAGTGTACAAATATAAAATTATAGAAGCTAAGAGAACATGTAGTGTTAAAATCTGAATTTTGCTATGCATCAGATGATACAATCAATAGAGCTAAAAAGCAACATACTGAATGAGAGAAGATATTTGCAAAGTAGTGAGCATTATTTCAAGTAATCCGAGTAAGCAAAGAAAGAGGCAGATGCAGAGAAAAAGACACACAGAGAGAAGAAGAAAGGAAAAAGGAAGGGAGGTACGGAGAGAGGGGGGTAGGTTTATATCCAAAAAGTATATAGAACTCTTATAACTCAACAACAAAAAACAAATAACCCAACTTTTAAAATGAGCAAAAGATATGAATAGATATTTTTCCAAAGAAGACATACAAATGCCCAACAAGCATATGAACAGATGCTCAGCATCACTAATCATTAGGGAAATGCAAATCAAAAACAGTATGTCGTATCACCTCACACCCATTAGGATGGCTGCTATTGGGAGGGGGTAAGCCAGCACAATGTAGTGCACCTGAAGTCCCAGCTACTCCAGAGGCTGAGGAGGGAGGTTCACCAAGAATTTGAGACCAATCTGCAACATAGTGAGGCCTTGTCTCTAAAAAATAAAGAAATAAAAAGAAAGTAACAAGTGTTGATGAGAGTGTGGAGAAATTGAAATCTCTGTACACTGTAGGTGGGAATGTACACTGGTGCACCTGCTATGGTGGCTCCTTGTAAAACTAAAATAGAAATAATCATACAATTCAACATTTCCTCTTCTAATATATATCTAAGAGAACTGAACACACAGACCTGTGCACACTCATGTTCATGGCAGAATTATTTACAGTAGCCAAGAGGTGAAAGCAATCAAATGTCTGTTGATGGATGCGTGAATAAGCAACATGTGGCATATCTCAACATGCAACATGTGTGTTGTAAATAATACAATGGAATATGAGTCATCCTTAAAAATAAAGGAAATTCTGTCACATGGTACAACATAGGTGAGCCTTGAGGACATCACGCTAAAGGAAATATACCAGTCACTAAAAGACTTATACTATGTGATTCCACTCATGTGAGGTAACTAAAATAGTCAAATTCATAGAAACAGAAAGCCAGAATGATGGTTGCCAGAAGCTGGGGAGTTGAGGGTGGGGAGTGGGGAAGGAAAATCGGGAGTTATTGTCTAAGGGATATAGAGTTTGTTTTGTAATATGACAAAAATTTTGGAGATTGGTGGCACAACAATGTAAATATACTTAACACTACTGATCTCCACACTCAAAAATAGCAAATTTCATGTTTTTTTACTGCAATAATAAAATAATATTTAAAAATTACTTTGCTGAAGAGTGAGATATCCTTACTTCTAAGGTTATTTGCTATCTAATCACCCTTAAAAAGATAGTCTAGAAAAAAAAGAGAGGCAGTTAGTGCCTGAATCACGAGTTGTACAGAGAAGCAAGAGTCAGTGGAGAATTGTCTCCCACTACAAATACCTTGCAGTGGTGAGATCTGGCAATTGCCATCTTAATGAAGTGTCCAAACCCAGCATTGCATCATATCAGGAGGACAACTGTGCCTCCTGATATGATGCAACATGGGTATATTACTCCCCATACGTGTTCCCACCACAAGTTTTCACATTTAGTCTACACAAGTGTTTAGCTATAACTCATAAGTTACAGGAAATACAGGGAACAAAGGAGCAAGTTAACACCACCAGGAAGCAATCAGACAAATCTGGCACAGTTGATTTAAAAAGTCAATGGCCAGGAGTAGTGACTCACACCTGTAATCCTAGCATTTTCAGAGGTTGAGGCAGGGAGGGTTTAATGAGCCTAGGAGTTCAAGACTAGGCTAGACTTTGTGTCTACAAAAAATTAAAAATTAAGCCAGACATGGTAGTGTACGCCTGTAGTCCCACCTACTTGGGAAGCTGAGGCAGAAGGATCACATGAGCCCTGGAGGTCGAGGATGTGGTAAGCTGTGGTTGTGCCACTGCACTTCAGCCTGGATGGCAGAGTGTGACCCCAATTTAAAAGAAGTCAATGTCATTTTTTTTTAAGGATACATATGGAGATGTTCTAGAATTTTAAAAAGACATAATGAAGTGCAGTGTATGAATCTTGAATGGATTCTGAATAAAAGAGGGGCTATAAAAGACATTTTGTGGATAATTGGGGAAATCTGAACATGGGCTGGATGTTGGATTATTTGGGGAACTGCTTTCTCAGGCGTAATAATATTATGGATTTTGTAAAAGAACACCCTTGTTCTTAAAAGAAACACTCTGAAGTGGCATGTATGTCTGAAACATATCTATAAATTATTCAACAACACGCATGCAGTAGATTGAACTACACAAAATTGTTTCTATTCAACCACTTTTACTACCGTTTCATATGGTTCACGCTAATAAACAAAGACAACAAGTATAGCAGGCCAAGCATGGTAGCTTACATCTGTAATCCCAGCACTTTGGGAGGTGGAGGTAAGAAGACAGCCTGAGGTTCAGGGTTCGAGACTAGCCTGGGCAACTTGATAAGACCTCATCTCTACAATAAATCAAAAACTTAGTTGGGTATGGTGGCTTGCCTGTGGTTACTTGGAAGGCTGAGGTGGAAGGATTTCCTGAGCCCAGCAGGTTGAGGCAGCAGTGGCTGTGAGTGTGCCACTGCACTCCAGCCTGGGCAACAGAGTGAGACACCAACTCAAAAAAAAAAGTATAGTAAATATTAATGTATTAGTGGCTATTTCACCTTAGTGATGAATATACAAATGTTATCATCATATTCTTTCAACTTTTCTGGTTATTTGGAAATTTTGTTAGGAAAATTTTTAACAAATAAAGTGAGAGAAAAGATAAAAGTTTGACATAAAAATTCACTGAAAAGAAATGAATCCTGCCTTTGTCACTTAGAAGATATATGACAGCAAGATGCCAAGAGAAAGTTCTTGGGGCAGGAGCTGGGGGTTGGGGGTGTATTGCTGGTGACACTTAATTCCATCCATATTTTTCACTGAGCCTTCACCCATGTCATCGCCAATAGACATAGCCCTACCTCAAACAGCACGCTTCAGCACAAGCCTCCTAAGCACTAGATTTTGGTTCCTAAGGCCCACTCACCAGAGGCTATGTGGCCTGGACAAGGTGCTTAATTTCTCCAAGGACTTAGTATTATCAAGTGGATCTGAAGAATGAAGAGCAAAGAGGAGTTTAGGATGACTTCCAGATTTCTGGTCAGAGTGACACCTTGGGAAGAGGAGGTGTAAGCATCCCTGGGAGTACTGGAGTTATTTCAGGTCAAAAGACTAAAGGAGGAAAGAGAAACCTTCTCTTTAGCAGTGGTATGGGGACTCAGAGCCATCTAATTTTAATATTGACCAAATGGAACTTCTTTTTGTATCCCAAGTTGATGAAGGATAAATGGAGCAATTATGTCTATTTTTCGAATGTTCAATAATGGATATGCATCACTTTATTTATTTATGTATTTTATATATTTATTTTGAGTTGGAGTTTCACTCTGTCACCCAGGGTGGAGTGCAGTGGGATGCTCACGGCCACACCAGTGTCAGCCAGCTGGGCTCAGGTGATCCATCTACCTCAGTCTTCCAAGTAGCTGGAACTACAGGTGCATGCTACCACGCCTGGCTAATTTTTTGATTTATTGTAGGGATGAGGTCTTGCCAAGTAGCCCAGGCTGTTCTTGAACCTGTGGGCTCAAGCAATCCCTTCACCTTGGCCTCCCAAAGTGCTGGGATTACAGGCTTGAGCCACACACCTGGCCATATTACTTCATTTTTGAGGAAAAATTATTTTGAAAATGGTTCTATGGTATAAAACTCAGAAACAGCAAAGATTTTGCATGAGATGTATTCTTAATTATGAATATTTATATAATTATGAGCTCAATATTGTTTTTAAGTTCATACATTTGAACTTATACAATAAGCTTATATCAATCCATTTATAGTAATAAAATGCCCCTTGATGTGCTTTGGCAGTAGTTGAGGAGAAACTGGCTTTTAAAAGCAGCAATGGGCCGGGCTCGGTGGCTCAGCCTGTAATCCCAGCACTTGGGGAGGCCGAGGTGAGTGGACTGCCTGAGCCTGTGGGTTCAAGACCCGCCCGGGCAATTTGGTGAGACCTTGTCTCTACAATAAATCAAAAATTAGCCGGGCGTGGTAGTGCATGCCTGTAGTTCCAGCTACTTGGAAGGCTGAGGTGAAAGAACCACCTGAGTCCAACAGGTCGAGGCTGCGGAGGCTGGAAGTATGCCACTGCACTCCAGTCTGGGCAACAGAGTGAGACTCCAACTCAAAAAAAAAAAAAAGCAGCAATGGCGGGATGGGGACACCCATACCAGCAGCGGAGGTGGACAGTGAGAAACAACCACAGCTGGAATGACCAGAGGAACCATCAGCAGGGCAGGACAGCTGTAGTATGAACCATCCAGGCTCCCACGGAAGGAAAAAATTAGAGTGAAAGAGGTTGGAGTTCTAGTAGCAACAGGAGCAAATTCTCCTAATAACAGCCACGAGAAGGCTCACAGGTTGTCTTTCCAGGCATTAAAAGTAGATCATCTCTGACCCTCACCATAACCTTTTAAGGTAGGATTGTTGGTTTTTGCTTTGCTGAAGTTAAAAACAAAAAGTAAATAGTACAGGAAGATTTACACTTAGAACAAAAAGCAATTGTTCCTTGTTTTTTATTTCCCCAGCTTCAGTCCCACTTTCCCAAAGCTACAACTTTACTCTTTGTGGTTTTAAATTCCCCTGCTGATGATCTTCAACTGTGTAAATATGATTAGGCTGCTATTTTATGACATTAATGATTGACTCTTGCAATGACAGATAAAAATTCGGCTTAATTCACCCGCTCAGAACACACAAGGCACACACAAAAGTTACATCACTATTTTTAGTTCTATTCTTTTTTAGCATTAATATCCCTAAATGTTTGTTTTTATTCTACCAAACATAGCATCTCTGGGCTCCCATTTTGTTAGAGGAGGTTATTGAGGTTCTACTTCTCTTGGACTCCTCACTCCTGTTTCTACTTCCAAACTTTTTAAACCCATACTCTAATTCTTATATTTCCATGACTGATAACACTGACATTCCTTTCTGTGACTATAATCAAGTCTTCTATAGTTTGTCCTTAGGTTGAACCTAATAAACAGTAACCAATGAATGGCATTAATATTATGACGCTTATGAAAACAGTTCACAGCTAAGCCAAATAGTGTGCTGAGATTAATTTTTTCTGTAATTACAGTGTCATAATCCTGTGCTGCTCAATGCTCAAAATCATGGTTAGTATACTTTTCTTTCTTTCCTTTGCCTAGTGTTTTCCTGATGAAAGTGGACATATTTGCCATTTTACCCAATCTGTTGCTCAGAATTTTTTTTGAAGTCATTGATGTCTTAGTTTAATTTGATTCAAATCTGTAGTATGACTTCCTTGTAGAGTCTTTTAAAAAAATAATGTCTAGGTACATTTCTTATTTTCATCCATTCTTTGCCTGTAGTACATCTTCCAAGTCCTTCCAACTCTTATGTTCTATAAAACTCCTGTCTTTCCTGGATCCCCTATTCTAGCTCAGATATGTACAGGTGACCAAGTCACCCACAAAGTTGACATTCTGGGTCACATTTGCTGTATCTTGAATCCTATGGCTTCCTCATGTTGCTTTGTTGTTTTACTGATGGAGTATCTGTTCAAATAACTTAAGAAAAAATAGGCAACCTTTTGGAGTCTTTACATGCCTAACAAGCCTTCTTGTTGCCCTCACAATTAATTTGATTGAGTATAGATAACTCAAGTTGAAAATCATTTCCCCTGACTTTGAAGCTATTATTCCATGGCTTCTTGTGTAGCTGATTAAAAAAATCTAATGCCAGCACGATTCTTGTTTCTTGCAGAGGTTTGTGTTCCCTAACCCCTGGACAGCTTTTAGGGTCTTCTATATAACTTATTCTGAAACTTCCAAATAATATGTGGTCTTTTTCATTCCCCCTAATGAACACTCAGGAGGCTCTTTTTCAATGAAAGCTCACTTTTTCCGCAAGGTGTGAAAATTTTTTATCGTATTATTTCTTTGCTTTCTCCCCACTTAGTCTTCTTGCTCTTTCTGGAATTCCTATTTGTCTCTTTTTGGACCCTCTCTGGATTGATTCTGGGGGTGTGTGTGTGTGTGTGTGTGTGTGTGTGTGTGTGTGTGTGTGTTGTGAAATGTATATATGGGCTTCCCCTCAGTCTTCTGGTATACAAGTCCTAAAATCCTTGGAATATTCAAAGCAATATGTGTCCTATTGTAGGTTAATTAGTTGACTAGTGACTGGCAGGCCCTAGGTAGCTGCAGAATGGGTGTTGGTCACTGTAAAGATCAAGGCGTGATGAGATGGTTGGGACTTTGAGTCCCACTTCCCAGCTCCTGGGGAGACGAAAGAGGCTGAAGGTTAAGTTGATTACCAATGGCCAATGATTTAATCAACCATGCCTATATAATGAGGTCTCCATAAAGAACCAAAAAGACTAGGATCAGAGAGTTTCAGGATAGCTGAGTACACAGAGGGTTCCTGGAGGCTGGTAAGCCTGGAGGGCATAGAAACTCTGTGCCTCTTCCCCTATGCCTCTTGCTATGCATCTCTTCATCTTTCTCCTTTGGAATATCCTTTATAATGAACCAGTAAACATGTTTCTCTGAGATCTGTGAGCTACTCTAGGAAATTAATCATCCTTTTTGTATAAAAGTGGCCCAGAAGTATACAATATTATTTTATATAGCTATATATCCAGCATAAAATGATAAATGACCAAAGTCATAAAACAGCATTTTACATATTTTGTGGGATAGGGTTATGTGGAGTAGGACTTGAGGAGGAAATATTGGTAGGAAGGGCTGGATCATCATTTGGCAGTGGTGGCTAGGGCTTGGCACATTGAATGCTCCCAGCTCTTTTGAACCCACTTAAGCAGAAGTCACAACTGGGGAGCATTGGCCTCAAAGAGCTAGGGAAGACCCTGGAGGGTGGGGTGAAAGGTGGAGACTACTGGGAAGGGAGAGCGTCTCCTCAGAGACCACTCTCATATACATTCAATACTTATTAAGTGACCACTGTGTACAGAGACAGAAATTGACTCCAGATATAGCATCACCTTCAGTCAGGAAAACAGCCAAAAAAAAAAAAAAAAAAAAATGAGGATCCTTTAATTTATGGAGAACCCGAGAAATTAAAATCTCATGACATCTCATGGGAATACATCCTCTTCACAAGGGTTTAAGATTTAAAGCATCATATAGAATTATTCTAATTCAACCACAAATAAGAGGGGAGAGTCCCAAAAAACTGGAATTATCTTTGGAAGGGAGGGTTCCTTGTTGTACATTCAGAATTTGTTCTTTCAGACCAAACGGTCAACCAAAGTTTTTATCTGGAGTTTTTTGAGAAGGTTGCATCACAATTTGTGGAAGAAACATCCTTAGTTATGGAAAACAGGTGACTGGTTTTCCACCATGATAACACCCACATCATGCTGAATGTTCAGTGGTTTTTAACTAAAAACACCATGCCCTGTGCTCCACACTCCCTATTTACCCAGTTTTGCCCTGTGACCTTTTTTTTGTTTCCCCAGATGAAAAAAGTCCTCAAAGGGAAACATTTGCCAATGTGGAAGAGATAAAACAAAAAAACAGCAGAAGCACTAAAAGCCATCAAAATTGATGAGGTCAGAAATTGTTTTGAGTAGTGGAAAAAGTGTCTCTGGCCAGGCTTGGTGGCTCAACCTGTAATCCCAGCACTTTGGGAGGCTGACGTGAGTGAATTGCCTGAGACCACGGGTTCAAGACCAGCCTGGGCAACTTGGTAAGCCCTCATCTCTGCAATAAAAAAAAAAAATGGCTGGGTGTGGTAGTACGTGCCTGTAGTTTTGGCTACTTGGAAGGTTGAGGCGGAAGGAATGCCTGAGCCCAGGTCAGCGCTGGGGTGTCCATGAGTGTGCCATGGCACTCCAGTTTGGGTGACAGAGTGAGATTCCAACTCAAAAAAAAAAAAAAAAGGAAAAGGAAAAGCATCTCTATAGGTATATTGCATCAAATGAAGAGTACTTTAAGGGTGGCTGAAGTTTAAACATTTAAGAATAAATACACAACTTTTTATAAATAAATTCAAGTTTTGGGGGGATTCCCCCCAAATAGTTTGAGGGCTTTCAAATAGCTGGTCATTTTATTCAACAAACCTTTATTGAGCTCCTAGTCTATGACAGCCATGAGGGCTAGGACCTAGAGACACAATGGTAAAGAATAAGTTATTTCTAATGAATTTTGACACTTATCCACCAAGCACAATGCTGAGGCATCTTCTTTCCTTCTTCACAGAGGCAAAGGCCAAAATAGCTTAACTTTGAAATATAAAGATTGACTTATGATTAGAATCCCAGAGAACAGGGCTAGGTAGATTGTGAACATGTTACATGCTGTTGTTAGCTCACTATCAACTTAGTGAAGAGAATAATTTAACAGAAAGCATTTCTATTCATAGTATTTTCCAGTTTTCACCATTCCCATAGCTGTTTTGGTCTCTGTGTGACACTGCAGTAAGTCACCGTGAAATCTGGAAGAAGCAAGTATGTACCCTCTGTCCTCAAAGGTTGGTAGGTAGGCTTGTGAACTTGGAAAAAGAACAAAGCTTCCTAGTACGATAAACAAAGAAAATGAAGATTTAAAAGCCTAGTTTCCTCTCCTTCACATCAGCACATACCAGTTGTCAGACGGCTCTGAATAATCTACCCCTCCTCTTCCTGAAAGGTAGTTATATTATTATTAAAGCCTTCCCAAAAGGTGGTATATTTTGATTTTCAACAAAAATGGCACACATGAAGTGGTAATGCAACAAATATGGGAGAAACTTTTAAAACTACGTTATTTGCATTTGTGATTTTTTTCCCCCAACTAATTCCACTCTCTCCAACTGTCCTTGAAGCTCAACCGGCAGGCTGACATCCTGATAAATTCTAAAAGGAAGAAGAGAAACATAATCTAAATGGCAGGGTGGGTGTGGCAGTTAGAAAGGCCACTGTGAAAAAGGAAATTGTAGATAAGTCATTAGGGCCAAGGGCTGAAAGGAAGTACATGAGATTGGAGAGTGTCCACATGGTAACTGATGACAGACTTCCAATGAAGGAAGGTTCTTTTGCTTAGTCCTGACTGCCAAACAAAGAAAGTTGCAAGGCCGGTCCTAACACCTCACCAAGCCGCAGGAAGCATCATGGAAAGCTAGTAGAGGGGTCTGTGCCCTTTTATTGCAAAAAGGGCCAGCTTTCTCCTGAAGTTTCTGCCACTGAAGAAGACTTGCCAAGGCTGTGATGACACAGTGCAAAGAGTACAGGACTTAGAATTAAGGTATCAGCCCATGTCCTATGCAATCCTGTTAATTATCCTCCCTGAGTCTCAAATGCCCTGTTTATAAAATGTGGGAGATTTAATGAGCAAATAAAAGTGATTCTAAATTTCCAAAAAGACTTTTTCCTCTATTGTCCTCTTTAACTCTTTATCCTAATTAAAAACAAAAAAAAAACAAAAAACTTAAACTCTACATCATAAACTGGTCTACCTGCTTTCTATATACTTAAAGTAAATTAATGCACTGTCCTAATAACACAATACATACACCAGTTTCAGGAAGACCCCCTCTGGGGTCTCTGCAGCCAGTATGGCCCAGGAACACATGACCAGCATCCTGGCACCAGGCAGTGGCCTGGTAAGTATATGCTGCCCATTTTCCATCAGAGGCTTTCTCAGAAGACAATACTTTCCCTTCCGAAATGTTCACTATTTGCTCAAAACAATGAAAGATAGGTTTTCATTTGACTTACTATCTGAACAACCAGCTTCTTTTGTTATTTCTCCAAAGCAGAAATTAGTTCACATACTTTTGTTAAGTCACTTGGACTCCTTGTTTCATTAAAAAAAATTTAAGATATCACTCTGGTCTGAATGTTCTTCTGGACTATCTTGAGGTATCACCATTTCCAAGTAGCTTCGTAACCTAGTTAACTTAGTCAGCCAAATATAAAACTTGATCAATACTGCCCCAGTAGGAGTTAAATTCTTAATATATGTATGTATTTTTTTTTATTTTTAATTTTAAAGATGCGGGGTACAATTAACAGTTAGGTATACAAATGTTCATTATGCAGGTACCCTTGTTGATGAGGTGTGCCCGTCTCTCCTGGCAGTTTCCCATTACTGCCAATTCCTTTCTTATTGTATTATGATAATTATTTATTTTTAATTATTATTATTTTTTTGCACTGGGGTCATACTGTTACCCAGGCTGGATTGCAGTGACCCAATCATGGCTCACTGCAGCCTTGACCTCTTGGGCTCAGGCAACCCTTCCACCTCAGCCTCCCAAGTAGCTGGGACAACAGATGCGTGCCACCACACTTGGCTTATTTTTTATTTTTATTTGATTTTTTTCTAGAGATGAGGTCTCACTATGTTGCTCAGGCTGGTCTTGAACTCTTGGCCTCAAGCACTCCTGCCTCCTCAGCCCCCCAAAGTGCTGGGATTACAGGCATGAGCCACAATGCCTAGCCTTCAAGACATTGATAACTTAATAAATTACAATTCAGAGTTCTGATACCAAGTTGCTCCAGCCCTTACTAGTTAAGATTTGGGCTTCCAGTTAGAAATTGCCAATGCAGGACTCAAAGCATACTATACAAGTCACATCTTAACGTCTTTCATATCCACACGACAGACCAAGCCCCATTTTTTAATTTACATTTTATTATCATTGTTATTAGTAATAAACAAATAGAAATTTGGTAGAAAAAGAAAAAATTCGGCATAAATAACTTTTCCTTATGAAATAAAACACATGCATACACACACATCCTCCTCTGTGCGAGTCACTTTCTCCCCACATTCTGTCCTATGGTATAAAGTTCTATAAAACAACCCCAGAACAACGTGAGCAGCTGATCCCAGTTGTGTAGAGTCTCCAACTGATTCTTGTTCTAGATGACCAGTTTCTCCACACTAAGTGTACTTGTGGTTTCATCCTCTTCGTTTGACCCAAAATATCCCGGGAGGTCCAGCATCCTCTGCTCGGCCTCAGTAAGGCCGAATGACGTATTGTCATAGAAGGCAAACTCAGGGTGGGCAGGGAAGCTCTGACACTTGTCTCTTCTACATTGAGAAGGACTCAGGGGACTGACCCTCTGGTAGCTATCTTTGGGGGAAGTGGGGGAAGACTGCTTCCTTGAGACACTCCTGTGACTGGGGGACGGTCCCCTCCGAGCTCTCTGAGGCTCTGTTCTCTCAACTCCTGCCATTAATCCTGCCTGGCGATCCCCCAGGTCTGGTTTCTTCAAGGGCTGCCCCAAAGTGTAGGATTTAGGAAGAGAGCTTAATGGACCACTGGTTCCACCTGCCCCTTGGAAATGTTCCAGTTTCTCAGGAAACGGATGGGTGCCTCGACTCTGAGACTTGAATCTGTCCTCTGCCTGGTCCCAGGTCCACATCCTAGAGCTGTAGGTGGGTGCCTGCCGTGGAGTCACAGTGGACATGCTTCTCTCCCTGAATGTCCGGGGCTGCTTGGTTTCATGAAAACTAGCTGTCCTCCTGAAATGAGAATTCCTGGCATGGCCCTTCTCCATCGGGCCCCCTCTGCCGCCCACATGCCTCACCTGAGACTTGCGGATCAGGGTCTGGCTGGGGCTGACGGCACAACTGGCATGAGACACGCTGAAATCCAGCCTGGAGGGAGGCCTTTCCCCGGCACTGACCACAGGCTGGTCTGGAAATGGGGATTTGATTCGGAACTTGTTTGCTGCAGCTTCTTCTGGGCTGTCCAAGTCTAAGGGGGGGCTGGCAGCCGCGTCGACAGCAGTGTCTGTCAGGGGACTCTGAGACACATGGTACATTTTGGTGGTTTCTGTCAGGCCTTTCTTCTTCATCTCTTTCAACTGCTGCTGGGCCAGGCGGTAGCTAAACAGAGGGGGGATTATCTTCTGGGCGTTGGACTGGAAGCTCTCGCTGCCAGAGGCATCATCCTCAGGAGTGACTGGCACACTCCGCCTGTAGGTCAGAGGGATGCCCATTTCCCCGGGAGTCCCCACGGGCCCGTCCCCCCCATCTGAGACACTCCCATGCCGCTCGCTCAGCTCACAGATGTTCTCCTCATCTGAGTTCTTCCGGAAGCCTGGGGAGTGGATGGAGTTGTGTCGAGTGGTGGTGCTGCACTTGGGGGGGCGGCCAAACCTCTTCCACAGTGTGATGAGCACGGTGGCAACGATGATGAACAAGCACAGGGAGATCCCAGTGACAGTCACGATGTTGTTGGACTTCACTGGGTCCTGGGGCTGAAGTGGAGATGGACTGGATGGCCAGAAAACTAAAAAACAAAAAGAAAAAACAAAATGGAAGAGCAAATGTATTATCCAGCATGGTTTTCTCTGCATGGCTTTAGGACCTCTGAGTGGCTTGCTCTAATTATCCCGTAGTTAAGGAAAGAAGGAAAATAAACAAGGACAGAGATTTCTGGTCTTATATTATACATGGAACTCTGCTGGCAGCTGATGCCAAACAAGGTCACCACCAGCCCACAGAAGTGAGCTGACCCCATAAGCCACTATCAAGGCAACTCTTATGCTCACCAGCTCCTGTTGAAACTCACCTTATATTTTCTGCATAAAAGCAGCATGTAGAAAATTTCAAGGTAAAAATCCAGATTTGTTGCTTCCAATACTGTAAACATGGTATCTGTAGTTAAATGTACTCATGAGAGACACACTGAAAAATTCTTACCGAGTATACAATTTGAAACAAAATTATTTAGGCAGGTTAAATTTAGGTAGCCTAAATTTGCACATCTTAGAGAAATGAATTGATGAAAATAAAGCTGTCACAATATACTACAACTCACTTCCCCCTTCTCATATCCAGAAACTGTTTTTCCTAGTTGTTAAGTCCTCTGAGTTCTCATTTTTCTATTTTCAGCTGTCCCCTCCCCTCCTACTTTCCAAGTGGCATGGATTTTTTTTCTTTCTCCTTCCTTCCCTCCCTCCCTCTCTTCCTCCCTCCCTCTCTCACTCCTTTCCTTTCTTCCTTCCTGAGTCGAGGTCTCACTCTGTCACCCAGAATAGAGTGCATCATCATGGTTCACCACAGCCTTAACCCCCTGGGCTCAGGCAATCTTTCCACCTTAGCCTCCTTAATAGCTGGGACTACAGGCAAGTGCTGCCATGCCTGGCTAATTATTTGTGTGTCTGTTTTTGTAGAGACTTATTTTTTGTAGGTCTTGCAATGTTTCCCAGGCTAGTCTTAAACACCTAGGCTCAAGCAATTCTCCCATCCTATCCTCCCAAAGTACTGGGATTACAGGTGTGAGTCACCATGCCTAGCTGGATTTTTCTTCTTTTTCCCCTGCTCTCTCAAACTGGTTTGTCTGACCATCATAAAAATGTCCATCAAGATGTGGGCGCCACCTGAAGCCTCTGAGGGTACTGCCACTGAGACACCTAGAAACCTAAGACCCCATCAGTCACTAGCACCTGACCCTCCCCTCTTTCCCTACCGGTCACCTGTCCTATTGCCTATCACTGCCATGTCTGTGCTTCGGCTCCTCAACCACCCTCCCACTATCCACCTTCCTTTCTACTGTACCCCAGGGGTCACCTGATTACAAACTCCTCAACATCCCTAACCTTTCCACAAAACACCTCCTTCACCCCCTTGTTCTACCTGTGACCTGGCTATCCACAGGGCACGGCTTCCCCCAACCCTTCAGTGGGAAGAGTCACACCCTTTATAAGCAAATAGGGCCAGCAACAGGGTGTGCTCCCCAAGTACATTTGCCATTTTCAACCCACACTCCTTCACCTCCCTATAAGACTTCCACTTTCCGATGCCCATGCCATCCACCTAGCCCACCCTCTACTCCTCCCTCAACACTGTCATCTCCCACCCTCCCACCAGTGGTCAATCATTCTAGTACCTGGGTCCCAGGCTGCCTCACTATCTCAGAGCTAGGACCATCCCAGGCAACTCTGGGTCCCTCCAACATGTCATACCCTCTCACTGCCTGCAGCTGCTCCTGTTCTGAAATCTGAAATTGCTTGGCCCACTCTGACTGTGCCTATTCCTCTCACTCACTCACTACTACAACACTAGATGATTCAGCCACACTCAGACTTCTCATTCTCCAAGCCTCCATTTTCTCCCACCTGCCAGCCACCTCCCTGCATTACTTCTGCCCCTGTGATCTTATACCAGGGATCTATCACTGAAACCATTTTCCTTCCATCAACCTCTAATACTGACCTCTAATACTGAGGTATATCCCTTCCCCTGCTCTGCAGCAGAAGTTCAACACTAGATAAACCCAGACGTGAATTCTCAGCTGCTACACCCAGGCTCTGAGCACTGGTGGAGAAAATCCCACAACCATGCAAGCCAGTGTATAGTCACAGCGCCCAAACTCAGCTGCCCACACATCCTTCCGTGGGTCCTGTAAAACACCTGGTCCAAATTTCACCACTCCCTCAAGCTTTCGACTCAATACACTTCCTTAGCATCCTGGTAGATCACACAAAAAACCAGAAGCCATTAGGCAAGTACACCCCCAGCTTCTTCTGCTACCTTCCCCTACCCGACAAACTTGCCAGCAGCATCATTGACCTCTTTCTCTACACAATCAATGGAAGAAGTTTCCTCCCATAAAAGTTGAGGCTAGCCGGGCTCGGTGGCTCAGCCTGTAATCCCGCGCCTTTGGGAGGCTGAGGTGAGTGGATTGCCTGAGCCCGCGGGTTCGAGACCCGCCTGGGCAGCGATACCTCATCTCTACAATAAATCAAAAAAATCCGCCGGGCGTGGTAGCGCTCGCCTGTAATTCCGGCTACTTGGAAGGCTGAGGTGGAAGGATCGCCGGAGTCCAGCAGGTCGAGGCTGCGGTGGCCGGGAGCGGCCACTGCACTCCAGTCTGGGCGACCGAGTGAGACTCCAACTCAAAAAAAAAAAAAAAAAAGTTGAGGCTACCAGCAAATGCTCTCTAGGCCATCCTTCTCCGGGAGATCATTCCTCTGAAGCAATTATCTCAGCTTCTCCTCTGTGTAGCTCCTTTTCCTCAGCATAGAAATATGCTCAAGCTCTTCTAACTTTAAAAAGGTTCTTCTTCTAGGCCAGACGCACTGGCTCACGCCATAATCTCAGCACTTTGGGAGGCTAAGGCTAGAGGATTGTTTGAGTACAAGACTTTGAGACCAGCCTTGGCAACATAGTGAGACCTCATCTCTACAGAAAAATTCAAAAATTATTCGGGCATGGTGGCATGTGCCTGTAGTTCCAGCTACCTGGGAGGCTGAGGAAGAAGGATCTCCTAAGCCCAGGAGGTCGAAGCGGTGAGCTGTGATGGTGCACTCCTTTCTGGGTGACAGAGTGAGACCCCAACACAAAAAAATAATAATTTTAAAAATAAAAAAATTAAAAGACTCTTTTCCAGCCTTCTCCCACTGCCACAGTCATACTTTGCTCCTTGTCTTCCTAGTCACACTTACAGAAGAGGCGTCCACATTTGCTGACTTACTGCTCACACATCTTTACTTCTGTCTCCTGCCACCTGCCCCCCAGGATTCCAATGAAACAGCTCCTGTCGAGGTCATGAATGACCTAATAGTCAAATTCAAAGACGTTCCGACCTGCATTACCGGCTAATGCTAGATACCTCTTGCAACTCTTTCTCCCTCCAGGTTTCAGTGAGAACACTCACGCAGTTTGGAGAGAAGAGCATGAATTCTGGAGGCAGGGAGATCCAGATTCCAGTTCTGGCTCCACTAGCTCTACTCTTTTCACTGGATGTTCCACTACCTCTCTCTCATCATGCCCAGGGCTCATCATCTTCCCCTAGAATCTGCACTTCATCTGAAATACTGGATCTCAAGGGAGCAGCATCAAGGCCCATGCAGTTACCAGTACTAGAATTCTGGGTTTCAGGCTTCACGCCTCCCTCTCCGTCACTTACCACATCCAGAATCTTTGAATCCTCCTCTCACTGCCAGCACTGCATTTTGCATATGAGTTCCTGAAAACCTCTCAACAGAAAGCCCTACTGTATGCTTACCTGTCTGACTTATACTCCATGCTACAGTCAGAGCAATCTCTTGAAAATGCAGATTCAAACCTTCAAGGTCCCTCAGGACCCAGCCTTTGTCCACCTGGCTGGCTTCATGTCTCCCACTCTCTCCTGGCACACTATCCCCCAGCCACACCAAGTTATTTTCAGTGCTCCAGGCCTCTTAATGTGCCATCTTCTTCCATGACTTCATCTACTGCTCCCTTTGCTAAAACTCCCATTCTCACCCAGTTGGCCTGGGGGACACCTCAGCTCTCAAACTTCAGCTCAAATATCACCTCCTTCAAGAATGAGACATTTCTAGCATGGATTAGCACCCCTGCAAGCTTCTGTAGCAAACTGTGGATACCTCGATCATTGAAAACCCTACATTGCACTGTGTATTAAGCCCATTTATGTGCCTTCTGAGCTATTCTATCACATTCTATCAACCCTTCAAGACAGGGACATGTCTTATAAATATATTTCCAACCACAGTCATAGTAAATTGCACAGTTGGTAGTCAATAAATGTTCATTTAATTAATAGATTCATTATTACATTTAATTCATTTATAAAAGCAATAGCAAAATGCATGATATTCCACCAGATAGAACATAGGTGTAACAGCAATTGGCTCCTCCTACTCTAGACCAAATAATGTAGAGCTGCATTTATACCGTGGTAAAACAGCATTCTTTTAAAGCCAACCAAAACTCTGAACTCTCAACCAATTGAAAACAGTTGAATGATGAAAGACTTGTTCTCGGACGCAGTTCTTCCTTCATCTGCAGAGGCTGCTGCTGACAGTGGGTAGCAGCATCACTACTACATGCTATGAACTGCCTCACTTGGCTCTGTTATCTTTTGACTCTGGCTGGCTTCCTTAAACACCACCACGGGAGAAAAGCACAAAAGCTGCTGGTCTTGCCCATTTCTATCTCATCCAGTTCTCCTCTTTCCCCTGGCAGGAAGGAGACTTGCTTTATGGCCTGCAAACAGAGCTTCACATTTCCTGTTTCTGAGAAGTGGAAAATGTATTGAGTAGAAAAAAGAGGGAGGGTGTGGTAGCTCAACCCTATAACCCCAACACTTTGGGAGGTGGGAAGTTGCCTGAGGTCAGTTCAAGACCAGTCTGGGCAATACAGTGAAACTCTCCCTCTACAAAAATTAAAAAATAAAATTTAGCAGGACATTGTGGTGCACACTTGCAGTTCCAGCTACTCAGGAAGCTGAGGCAGGAGGACCACTTGAGCAAGAAGGTCGAGGCTACAGTGAGCTATGATTGCACCCCTATACTTCAGCCAGAGTGACAGAGTAAAACTTTGTCTCTTTAAAAAAATAAAGAGAGAGAGAGAGAGAAATGCTTGAAAGAAATGACCATTTTTATCCACATAATCATTTACCTGAGGATCACTTATAATAGAAGTAGGGGAGTCTGTAACCTGTTTTGCTAATTTACGATGCATAAATTTCCAGTTCCCACCCAGTATTAAAGAATTGGATGCCAGAATATCACATTTTGTAAAATAAAAATAATTGTAAACTCCGAGTTTTTATACATCTTCTAGAAAGCCAGATTGGCCTGTATATAGAGGCAAAGTATTCAAGATGGTAGCTTAGTATGGAGTTAGATGTAGTGTCCTGCTTTCTAACCTCACGATCTTGGGCAGGCCACTCACCATATCTATACCCCAGAGTCCTCATCTGTAATGTAGAGATAAGAACAAACCTACTTTATATGTGTAGGACATGTAGGCAAATGCCTGTGTGAGCTCTCAAGGTCTGAGCCCAGCATGATACCTACCTTGTGGGAATTTTGGTGGGGTTAAAGTGAGATAATTTATTTAAAGTGCTGGCGCACCTCTGGTGGTCAATAAATGGTTGATATTGTTGTCACTTCTAAAAGAACCGCAGAAGTTAGTGGCAACTGATTTTAAATCCATTTGAGTATTACTCAACTAGATGGAATGTCTGAACACAATGTGGCATCACAGAATTGAGAGGATGAGGAGTATTCTTTTTTTTTTTTTTTTTGAGTTGGAGTCTCACTCTGTCGCTCAGGCTGGAGGGCAGTGGCACGCTCCCGGCCACCACAGCCTCGACCTACTGGGCTCCGGCGATCCTTCCGCCTCAGACTCCCAAGTAGCTAGAACTACAGGCGCACGCTACCACGCCCGGCTAATTTTTTGATTTATTGTAGAGATGAGGTCTCCCCAGGTTGCCCAGGCGGGTCTCGAACCCGCGGGCTCAGGCAATCCACTCACAGCCTCCCAAAGGTGCAAGATTACAGGCTGAGCCACTGAGTCCGGCAATGAGGAGTATTTGAAGAAAATTATACACAAGGAAGGAGCTGTTAGTCATGAAGGGGACCTATAAATAAAAGAGTAGACAGAGAAGAGAGTCTTAGAAAACAGTATGAAATATAACTGAATAAAGAATGGATTCCAGCTGGGGCCCAGAACCTTTGATAGGCAAACAAAGGGCTGAGAGAAGAGCCTGGGGCTGAAGCTGCCATGAGAAAAAGACAGGAGAGAGAACAGCATCCTCAAGGTGCTGGAATTAAGGGAAAAGGCCCATGGTGCTGGCTGAAAAAATGAAATAGCAAGAAAAATTTTCTAAGGCCACAGGTAAGACACTGAGATGTTGCCAGGTGCTTGTGTTTTCGGCTAAATGGTGCTTTGAGAGCCAAACACACAAAAGCATCTAACTCCTCTAAATCCCAAAGAAACAAGGAAATAAAGATGGTCTTTTAATCTGAAATTGGAGAGTAGAAGAGGGCAGGATGTGACAGAAAGACACTGTTGAAGGGTCAGGACCAGAGCAAAGACTGGCCAACTATCTGGGACTGTGTATCAAGAGGTGGATGGTATGAGGAAGGGTGAGAATCATTCATTGCTGTAACCTGGTAAATGAATGGACTTCAGCTCCCTAAACTGAAGCAAACTTAACTGGGTCGTGTGAGCATCACATCTATGAATCATCTACATCAAATACTCATTGAAAAGTTATTAAAGTGAGCCTTGAAAATGCTTAAGATGTGGGAAAGGCCAGCCCCCAGGTTATAGCAAGAAGAAATGTTCCTAACTCCTCCTTCTGCATAGTGGTGGTAAACTTGGGCCACTCAGGGAATAAGACTGGAAGTCTTACCCCATTTTGACAAATAATGGTCTCTGTGGTCCCCTTGGGCTTCTCTCAGATGAGAGGAAGAGAAATTAAGAAAAACTGTTTTTCCATATTTTTGATGGGGAGAAGCAAAGTCAGCAGTAATAATAACAAAAAAATTAGGAAAAAATGATCACCATCACACTCATTTTGGTATTTTAAAAAATTATTTAATATGTCTGAGGCCTTAATTTAGGCATATAGGAAGTCCCCAACAAACAAATGAGTTCCTTTCCAAGAATGTGTTTGTAAGTTCAAGTTTTTTAAGTCCAACAAAGTTAGCCTAGGTACCCAACTAACACAATCAGCAGTATAGTACTGTATGTATTTAACGGGCTATACTGACACCTGATGGAGAGAAGTAATATATAATAAAATGCAGGTGTGCATTGTTAAAGTTCATAACTTGAAGGTTCATATGTAGGGGACTTAATGTATTTCCTCATCATTTCTCTATCTTCTCTAGTGTTAAGTTCCATAAATTTTACTGGTAAGCTAGTCTGCCAGCCATTCCCAGTCTTAGACACACTAGCAAATACAGGGTTAGTACAATCAACAGTAATCACAGAGCATTAATGAGTCCACTGCTGAAATCAGACTGGCGACTCTCAGGCAGGGGTGGGCTCATTATTTCTTCTGATGGACACTGAGGAGAGACTCCCGAAGGAAGCAAGAATACCTACCAGCACACTCCTCCAGGGAACACAGGGAGGTCTCCAGGGACATTCCAGGGCAGCCAGGTCTGGAGGGGGAGGAAGTGAGACACACTCGGCGACGCTCTCTGACACCATCCCCACATGTGGCGCTACACTGGCTCCATGGCTGCCACAGTCCCCAAGTTTCTGCAAGGACATAAGTCATGCTTTTAATGCTAGTTCATTTGAGGATCAGTACTTAACTGCACCCAAATGAAGCAGCAAAACCCAAATCTTAGGCCTTGAAAAGTGAATAAAAACATTTCCAGAGACGTAAAAAGCTGGAAAGAGTGTTGTTCCTAACCTTGAAACAAACAAGCAAACCAAAAAGTTGTATAATTTACAAAGGCTTAACAATCCTAGAACCCACCAGACAGTTGATGTCACAGGACAACCAACTCTCCTGAAGTATAAGGAAAGATAGGCTTCTCTGAAGAAAGATGGGGTGTGACACTTTTTTTTAACCTGGGGCAGGTGCCAGGCTCCATACAAGGTGGTGAGAAGAATTCATCTAAAAACGGGACAAATTTCCAAAAGCCTAGTGTGGGTTAGTATAGAATATGGAACCCCTAGGAGTCACATTCCCACAGGGAATTTATACCCACTTGTAGGCTCCTCTCCACAGATCTCACCAAATACTCACAAGAAGGACAGAGGGCACGTGCAAGACCAGACAAAGCCTCCCTCATGGAGAAGGCCCAAGGAGGGAAGGGTAGCACTGTAGAAAAGATAAAACCTCCCCCAGATCCTTCTCCCTATCTCCTCTAAAAAAAAAGCCTCAAACACTTAGAGGAAGGCAGCAAACTCTGTTGTCCTAAGAGCACCAGTTGAGACCAGGTGCTACTAGGAAATGGAAAAAGAAAAACCCTTCACCCTTGGGGAAAAATAAAAAATATCCCGGGCCCAGACTTTTAGAGATATTCTACAACTAGAGAGGGTAAGGATCATCAAGAAGACCCATTCCTGAAACTTAAGAACACAGCCCTTGCATAAGGCTGAGGCAGAATCAGTACAACAGAATGCCTTCCTCCTACATACACTCCAGGCTAGCAAATACCAAGTACCAAATACCAAAGTATACTGCTGGGGGAGAGGCAGAGCAAGAGGTGAAAACCTCTCTGATGTGCATGTTCAAGCCTAAAGCTAAGGGTGGAACAGAAGCAGGGAGACAAGCCCTACAGTGATGCATGCAATGTCTTCCCATACACAAAGTAACAATAGAAAATTTTGAAATCTGTGATGCACTGAGAGCAGCCATAGGAACAGAAAAAACCCAAACATGGATCAATTCCTTACTATATTAACCCAACACCCACACTAAAGGCCTAGAAAAAACAGAGGTATGCCCATTTCCAGGCATTAATATTTCCGTATTTACAGCTACAAACAAGAGATCCAGTTTTCAACCAAATATTATGAGACACAAAGAAGCAAGGATAAAACAAACCATCAAGGAGGAATAAATCAAGAGAACCAGACTCAGACATGACTCAGATATTAGGACTATCAGAGAGAGAACTTAAAATTACTATGATTTATCTGTTAAAGATTTTAATAGAAAAGGTGAACAAGATGCACAAACAAATGAAAAATTTTATCAGAGAGTTGTAAACTACAGACTAAAATGGAAAAGTTAGAATTTTTAAAACATGATAACACAGATTAAGAAGGTTCATTAACAGAATCAACAGAGCTGAAGAAAAACAGTAAATTTGAATACAGGTAAACAGAAATTTCCCAAACTGAAACACAAAGAGGAAATAAAAAAGGGTGCATAAAACAGAATAGAAGACCAAAGAGCTGTAGGGCAATATCAAATAGTCTCTCAGACATGTAATTGGAATACTAAGAGGAAAAGAAAGAATAGGACAGAAGAAATGTTTGAAGAGACAGTGAGAACTCTACATAATTAATAGAAGATCCCAAACCACAGATTCAAGGTGCTCAGAAAACATCAAGCAGGATAAATACCAAAAAAAGAAAAAATGTTTAAAAAGTAGACACACTTATACTAAAACTTCTGAAAATCAAAAACAAACAAAAAACCTTGAAGGCTGTAGCTGGTGTGGTGGTGGGTAATGGGAAGTAGATATATAAAACACAGAGAAGAATAAAGATGAGAGTTACAACTGACTTCTTGTTCAAAGCATGCAAGCTAGATGATAATGTAGTGGCATCTCTAAGGTACTGAAAAATTAAAAATAAAAAACTACCAACTCAAAAATATCTTTCAAAAATAATGGAGAAATATAGACTGTTTCAGACAAACCAAAACTAAGAGAATATCAGCAGAAACCCTTCTGGTGGAAGAAATATGATATCAGACAAAAACTTGCATTTATACAAAGAAACAAAGAGTGCTGGAAATGGCACACATAAAAGTAGATACAAAATTCATTTTTTCTCATTTTTAAATGCTCTAAAATATATATGGTAATCTAAAGCAAAATTGTAGTAGTATATTGTGTGTTTGACAGTGTATATAAAGTAAAATGTATAACAACCACACAAAGAATGGGAAGAATAAATTGAGAATGCCTTGTTTAGAGGTCCTTACACCACGTGTGAAGCAACATATACTTGAAGGTAGATTGAGAGTAAAGATATATATTGTGCTGGGCTCAGTGGCTCAGCCTGTAATCCCAACACTTTGGGAGCTCAAGGCGAGAGGATTGCCTGAGACCGCGGGTTCGAGATCCACCCAGACAACTTGGCAAGACCTCATCTCTACAATAAATAAAAAAATAGCTGGATGTGGTAGTGTGTGCCTGTAGTTCCAGCTACTTGGAAGGCTGAGGTGGAAAGAAGGCACTGTCCTCCAGCCTGGGTGACAGAGTGAGACTCCAACTCAAAAACAAACAAACAAAAATGATATACACTATAAAGTCCAGGACCACCACTAAACACATTTTAAGGTATAAACAATAAACCAATAGCATAAACTAAATCATAAAAATATTCAGTTAATCTAAAGACTGCAAAAAAAGACAAAAAAGTAACAAAGAGCAGATTTAACAAGTGCAAACCCAGCAAAATAGATCTTAATATAACCAAATAATGATAATACTAAATATAAGCAATCTAAACACACCAATTAAAAAACAAATTTTCAGATTAGATTTTATAAAACATGATCCAACTATATGCTGCTTAAAAATTTTTTTACATATGAAGACATATACAGATTAAAAATAAAAGGACAGAATATATGTCTGTGAACATTAACTGAAAGAAAACTAACATGGCTATTTTAATATCAGACAAAATAGATTACAGAAACAGAGATATAACCAAGAATATTCCAGGGAATAATGAATGACATCACATGATGATAAAGGATTCAGTGCAAGGAGCCCTAACAATTCTAAATGAAGGAGCACATAACACCAGAACTTCAAAATGCACACACAACAGCCATTATTGATGGTGAATGGAAACTTCTCTTCCAGACAGATACAATCACTGCCAATAGAATACCCGAGTAGTTCCCTATAAAGGACTACCCTAAGTCCCCTCTCTATCAATACCCATCCAACTCCAAGACCTGCCAGATCCTGCCAACACTAGGCAGAAAACATCCTCTGCATAAAAGTCTCTCTTCATTCTTTATCGACAAAAGCTTCTAATGTAGCCAAAGGTATTCAAAGCACTACAAGACATAAAGATAATGTGTACAGCAGATGCATTCTCAGGTTAGCCAAGTGGTGCAATCTTTGGAATGAGTAATGGAATATGAGTTCTTTATAGCAATTAAAAGTCGATGAGGATTTTTACAAGAGTAGGAGCATTACAAACCAGTATCCTGGATGAACATTAACTGAGGTGTGATGATTATGTTCCATCTGGAGATACAAATGAACACAATATTGGTTCTGTGCCTTCCAGATCACACCACAGCTCCTCATATGATGGGACAATAAGCTGGCTTTGTCCACAGGGCTTCAGAGCTGTTCCAACACTAAGCCCTCAGGTCTTGAAAAGCTTTGAGAATCTCTTATTAAAGTTTCTGTGAGTTAAAGTATTGTCATTTATTTTTGGAAAATCTATTGAGATTCCCACTACTGTGAAATTTCAATTGAAAATTATATCAATGGGGCTAGGTGCATTGGCTCAAGACTGTAATCCCAGCACTTTGGGAGGCTGAAGCAGGAGGAATGCTTGAGCTCAGGAGTTGGATATCAGGTTGGGCAACATAGTGAGACCTCATCTCTACAAAAAAATCAAAAAATTAGACAGGTGTGGTGGTGCATGCTTGTAGTCCCAGGTACTTGAGAGGCTAAGGTGAGAGGATTGCCTGAGCCCAGGAGACTGAGGCTAGGGTGAGCCATGATTGTGCCACTAAACTCCAGTCTGGGCAGCAGAGTGAGACCCCCAACTCAAAAAAAGAAAGAAAATTATGTTAATGTATAGTTTACCCTTTTCTTGTGCTCATACTTAAGACCTCAAAAGGTAGAATTATAAAAGCTAAGAATACTTTTGTTATTCTTTCTGAGCTCTTCTTTTACTTTATATAAATATATATACAATTACATACACAAAGTCATTTGTCAAACCAAAAACAAAAATTCCATTAGTGGAGATCAGAATAATATTATTTATAAAAGCATGAATACTAATGTCAGAAAACACATTTTGAATGTTCTTTCCCCTTGAAAGTAAAATCATAGCTTGTAAGATAATTAACAATAAAAAATAAACATTTAAGCTACGCTTTTTAATGTCTCTTTATTTCTAACTCAAATTACTCAATAAGAAAACCCAGGAAATGACTCAAATAAAGCAATAATAACATTTAAGCCAGCAAAAAAAATTTTTGTAGCTGATGGCAAGAGTTTATTCTATTTAAACATTGGCAATATCCGTTACATAGCATTTTAAATCCATAAAACAACGTAAATAAAATACTGAATGGTAAGATCCTTTTGATTACATAAATTTCATATACTTTCTAAAAACTTAATGAAGTATGATGTGCAATAATCAATGGCTCCCTATGTCCAAGGACTAATGGAAATCTACATAGATAGGACTGTGAGGACACCGATAATTTGTAATAGCCAACTTTGCCTGTAGTTTTTTCTCTTCATTTCTTACTGTTTTTTTCTTTTCTTTTCTTTTCTTTTTTTTTTGATTCGGAGTCTCACTTCATCACTCAGGCTAGAGTGCAGTAGCACACCTCACAGCCACCCCAGCATCGACCTGCATGTCCGCAAATATTTTTAAATGGCTTAAGTAACTCTATCTGATCCCCAAGGATCTCTGCTAATAATCTTGAGTAAAATACTTAGCAAAACAAAAACTCATTGGATAACTATAGTTCATGCATTAGAAATGAAGAGCAAGACGGCCAACATTCCAAACAGTCTTCCTTCATGAATGGAAGGCTGTTTCATTTTGTCCCATTTAGATGTCCATACATGAGCTCACACTATATAACAAGCCTGTTTGACCAGGCTAAATGTCTTTGAGGCTATTATACAGGATATTAATTCTGAATGAGCAAAATGTGTCTGGAATGTAAAAAGGGAGATTTGTTTCTGCCACTGATACTATCTGAAGGAGCAGTCTTGGAAATATTCACATCTGCAAGACATTTTGCTCATGAAACCAGGGCAACTCAACAAATCATGCTCATAAGAAAGTTCTATGGCCATAAAGAAGTAGGAGTAGGAGCAAAGGCACCTGGGATACACTGCTCAGATTTTCTTTGCATAGAACAAAGCTCACTTATATTGAACAAATCATGCTTATGACTGGGCCAGTGAACTCACAAGAGGTTATGGGTCTTCCAAGAGGAATCGGTGGCACAAGATGAACCAGTAAATTGAAGAAGAAAAACAGATCCTTTTTTGTTCAACCTACAGGCTTCATATTATTGAATACATGTGTTGACAGTTGATTGTATGGAAGGCAGTTACAGACAAGTGGTAAAAGCAAACTTTCAAGCTAGGCTACCTGGGTTTGTGTTCTGGCTGTACCACTTCAACACACTGACTTTGGGCACATTACTTAACCTTTCTTCGCCTCCATATCTTCACCTATAAAACTGACAATATGATGACCCTAACTAAAGAGGTTATAAGGACAAAATGGGTTAATACACATAAAGCACTCAGAACAGTGCCTGGTGAAAAGTAATCACTATGCAAATGTTATTTATCTTATTAAGTTGGATAAAGATCATAGTCATTTTTGGCAGCATTCTTTATATATCTGCTATAGATTGTTATTTAAGCACTATACTAGGTCCTGAGACATATTTGGAAAAAGAAACAAATATGCCATACGCATAACTCCTTTTTCAAAAGAAACGAATAAGAAATTCAGTATGAGTCATCAACTCCCACAAGTCACAGTAGGTTCCTGAATGATGCCATTTGGCAAGAAAAAGACACTCTTCACTGGTCAGAGTCATCAATCTAAATAGAAAATGAAGAAAGACAACTAAGTTCAGTCATAAATTTATATACTATAACACAGGAAGTCACTGAGATTTCTTTCTCGAGCATAAATTTCATTCCTTGGTGGGAGACTGCTGGTCTGCCACACAGAGAATCAGGGGTCTCCAGGCATGTTTGGCTCCTATGGTTACTGCTCCCAGTCCTTCTGTGTGGTTGTGTCTAGCAGGTGCTTCAAGGACAGCTCCACAGGCAGCCCCTGACCACCCTCAGCCTGAACACTCATAGAACCACTCCTGTTATGCCCCTTTCCAGCATCCTCCTGCACTGTTGCTGTGGGTTTTTATTTGTTGTTGTTTTGTGTTTTTTTTAATAATCAATATTTTTTATTATATTGTGGGGTACAGTTAAGGGTTAGATATACAAATAATGCTTCGTTCAGGCACCCTTGTTGATAAGAGGTGTCTCCCCAAACCCAGACAGATATTTACTACCGTTAATCCCATTTCCCTTCTCTTCCCCTCCCTCCCATAGTTTCCCACCACTATCAGTCATTTTCTTATGGTATTACATTGGATGATCAAGGTCTACTATATGAGTGAGAGCATGTGATACTCAGCTCTTTGTTTCTGTGAGAGGTCACTCAGTATTATAGGCTCTTGTTCCATCCAGGTTGCTGCGAAATTCATGATTTTGTTCTTTTTTATGGCTGCATAGTATTCCATCGTGTATATGTACCACATTTTTTTAAATCCAGTCTTCTTTTGATGGACAGCATGGTTGGTTCCAGGTTCTTGCTATTGTGAACATGCTGCGATAAACATTTGTGTGCAGGTATCTTTTTGATAGAGTGATTTGAGTTCTTCAGGGTATATTCCCAGTAGGGGGATTGCAGGGTCATATGGGAGGTTGATATCTAGAGCTTTTAGGAATCGCCACACTGCTTTCCACAGAGGTTGCACTAGTTTACACTCCCACCAACAGTGTAGAAGTGTTCCCTTTTCGCCACACCCTCTCCAGCAACTGTTATTTTTTGAGTTATTGATAACTGCCATTCTGACTGGAATTAGGTGGTATCTCAGTGTGGTTTTGATTTGCATCTCCCTGATGATTAGTGAGGTTGAACATTTCTTCATGTGTCTGTTGGCTGCTCGGATGTCTTCCTTTGTGAAGTGTCTGTTCATATCTTTTGCCCATGTTATAATGGGGTTGTTTGTTTTTTCTTTCAGCATGTTTGAGTTCCTTGTATATCCAAGATGTTAAGCCTTTGTCAGACCTGGAGTTGGCAAATACTTTTTCCCAGTCTGTGGGCTGTCTCCCTGCTCTCTTGATGGTTTCTTTGGCTTTGCAGAAGCTTGTGAGTTTAATGAGGTCCCACTTGTCTATCTTATCTCTTATGGCCTGTAGGTTTCAGGTTTTGTCCAGGAATTGGATGCCAGTTCCAATATCCATGAGAGTATGTCCTTCATTTTCTAAGGTTCTTATGGTTTGAGGTTTTACATTTAGGTCTCTGATCCATTTGGAGTTAATTTTTGTGTATGGGGATAGATAGGGGTCCTGTTTCAATCTTCTGCATGTGGTCAGCCAGTTTTCCCAGCACCATTTACTGAATAGGTTCTCTCCCCAGTGGTAGGAGGTGGAGGCTTTGTCGAAGATGAATTGGTTGAGAAATTGAGGTTTCGCTTCTGGAATCTGAATTCTATTCCATTGATCTATATGCCTGTTCCTATACCAGTACCAAGCTGTTTTGATGATTGTGGCTTTATAGTACAGTTTGAAGTCTGGTAATGTGATACCGCCTGCTTTGGGTTTTTTTGCTGAGGATTGTTCTGGCTATTCTTGGTCATTTGTGTTTCCATATGAATTCTTGTATTGTTTTTTCTAGGTCTGAGAAGAATGTTGCTGGTAGTTTGATGGGTATTGCATTGAATCTGTAGATTGCCTTAGGTAAGATGGACATCTTCACAATGTTGATTCTTACAACCCATGAGCATGGGATATTTTTCCACTTGTTTGTGTCATCTTTGATTTCTTTGAGCAGAGTTTTGTAGTTTTCCTTATAAAGGTCTTTCACGTCCCTGGTTAGGAAGATGGCAAGGTATTTCATTTTTTTGTGGCTATTGTGAATGGAATTGTGCTTTTTATTTGGGTTTCTGTTTATTATTGGTGTAAAGAAATGCAATTGTCTTTTGCACATTTATTTTATATCCTGAGAATTTGCCAAAGGCTTTTATCAGTGTAAGGAGGTTTCTGAAAGATTCTCTTGGGTTTCCAAGGTACACAATCATGTCATCTGCAAAGAGAGATAACTTGACTTAATCTTTTCCTATTTAGATATCCCTCATTGCCTTCTCTTCTCTGATTGCTCTAGCCAGGATTTCCAATACTATATTGAATAGGAGGGGTGAGAGTGGGCATCCTTGTCTTGTTCCAGTTTTCAGGGTACATGGTTTCAATTTTTGTCCACTTAAGAGTATGCTGGCTATGGGTTTCCCATAGATAGCTTCTACTATTTTGAGGTATGTTCCCCGTATGCCTAGATGTTCGAGGGTTTTTATCAAGAAGGGGTGTTGGATTTTATAAAAAACTTTTTCTGCATCTAATGATATAATCATGTGGCTTTTGTTTTGATATCTGTTGATGTATCTAATTACATTTATGGTTTTATGAATATTGAACCAGCCTTGCATCCCACGGATGAAGCCTGCTTGGTCATGATGGATGATTTTTGAGATGTGTTGTTGAATCTGGTTTGCTAGAATCTTGTTGAGAATTTTAGCATCTATGTTCATCAAAGATATTGGCCTGCAGTTGTCTTTCTTTGTTGGTTCTTTACCTGGCTTGGGTATCAATGTGATGTTAGCTTCGTAAAATGATTTGGAGAAAGTTCCATCTTTCTCAATCACCTGAAATACCTTCAGTAGGATTGGATTCAGCTCCTCCTTAAGTGTCTTGCAGAATTCTGCTGGAAAGCCATCTGGTCCAGGGCTTTTTTTTTGTAGGTAGTTTTCTTATTACATAGTCAATTTCCTTAATTGCTACTGATCTATTTAGGGTCTCAATTTCTTCTTGTTTCAACCTAGGCAGGTTGTGTGATGACAGAAAGTCCTCCATTTCCGAAAGGTTTTCAAGTTTGTTTCCATACAAGTGTACATAATAGTCTCTAATGATCTCTTGTATTTCTTCAGGGTCAGATGTGACTTCATCTTTTGTGTTTCTGATTGTGCTTATTTGGGTTTTTTCTCTCTTTTTCTTGGTCAGTCTAGCTAGGGGACCATCGATCTTTTGAAGAACCAGCTTTTTGCTTCATTTTTTTTTTTGTATTATCTTTTTGTCTTCTATGTCCTGGATTTGGATTTTTATTTGGCTGTCTGGATTCTTCTGCTGAAATTAGGGTTTTTGTGGTCTTGCTTTTCCAGCTTCCTTAGGTGGCTTGTTAGGCTGTTAATTTGTGATCCTTCCATTTTCTTCATGTGTGTTTACAGGGATATAAATTCCCCTCTTACTACAGCTTTCATAGTGTCCCAGAGATTTTGGTAAAATGTTTCTTCATTTTCATTTGTTTCCAGGTATCTTTTGATCTCTGTTTTGATTTCATCATTGACCCAGGAGTTGTTTAGCATCATGTTGTTCAGTGTTCATGTCTTTCTGGGTTTGGGGGGGACTTTGGTGTTAATGTTTATTTTTATTCCACTGTGATCTGAGAAGGTGTATGGTAAAATTTTGGTCCTTTTAAATTTTCTTATGCCTGATTTATGGCCAATTATGTGGTCGATCTTAGAATACGTTCCATGCGGTGATGAGTAGAATGTGTATTCTGTGGTCTTTGGATGGAGTGTTCTGTAGGCATCGTTTAAGTCCATTTGATCAGGAGTCACATTGAGGTTCTGGATCTCATTGCTAGGGTTGTGAGCGGGGTATTAAAGTCCCCAGTTATGATGGTGTTAGAGTAAATATCTTTCTTTAGTTTTCCTAGAAGTTGCTTTCTGAAAGTTGGCACACCTATATTGGGTGCATATATATTTAGGATAGACATTTCTCGTTGATGGAGTGAACATTTTATCATTATGTAGTGGCACTCTGTGTCTTTTTTAATTTTTGATAGCTTAAATGGTATTTTGCCTGAAATTAGGATCATGACTCCTCCTTTCTTTTGTGTTCCATTCGCCTGAAAATTTGTTTCCCATCCTCTTAAATTTGAGTCTGTGCATGTCCTTTCTAGTGAGATGGGTCTCTTGAAGGCAGTATATTGTTGCCTGGTGATATTTTATCAATTTTGCCATTCTATGTCTTTTCAGTGGTGCATTTAGTCCATTCACATTCAGGCTAATTATTGAAATGTGAGAATTTGCCCCTATCATAGAGTTCTTATAGAGTTGTTGTTCTTCCACTTGGTTTTCATCTTTCTTATGGTTTTGGGGTTGGTTCATGTGTATTTTATTCTTTTTCCTGTACTCTTGTGAAGAACGTTGTTCTTTTTTCCTTTTCTTCTGTGTTTAGTACTTTCTTAAGTGTTTCATGTAGAGGTGGTTTGGTTGCAGCATAAGTTCTTAGGGACTGGATATCTGGGAAACATTTTATTCTCCCTCACTGATGAAGCTTAATCTGGCTGGGTAGGTTACTCTTGGCTGATAAATCTGCTGCTATTCTAATTGGTCTTCCATGGTAGTGATCGGGCCTTTTTCTCTTGCTGCCTTTAGGATTTTTTCTTTTATGCCTACTTTGTTTAGGCAAATTATTACGTATCTAGGAGTTGGTCTTCTCATTTGTTGTCTTGGAGGGGTTCTCTGAAACTCTTGTGTTTGAATTTTTGCATCCCTGATTAGTGGTCAACAAACTTTCTCACGGAAAGTTTGTTCCAGTGTGGTCTCTGTCTCTCTTTCTGCTTCAGGAAGCCCAATTACTCTTAGGTTCGGTCTCTTGAAGTAATCACTCATCTCTTGAAGGTTTTGTTCTGTCTTTTTTAGCTTGTTTTCTGTGTTTTTAAGAGTTTGGGTTAGTTCTATATTTTGGTCCTCAAGCTCTGAGATTCTTTCTTCTGCAATTCTGCTTTCCGTGCTTATCAGTTTGTTATTTATTTCATTCACAGTATTCTTTATTACTGTTATCTCAGATATCAGCTCCTTCCTAGTTTCTTCTTGTCTCTCCTCAATTCTTTTTAATCTCTCCATTAATGTCTTGATATCTAGGTTTGTAGTTTGGGACCATTCTGGGGTCTCTTCATTTTTTGCATTCCGAAGTCAGTTTTCTCAGTGTCTGCTCTCCCAGAGGTCTGGGAAAGACCCATATTCTTCTTTTGGTTTTTCTTCATTTGTGTAGATTTTTCTCTCACTCCCCCTTTCCCTCCCCTTCTTTAATTCTGTTTTTCAGGGAAGGTGGGGTTGCTTTAGTTTAACTTGTGCAATCTCCTGTTCTTCCTTATGAGGGTCCTCTGGCTTTGTTCACTTTTGAGGTTGGAGTGTGGGCTGCGGGCTGTACTTTTTGCAGTTTGAGGTGTAATTGAGGGGGAAGCTGTGATTCAGAATCTATATGCTGATTCCAGCATTCACCAACAGGTGTATGAGCACACTGGAACCTATTTCCCACTGCCTTACAATCTGTCTGTGCAGCTGTATGTAGGTTTGGTCCCTGGATCAAAAGGAGATGCAAAAGAGGAAAATAATGGAGGAAGGGGGGGTCAATAGGAAGTTAGAAAGAGAGGAGAGTAGAGGGAAAACAGACATACATACCAACTAACAGGTGAAAAAGAGACACAAGGCCAGAGAGAAGTGAAAAAAACACGTGAGCCAAATTCCCTAAAGGATACTGGTAGCTACACAGAGACAGACCAATAAAATCATGAAACAGTGTAAGTCAGAAAGCAAACAAAAGTGAGCAAAACAAACAGTCAAAATGATAAAATCAAAAGCCAAAATAAGACATCAGACTAGCTCTGGAATCTTTGCTGAGTATCTAAAGTCTCTTCAGCTCTGATCTCCAGCCTCTCCCCTTTGTTTTCCTTGCAGGCAGCTAGATTTACTGGCAGCTTGGGTTTTTGTTTGTTTGTTTTTTTAACCCTCTGCCTGGGAGGTCTGTGACGTTGCCTTTGTCTGATTCAGCAGGGGAGGGGCTTTGTCTCCTGTTTAGCGATGTTACCTTAGGAACTGAGGTGGAGGCTGCTGATAGGTGGGCGGGGCAATGCAAATATCTGCTGAAGAATGGCCGAGATGGCAGCTTCACTTTCGTGGTTCTTTTCTTTCTGCTTCTCTGGGTCCCTGTGTAATCCACTGTGATGGACTGTGCTGGAGTGGGAGGCACTGGGGATCAGCTGCACAGCTGGGTGTTGGATCCGGGGTGCCACCAGCAGGCTGGGGTGGAGGAGGGGGTCGGGAGTTCCCCACTCTGGAACTGAGAGCCTCCAATCAGCACCTCCTCAAGATATGCTGTCCCCTTACACAAGCATGGTGTTGCACGCTGAGTGCCTCAGCCAGGGTGGGCCCAGAGCGCCAGAGCTCCAGAGCTCCAAAGCTCCAAAGGGCAGGCAGTGGAGGGCAAGATTGGCCCTGGGTCCCTCACAGGGTATTTCAGCCAGAAATGGGACTGGTATCTCTGAGGGGCGGGCACCCATAGCCTCCCTGGGTGACCGGCAGCTTGGTGCTGGGTGCTGGGTGAGATGATGTAGCCAGGGAGGGAGCTGAGACCCAGGACTCCCACATGGGCAGGAGTCACATATAGTGGAACAGCAGCAGCCGGGGGCCGCAATATCCGGCCCTGCGTGGGACCGAGGGTCCTTGGGCCTCAGACCAATGTGGCTGGCAACGGGGGGGGGGAAGGAAAGTAAGAGTCTTTTGGGGAACTCACGTTCGGAGAATCTCACAAATTCACCTATGCCGTCGCCATCTTACTGGAACTCCCCCACCAAAATATCTTTTGAGGTGCCCCCCCATCTACTAGTTAGCTATAATAAGGCAAAATGCCCTTTTAAAAATATAAATTCTGTCATGTGTGGTGGCTCATGTCTGTAATCTCAGCAATTTGGGAGGCTGAGATGAGAGGATTGCCTGATCCCAGGGGTTCAAGACCAGCCTGGGCAACTTGGCAAGATGTTGTCTCTACAATAAATAAAAAAATAAGCTGGGCAAGGTGGCACATGCCTGTGGTCTCGATTACTTGGAAGGCTGAGGTGGAAGGATCATCTGAGCCCAGGAGGTTGAGGCTGCGGTGGTCCTGATCATGCCACTTCAATCCATCCTGGGTGACACAGTAAGGCTTTTTGTGATGGCTGAAGATGAATGAAAGACTCCAGAGGAGTGTGACTATTTATTCTGCAACTTTTCGCTGGTGTTCTTCAGTCCTCTTCATCTTTCTTCAGTGCTCATTTTGGCAAGAGGTGGAAGCATTTCACCACAGTGTATTTCTGGTGGCTAGCTGTCAGCGAAGCGGCGGTGTCTTATCCCCTTCTCGGCTACTACATTGCTCCGAGTGCCATGTTCCCAGTCTCCCTGGGCGCATGCTGGGGAACTACTATGGGCTGGGTAGGGGCAAGGGGGGCGGGGGCCAGAGGGAGGGGATGGGAGGCAGAGTCAAAGCTTTCTACTCTCCACCCAAACCTCCCCCAGCTACTGAGCATGCCCAACTGCCCAGCTTCGCCTCCAGGAGGACTGTTGAGCACACGCAGTTGCTCCGGGTTTTCGCGGCAGCCAGCTGGAGGCTGCCTGCTGTGGGTTTTAAAGCCCAGTCTTTGGACATCGAATGGAAGCATCTATGTAATGCCCAACAGCTTAGAAAACCAACAAGGTGGTCCCTTGTTGGTCTTTAATCAAATGGCCCAAATTTCTTGACTTCTCTTGGTTCATTTCCTGTAGATTCAGACTTTATTTTTCCCAAACAAGTATTATCTTCTTTTGAAAAGGCAAGAATATATTAGATTATTAAATTCACTCAAATTGTTTTCTCCTAATACCTAGTTGAGACTAGCCAGATCTGAGTTCAATTTTCACTTTAACAAATATGTATTGAGATCCTAATGTGCCAGGCATACTAAGTGGGCCAAATAATGACCATTAAAAGCTTCATGACAGCACGAGTTGAATTTTGCCACCAAATGAGCTTCCTCCATCTGCTTGGGGGATACCATTAAACAGCAGAGGTAGAAGAACATTAAACAAGCAAAGGCAGAAGTGATAACTGCCATGAAAGAGGCACTAAAGGATGCTGAGCCAACTCACAGCAAAGGAATTGAACGAGCCTGAAGTCAAGTGAAGTGACTGAAAGGTTTTAAGTAGGAGAATAGCCTCATCTGACTGAATACTAAACAATCCCTCTGTCTACAGTGACAGAAAGAAGTGGATGGGTGGGAACCAATTAGGAATATGCTGTGAGAGAGAAGGTAAGGGATGTGATGCAGGCTTGACCCAAATGATGTGAGTGGAACTGGGGAGAAATGAAGAGATTCAGACACCCAGGAGATAAAGCTGTAGGGTTCAATGATGTAATTTCCAGGACTTCTGGTTTCTGAGGTGGATGGTGGAGTCTTACTCTGAAGAGCCGGGCTGGGGCACTGATGAGTCCAATTCCAGACGTGCTGCCTTTGAGGTGCCTGGGAGACATCTGAAGGATGCCAGCTATTCAGGAGTGCTTGAATTCAGGGGAAGAGCAGCGGAAAGATGCCATCTGGAGTCATGAGCATCAAGCCTAATCACCTGGCAAGTGTGTGAAACGAGAAGATGGCCAGCACCTGAGGGATGGCATGAGGCAGTGAAGGGGCAGCCAGGGAGATGGAAAGTGAGCAAGGTGAGTGTGGCATCCCAGAACCAAAATCAGTGAAGACACGAACTGAAATGACCCTGGATTTTGGAGACCTGCAACTCATTCCCAGTTGCTTAGGTGAGAGCACTTTCAGTGAATGAGTGGGGAGTGGAAAGAAGTTTACAGTGGGTTGAAAAGCAAATGGGAGGTAAACAGATGAATCTACAGGGTAGACAACTTCTTAAGCACAGTTTTTGGGCTATAAGTGAAGAAGAGAGAAAGAGAGTGATGTCAGTGGGAGAGCACATGGTTTTTTTGCACAGGGTGGTTTTTGCTTTGTTTTGAGATAAGAGCATTAAGTACATTTCAAAGCTGATGAGAATAAGCCAGTAAAGGAAGGACAGTTTAAAGATAGGAGCGAGAGAGGGGATGATGATTAACAGAATGTTCCTCAAATGAGCAGGGGGGCTGAGATCCACTGGAGGGAGGAACAACACCTCTTCTATGATGACAGGAAAGGAGGAGAGAGTCTGGGTCTGACCACCTGTAGGCTCACAGATCTTCTAGTGGGAGGATGTGGAGTTCCTACCTAAAGACTTTCAGCTGCTCTGTGTGCTGGTTGGCAAAGTCAACTCAGAGTTAACCAACATGCAGGGGTTGATATTTGTGGAGAGTGGAGGAGGTCTGAAAGGGCTGTTGTGCAGAACAGGAGAATGACCTGGCCAGGGTGACATGCTGGGCAGCACACACGACCTGTGGAGGGTGGTGGCACCAGCCTGCCTAGGGGAAGTTTTTCATGCAGCCTGGGTCCAGTGGGAAGCCTGCAGATGGCTGAAGTCATGCAGAGCTGGAGTGCGGCATGGCAGGTGAATCGCAAGGACAACAGGGGGCAAAAGAGTTTAGGATACTGGTAGGAGAGGGGTAAAAGGAATGGAACATGGAATCTAGGCTGGAGAGAGGGGATTGAATGCAGGGAAATGGCCAAGGAAGGAACTTCTAAGGAGATAAAGTGGGTAAATTTGCAGCAAGAAACACTTAGGGTTACAGATAAGCATAGTCAGAGGCATGTGCAGTCAGGGATCTCTGGCCTTAGTGGGGATAAGATAAAAACAACAGGGAAGCAAACCAGATCATCTCTGCCAAATTAAAGTGCTTGCTAAGACCAGGTTGACCCCAGGAAAAGAAATGCAAAGAGCAATGTGGGGGTGGGGGGTGGATGGAATTATCCTAACCTGCTCCTTGTGATTAGGTAGGGCACTACACAAGGCTTACAGGATCGGAGTAAGTTTTTAAAAACCTTGCTTTGCTTTCTCACTAAAAAGGCTTCATTCCTATAAGGATGACTTAAGAGAAGAGATACATACTCAGTTAGACAAAGAGAGAAGTTACTAAATACAATTGAGATTTAGTTTGAGATTCCAATAATTTCTACCATGGACTTATCTATATAATATAGAATATATATTGTATAGTAATTATATATAATACATATTATATATTACATATAATAAACATTATATAAAAATATATTCGTTTAACAATTGCTAATGTTTATGGAGGACTTTCTATATGCCAGGCAGTACACTGAGAACATTGCAAGTTTACTTCATTCAATCCCCACAACTCTGAGGTAGGGAATCTTATGATCCCTATTCTACTGATGGGAAAACTGAGATCGAAAGAGTTTAAGTAAGTGGGTCTGTTTACCAGTACTCTTAATTGTTCACATATGAATGATAATGCCAATTGGTACATCATAGGGAGTGAACCATAAAAATAATGGTACAATTCACCTAAATCCTAAATAGTAGCTTTGATTACATTAGGACACTGAACTGATTTTTTTTAAAAATTTTTTAATCTCAATACCAACCCATATTTCTCTGAATTAGCATGCACTCCTTCTCCTTTGTGGAAAAAATGTCTTCTGCTTGAAATGCCAAAGTCAAAGCAGTATTAATTCTTCCCCACGTCAAACAAAGTACAGTTAAATACTGTTCTCCTCTCTCCTAGAGGCAGGCTGTTTTCAGCCAGCTGAATGGTCCTCTTCCCAGGGCGTCTGGGGGCCTCCTTGAAGACAGTGACCACTCCTTGGACAAAAATGCACGGGGAAGGCATCACCATCACCTCCACACCAGACTCACATGTGAGTTCCGGCACCATTACTAGTTTGTATCCAAATTTCTGGGCCAGGTCAGTGGGTCCCGTGGAGGTAATGACTGAGTCTTGCCCAAGTAGCTTTAGCAACACAGTAATATAGGCTTCTGGTCCTATGGGTGCATAGCCAAACTCAACCCACTGACTTTGAGCAAGTTCTGTCGTTTTGCTGGTTCTTATTTCCAGCGGCTGTCCTGGACTTGTTCTTGATTCAGGAAGACTGTTGGTGAAGATGACATCTACTACCAAGTCAGGCTTGTCCACGGGAAACAGGCATAGTGGTTGACTGGTAAATAGGCCCACCTGGAAGGTGCCTTCTGCTGCCTTGGAGGTCCTATTCAAGTCAACATGAAAGACAGGCCATTCTACCTTCAGAAGGGCACTGTTCTCCCATCAAGGAACTATAGTGCTGTCATCTGTCACGTCTGGCGTCATTGTGAACCAGTAGTCACCAGCCTCCTTGAAATAGAAGCACTCAAACTGGTGTGTTCCCTGGGACTGGTTGGTCAGGAGGTACTTGGTAGTAACAGTCTGATTGGTGTTGGCCTCCAACAGTAGGAAAGATACATTCCTCAGCATCCCATTAGCATCATCAAAATACTGGAAATCCACAGACACTGTGTGTTGCTTGGCGCTACATGGCCTGGCTCTCCCAAGAGCAGATATTCAGCTTCTTTGAAAACTGAAACAAAATGGTCAGAATTGGTTGTTTCGTTTTGAAGAAAGAAAAAAATTTTTATTATAAAGATGTGGGGTACAATTCAGGGTTAAGTATACAAACGTTGGTTATGCAGATACCCTTGTTGATGAGGTATGCCCCTCCCTTCCCAGCAGTTTCCCTCAACTGCCAATCCCAGCCCCCTTCCTCTGTCAGTTTCCTACTACTGCCAACTGTTTTCTTATTATAGTATTATAATTGTTCAAGGTTCGCTTATGAGTGAGAACATACGGTACTTGTTCTTATGGATTTAGAACTGGTTTTTTAAAGGTGCATTTAAGATGCACTATTGGTGACATTGAATAAAACAGCCCTTTAGACAGAATAGAACTGAGCCAAGGATGATATAAAACACAGATGGAGTACAGGCCCTGGGAAGTGGGCATGGTGTTATTTCCACTCTAAAATGGCTCTGTTCCTTCAACTTCATCTTTCACGGTTATGTTTAAAATAATTAATTAGTGATACTCTGAATTCTCAACACTCAACAATATAAGAAATCTGCAATGAAAATCTAGAGCCAGAATTAACAGTTCTCAGGATTAAAAAAAATCCAGTACCTCAAATTTTTCATCTTAACCATATTCTGGTATTTGAGGGAAATGGATATACAGTGAAGTAAGAGAAAGTCTGATTTAAATAACAATACAAACTGCTCTAGAATATTTTAAGTGTAAGACCCTGAATTTACTTCAAAGTTACTATTGTCTAATATTCAAGAGAAGCACTTGGGAATTTTTACCAGTAATGGAACCAGTGTGGTTGAGATATATTGACATTATTCTGCATGGGTCGCCCAAGGGCTAGAGTGAATGATCATGAAATGAGTAGGTTTGTCCTTGAAAATTCTAACAGTACCCAGCAACTGGTATTGGCCTAAATAGATGGCTGGTAGCTTCCCAGGTATCATTCAGTTAGGATCAATCATCTTTTCAAAAGAGACCCAGCAGAGGGCTGAAATGAAGACCACACCACAAAGAACACAGACACATAAGAATCCTTGTTTCGATCTTGATCCCTGTCCAAATACATATCAAAGGAGGCAGAGTTTACCAACACAACAATCAGCTGGCCCATGGCTAAAGAACCAATTCTAGATTTAAGAGACGACAGCGTCTTTTAGGTTTGAAAAACAACTTGTGCAAGTATGAATTTATTATTCTCATTTTATATACCTGATTCATATAGAATATATGCATATCAAATTCCATGTCCAAAGGGGCTCATATGTTGTTTGGGCTGGTAGTCTTTTTTAAAAAAACATGTCTTTTCATATATTTTTTAGCATCTGGATATTCTTTAGTTGTTTCAAAGGTGTAAATTTTTTTGTTTTGTTTTTGTCCTAAATGTTATCAAGGAGAGTAAGGCAAGATACCTTTACCAAAACTTCTTTAAAAGGAAGTCCACACTGAAGTGCTATATAGTATCAATTAGCATTCTAAGCAGATTAACACACAGTATATATAATTATTCTAAGCCAGGAGATATTTCTTCACATTTAGAAAGAAAAATTAGCAGAAGAGGTATATAATAATATAATCACAGATAAAAGAGTGCAATGTAGGTGAGCAGAGAAAACGCAATAGAATATTCCAGTTCTGGGAGTCACTAGATCAGAGAAAATAGCTTAGCATAGTCTTGAAAGTTGTTCCCTGAGAAAACTGATGTGATTTTAAATTGCAGATTGCCTAATAAGATACACAGTCTGATGTGAGTTTGACATTTTAACATAAATGAATTTAAACATAATACCTCACACGTTAATAGTATTTATTTTTCATAGTTCTTTTGCCCATGTTACATAATACCTTCTCTTTGGAAAAAAAACTGACCTTGTGTATTTTGTTTCATTATCAATGACAAATCATCACCTTATTAATGTGTCAATGTATTACCAATCAATTATTATGGTCAATTTTGTATGAGCCATTTTATTTTTTATTTTGATATTTCAGTAGCTTTAGGGGTACAAGTGGTTTTTAGTTGTATGGGTGAACTGTATAGTGGTAAAGTCTGGGCTTTTAGTTTGCGAAAGCCAAATAGTGTACATTGTACCCGATAGGTAGTTCTTCATCCCTCACCTATTTCCAGCCCTCCCTTTTCTGAGTATCCAATTTCTATTATACCACTGTGTATGACCCTGTGCACCACAAGCTTAGCTCTCAGGGGCTGGCAGTCTTTAAAATACCCTTGTATGTATTCGGTCCATGATGATTAGAATCAGCACATGAATATCCTGGTACACAGAGGTTTTTTAAAATTTTATTAGCTCAGCACTTTACCGTTTAAGATAAATTTCTCATTTAAGATAAGGTGAAACAAAATATATAGAACTTGGATAGACTTAAATGCTTGATCGCTACTTGTCTGAAAATTCTAATAGGATAAACTTTTTTTTTTTCATTAAGGCATAACTGAAGTTGAGGGATATATCCTTTTGTCTAGAGACCACTCAAGTTTGAGGAAGATGGCTGATCCTAGTGCAGCTGGCAGAGCCAGCCTGGCACCTTTACTGAACTAATGGCAAAAGAGACCCTGCACTCGCCACAGCCCAAGGAGAGGGTGAAGACCAAGAACAAAGTCATATTCATTTGAATCCACGGGGGCAGGATGGTTCTCTGGTGCACTTAATAAGAGGCATGTATGCATATACTATTTGGTTAACTAATGAAAGTCTATTGTGAATGACAAGGATTGCCAATGTCGCAAATCAGATTTTGATTTGATGGGAACACACCAGTGAAAGAGACACACAAGCCCACTTGGAAATGAAGAAAAAAGATGCAATTGATGGACTCCAGCAGCCGCAGATAGAAGGTGTGTACTAAAGAGAGAATTTGCTACTTTTTGCTACTTTACTCTAGTACTCTTGTGCATACAGACAATAATACATTCTTATTTAGAAAACTACAATTTGATTCTACCAAATAGTATAGTTTTCTCTATTTCATTTCCCTTCTCTCCATTTCCTTATTGTACTCAAAGAAACTGGTGTTTCTAAATAAGCGTGTTGCTTTAAAAACAAGACAAACAACTGGTAATGGTATAATTTGATCAATATCAAGTGGAGATGAAGGTGAAAAAAACCCAGATCTATGAAAATAACTTATTTGCAATTAGTGACCTGTGCACTCAACTTCTGTGCTGTTTTATGCTCTTTCAACTTTTATTTTTATTCCAGTAATTGTTTGCTCTTAACAGCAACAAACATCTTTGCATATTTTGTTTAAATTGAGAATTTCAGGATAGATATGGTGGCTCACACCTATAGCCCCAGCACTCTGAGAGGCCAAGGTAGGAGGACTGTAGGAGCCCAGGAGTTCAAGACCAGCCTTGGCAACATAGCAAGACCTCATCTCTACACAAATTGAAAAAAAAAATTGCCTGGTGTGGTGGTTCACACCTGTAGTCCCAGCTACTCAGGAGGCTGAAGTAGAAGGAGTGCTTGAGCCCAGGAGTCAAGGCTGAAGTAAGCCATGATCATGCCACTTCACTCCAGCCTGGGCAATAGATGAGACTGTCTCAAAAAAAAAAAAATGAGAATTTCAACTTTTTTATTATTATGAAACCAAGGACACATAATTTTTTGTAGACAGCTATTACATGTAGAGCAGTCTGTTTTTAAGTAGGGATAAATTACTTTAAAATAAATAAATCTCATATTCATTTTCCTTAAATCAAGTGTCTTCTTATTTAAATAAACTTCTTCTTCATGAAGAAAAGACTGAGAGAAGAGATCTAATTAAATGAAAAGTACACCCTCTCCTCCATTTAACTGGCTGTGTCACTGATATTACACAAACCAGCATTCTCTATGTCTTTGATCACAATTTTTCTCCATCAAATTTGGAAATAACATCCACTCCCATACCATCAACTGCTTAGATATCTATGAAATATTTGGAAATCATCAAAAATAAAAGCAGTGAAGGTTATGTTATAATCTTGTTGACTCAGTAGTTGTGTAAAACTCTCTGAGAAATGAACTGTTTTTAGTTGAAACTGAATGAAGAGAATTCACTTTAAGCACCTACTTTCACTCGAATATTCAAGATGGTTCACATTCTTGATTTTATTTTATCATAACAACTCTGCTAAGGTTGAAGGAAACTAAAAAAACTTGCCTGGTAGCGCATAACTATTAAGGACCCAAATTCAAAATGATTCCAAAGATACTTTAGCACCAAAACTCTTGTCAAGTGAAATCTTATGTAGAACCTCAATATACAAAATAGCATTGTGGGGGTGGGGGTTTTTTTGGGGTGGTTAAAAAATTTTTTTTGGGATTATTGGAATTCCCCCTGGGAAATCAAAACCCCCCGGGGGGAGAAAACGGCAAGGGAAAAACCCCCAATACCTTTTGTCTTCCTATTTTTGTTAAAATGGAAGTTAGTTTTTTTATTATTTTGTAAATACCTGTCTCCAATTCGTTAAAATGGGAGTTGGATATTTTAAAAATTATTTTTGTAAAAGAGTTAAAAATATAGAGGGTAGCAAAATAATGCATACACATTTTAAGAAAGGGAAAAAACTATTAAAATTGTAATACTCAATATATACTGATAACAAAAGTTGAATACAAGTCACGTTTGACTTCTGCAATCACAAGAGAGGTGCTCAAAGTTGTTATCATCAGTATCCAGAAACTTCTGATTATGGCAAACTACTGCAGGACTTGCTGTGGGAGTCTCCCAGATCTCCCCTTGTGCACATCACACACAGTAGTACCATGTGTCTGAAACTTATGAATGTGTGCAATTGTTAGGTGTGTTGGAGGTTCTGTTGCATACTCATGCCTCCACTGTTATTGTACTTCCACAATGTTCTCAAATTTCAAATACCACTTCAAAATGGTCTTAAGTTCTTCAAATGACAACTGTTCTTCTGCCATTTTCTTTGCCCTGCCTGTCGCATGGTGATGCTAGCATTAATCTGATTAACATCATCTTTTGAGTTGCTACTGTAATTCAATTCAACTTTGAAAAGTAATACATAGATAACATCTCTTAAAATGTGTATATATTTTGGCCAGGTATATTAAAGCCCAAGCCTGAATCATCAGCCCCTTTGGGAGGCCGAGAAGAGAGGACTGCCTGAGCTCAGGGGTTCGAGACCAGCCTGGGAAACTTGGTGAAACATCGTCTCTACAATAAATCCAAAAATTAGCCAGGCATGGTGGCGCATGCGTGTAGTTCCAGCTAGTTGGAAGGCTGAGGTGGAAGGATCACCTGAGCCCAGCAGGTCGAGGCTGTGGTGGCCGTGAGTATGCCATTGCACTCCAGCCTGGGCAATAGAGTGAGACTCTGACTCAAAAAAAAAAAGCATATATTTTTTGGCATCCCTGGTATATTTAAAGTGAAATTTGAATCATGCAGAACACCTAAAGCCCCATAAGAGAATCAAGAGTTGCAAGAAACACAGTTTAAAAGGTACTGCACTATAAGCCCTACCCTGTCTCCTTTATCAAAATCAACACATTTACAGACCTCACATTCATGTTTCTTTTGCTACCTATAGCATTAAGAATACTCACATTACTCACCATAGTCACAGAACACCACCCAACAATAGATTTGAAAAGTCTTTCAACATCAGATTCCAATCAGCAAAATCCAAGGTCTTTAGTCTCCTCATGTCCTTACCCCACATTCAAATTGTGATTTTTTTTCAAAAACACCGAAAATTAGAACCTCAGAAAATGATGGCTCCATTCAATGTGATTCATAAAGTAGTAATCAAGAAATACAAAACCATGCTGAGAAGTCAAACTTCCCATGACACTGAAAGGAAACTAGGGAGAACACTAATTTTCCCTGGGACAATGATGTATAATTATACAAGCCCCTTTCATTATACTACAGCTCATCTGTCAAGGATATTCAGGTATGCCCAACACCAAGATTATCTTTGCAAAGCACCAAACTCTTTTCTCATTATGGCGCATCCTTAAATGGAGAGGTTATTGTTATGTGCTTAATTTTATCAAAGCTAACAACCAATTTGGATAATACATTTTCACATTATTTATTTACTTGGCATTTCACACCAATCAATTCACTAAATTTTGGCAAACTTTCATTTAGCACTGTGCTGTGAATACCCAAGCCCTCCCTGCCTGGCATCCACAAATGAGTTATTAACACATCCTTGATGTGTCTGGATTGTTTCGTTTCATGATTTCTAAGAGCTACATCCAAGCTATCAAAGCTTTAAAAAAAGATAGTGTATTACAATTAAATTTGAACTCCATGTAACCCTGGCTTTACTTGTTTAGGGCAATCTTAAGGACAAAACAGATAAATAACAATTATCATCTTCTGTCAGTCTTGCAATACTTGTTGCTGCTAGTATGCAGCAGGAGACAGATGATTCACACAGCAATCTTCCCAGACCACCTAGGATGGCAGGGAAAACCTTGTTGGCCTATGGTTCAGAGTGATTTGTAAGAAGAAGCACTTATTTTAATATAAATAGACTATTTGACTGCAGAATAAGATGCAGGATATTTAAGAACAGATTTTTTTTTCATGCTAGCACACTATGTGCTATTAAACATAACCAAAAATATATTTTCTTAATGTTTACAGTCCCCCTATTATTTACAGTATATTTTAATAAGCAAGTATGTCAAATACATGTTACATGCCAAATATATGTTACATCTCTTCAGATAAGAACAGAAATTAATGGAATAAAGAAGACTGATTGAAATAAACCAAAATTCAATGGAAACGAAACTGGTGTGTCTCTATTTGCTTGCTTTCAGCAAGAGTTGGTTGAACAAAGGAAATACTGTACTTCCTGAAAGGAAGCAGAGATTGGAAGTGTAATTATACAGATGTTTGGGGCTCCCTCCCCTCCCCAAAAATAAAAAGAAAAAAAGAAAGAAAGAGAGAGAGAGAGAAAATTCTGTTTTGGTGTAATTAGTCACAAATTTGACCCAATTCTTTCCTTGAACATAGATTGGGAAACCTGGCCAAAGATGGAAGGTGAGGCCCTTGCAGAAAGCATCATCCCGTCTCTTGGGCAAGTGTGGGCACCTAGGGCAATTAAAATCTTATTTTAAGTCACTGATACTCAATAACCAAACTAAGGAAAAACAAGCTAAAGAAAGGTTTAACTGGTTTCTCCCAATTGCTCGCTTCCACCACAACAGTCTTTTTTAAGCCCCTAGTTATAATTGATTTTGTGATTATAACACATTTTCCTTCTTATGAAAATGACCAGTAAAACACAAAATTGTATGATAATACTTAGAATGGAACAGAAGCAGAATTATTTTTTTAAAAACCGACCTGTCAATTATAACATGGATTATGATCATAATCATAATATGCCTCTTTAATTTTTTTCTACTTTACTTGCTTATTTTCTTTCGACATGTTGGTCCCAATATCACAACTAGTTACATAGGATGTTTGTTTTCAGAATCGTTCTAAAAAAAATAAGAGCTTACATACATTTGAAAATACTTCTATATAGCATTTATAGCATTCACATCTATACACTTGATACGCAATTTCTAAATGCATCAGCTGAGAGGGTGGAGAGAAGTTGTAAATATTCTCAATGGCTGACAGCATCATTCAACCTTAGATCCCATGTCTCTGCTGAAACCAACTTAGATCACCGCTTCTATAACCCCCTCCACAGCAGCAGAAAATGAATTATGCTAATGTCCATAGGACCAATAACTTGTCAAATAAAAGGAGAAACAAAAAGAAGCAAAGTTATTTTGTCCCTTCTGGCAAACATCCACATCCTCGTGTGCATACATCTAAAAACAATATTTATCAGGAGGAAATTCCTCGCTCCAAAGCAGCTCGTGTAAACAGGCGTTATTTATTCAGTCAAGTCTGCTCTGCCCTGGTCCCACGGGCCGCCCCAACTGCTCAGCTCTTCAAAGGCCTGAAAGTCAAGTTCACGCTTGGAAATCCAGCCCTGGTGTCATCAGCTTACATAAAGTCCTCTTAAGGAGGACTGTTTTGAAATGCCTACATCTCACACGGTTTGTACCCCCAGAAAGAATTTCTTTTTGGAAACAGACTTATTCGGAAACGCTTAGCATCCCAGGAAGCGACTCTTCAAGGGTCTCGGCAATTCGGACTCAGCACCCGTCGGTGGCCGGTCTCGGCCACTCGGCAACACCCGCGCCAGGGGACAGACGGCTCAGGCTAACGTCGGGACTCCGAGATGTGGAGACCCGCACCCTTTTAAAGCGTGTCCCCCGGGGTGGAGGCGGATGCGTGGAGGGAACGCCACCGTCCACCTGCGCGTCCCGGGGCACTTCCCGACTCCAGCCGAGCCGCCGGCCGCCCCGTGGCACAGCAGCGCCCGCCCGGACGCGGGCACCTGGCGGTGGAGCGCTCTGCTTACCTCTCGGGACCGGCAGGCGCGGCGGCCGGGACGCCGGGCGAGGTGGCGCAGAGGACGGGGCCTCGGGGACTGAGAGGCAGCGCGCCGAGCATCCCGCGTCCCCGACTGCGCGCCGCGGCCCCTCGCGCGCCGCACTCGGAGCCCCGCCCGGGCCCGCCCTCGACGGCGCCGGGAGGGCGGGCACCGGGAGGCGGGGGGCATCGGGACCAGGCGCGGTCCGCCCACGCCCCTTCTGGACAGCGCATCCTTTCCCGCCCACCTCCCTGCCCCCCCCCCCCGCTCGCCTTCCTCCCCACCCCCTCCCATCACCCGCTTGCCCGCTGCGGGAACGGAAACCCACAGGACACGCGCGCGGCCGGCCATGGTCCTGCCGGGAGGCGGCGCTGCCCCCGCAGACGCAGATTCCCCCGACACGGCCGCGCCCCCAGCCCGCAGCCGGACCCCGCGGTTTAGGGGCGAGCCAGCGGTCCCCTGACACTTCAAAGCCAGTCACTTCTCTCCTAGTGTCGCTTTCTTCTGGGAGACCACAAAGATAAGTCATTAGTGGCATAACGCGTGAGCTGTAAATCCGCTTTCCCAAAAAACGTGTTTTCCCAAATGTCACTGAAGAGTTCAAAAGAACATAGTTCAGGTAAAGTGCATCTTCGTTTTTCCTTTCCCTGGAGTCAGAATTGATGATTTAATTAAATTAACAAGAACGAAACACTTTCAAGACTCCACTCTACGAGTGTTAAAGTTCACTTTTTTAGAGAATATGAAGACAGATTCCACCTTAACAGCTGTGCTTGTTATTGAGTAATGTGGAAAAGTATCATTTGTTTTTCCTTTATGCAAAATATGCCATTTAACAGCAAAACTAACACCTGGTAATGAAAATCAGAGCACAATGGTGGTCTCTGGGAAGCTGGTGATGAGAAAGAAGGGCTGGGGAATTTTAGGGGGTAATAGGTATGTTTTACTCTTTGAGGTGTGACATAAATTTACTATGCCTTTGCCAAAATTCACCTCACTGAAGATCTCTTTACTGCACTGTTTGTAAATGTTATCTCAATTTTGTAAATCTAAAAATATGCTATTTGCAGGCCTCTGACTCTTATCATTTCATTTTTCTAAAGATGGCACAATTATCCACTTATATGATCAGAGGTACCAAGTTTTTTAAGAATTTATCTTGGAAGATAAATTAATACTAGTAGTACTAATTAAATCCCATACAAAGTTTCAAAGAAGGCTTTAAGGTCATAATCCAATTTCACCGCCAGTAGAATTATCTAAGCCGGGCTCGGTGGCTCAGCCTGTAATCCCGCGCCTTTGGGAGGCTGAGGTGAGTGGATTGCCTGAGCCCGCGGGTTCGAGACCCGCCTGGGCAGCGAGACCTCATCTCTACAATAAATAAAAAAATTAGCCGGGCGTGGTAGCGCATGCCTGTAATTCCGGCTACTCGGAAGGCGGAGGCGGAAGGATCGCCGGAGCCCAGCAGGCGAGGCTGCGGTGGCCGGGAGCGGCCGCTGCAATCCAGTCTGGGCGACAGAGTGAGACTCCAACTCAAAAAAGAATTATCTAGTCTAATATCCATTCATCAATTCAAGCTGGGATTCATTTTCAAATACATACCACATAGTCCCTGGCATTTGCAGCTTTGAAAGCAAAAGCTCAGTGGAAAGAATGTGACTTGGAGTTAGATAAAGCCTAAATTAAATTCCAGCCTGCCCCTGCAACCTTGGGTAAATTACTTAATCCCTCCTTCCCTCTGCTGTAGAAGGCATATAATAGTTGTTTTGAATTTTGCAGTGACTAAGTGAAACATATATAAGGCAAGTCTCTCTGCATTAATCTTTCAGAGACACACTCCCCAAAAACCACTCTTCAGGGGTCAGAAGATCTAAATCCGGGTACAAGAAGCTCTATCATTATGCATTTTTTAAGTAACAGCTTTATTGAGATGCTTATTGAGATGCTTGGTCAATTATGTCTTCATTAGAGTTCTTGCCAAACTGCATTACTATCTTTACTGGACATTTGAGATATAGTTTACACTTTTCTAAAAGACGGCAACATAACAGCAAAGGAGGAAGAAAGCTTTCAGAACCATGGTATGGTCTTATCAGTACTGAGCTAAATTAATCTGGTTCTTAAGATACTTTGAATTCCCTTTCAGGGTCAGTGACTGGTCTATACACTGTACAAAATTTATACACAATCTCATTAACTCCCTTTATGCAAACAGGTCTTTTATTTCTTGGGTAATGCTCTGAGAGAAAAGCTATAACTGACTCACGATTTCATTATCAGGACACAAGGAAGAACATGAATGACCCAATTTTCACACTGCAATAACAGCTTGTAATAACATGATCTTACATGTGTGTAACCTGACTTTTCTGTAGTGCTTCCCAAATCAATGGGAAAGATAGAACAGATCTCAGATAGGCTGAACCATTATAAGTGTGGTTGAGCAGCCTCTTGGAAAGAGTAATCAACACAGATTTAGGTTTGATAGTCAATTCATGCCAAAGTACCATAATCCAAAAATCACTCAATTCAAGTAATACTGAACTAGGAATCTACCATGGATAGTCGGTGACCTAGGTCAGTGAGAATTCAAAATAAGTGTTATATGACAGTCTTTGAACTTAAAGAAACCCAATGTCTCTCTCTTTTTTTTTTTTGAGTCTTATTGTCATCCAGGCTGGAGTGCAGTGGCCTGCACTCCACCAGAGCCTCAACCTGCTGGGCTCAGGCAGTCCTTCTGCCTCAGCCTTCTAAGTAGCTGAAACTACAGGTACATGCCACCACCCGGCTAAGTTTTTGATTTATTGTAGAGACAAGGTCTCACCAAGTTGCTCAGGCTGGTCTTGAATCCTGGGTTCAGGTAATCCTTTTGCCTCAGCCTCCCAAATTGCTGGGATTACAGGCTTGAGTCACCTCTCCTGGCCATCTCTCTTTTCTTATTGCATCAGAATAACAGTTAAGAGAACAGTACAAAATACAGTCAAGTGTATGGAACAGACAGTAACTCTTATGGAGTTTAGAAACAGTAGAGCTGTGGACTGGAAACAGATTTTTCTAGGGCAGATGAGATTGAGCAAAGTATAATGTGTAAGTGAGAGTGAGGTGGGTAAGTGAATGGGAAGAAGTAATGAAGTCTGGACAGAGAAAGGAAATGCGTCCAGGAACAAGAGGGGACACCTCATGCTATTCCCTTGTCCACCTTCCACTTACTAGACATGCTTACTAGGTCCTAGTGAGCCTAGTTGGCCAGGCTCTTCTCCCACACGGCCTTTCCAGAGTCCTCCATCAGTACTGAGGGTTCCTCCTCTGTCCACCACATGGTACCTATGCTCCTTTCACAGCACTTACCTCATTCCATCATCAGAGAAAGTTGCTTATGTGTCTGTTTTCCCACTTAGGCTACTATTTTCTTAAGGGTGGGAATGTATCTCATACACCTCTGTATCCCCTTCTCTCCCAAAGTGCCCCACAAAGTTCCTCACACAAGTCAATATATGTTCCAAAAAAATATTTTTTTCATTGAATGGAATAGGATGTAAAGGAGAATAAAGTGGAGCCAAACTATACATAGTTATATATACTGGCATTCATTCATTCAGTAAATATTTACTGATGCTTATTGTTTGCCAGGCCCTGTGCTAGGATCTGAGGATCTATCTACGAACAAATCAGATAAAAATCTCTGCCCCTGTGGAGCTTACACTCTTGATCTATCATAACGGGTGAGATTAGCAATAAATTTACATAAATTCAACCATACCTACTGGCAAAAGACACACACTTAAATAGTACATTAATGAATGAGTTAAGAGTCTACTGCCAATATGCAGTTTTTATTATGTATTGTACTTACTATATGCATAAAATATTCATAACTATGCCTCACTCCACAGGGATTCAAACTTTAGGACTATAAAGAGAACTTTCTTAGTAATTTAGGAGATATTCAATGAACATTTTGAGTGTGTTCAATTTTTTTCCTTAGGCACAGTCTTTAAAACCTAACCGCCTAACAAGTTTTGACTCTACTGAACCAAAATGAAGACCCTGAGATTGTTGGGCAAAACAGACTACTTTAAGTATTTGAGCATGAGAATGATGACGTGAGTCCATGTGCTCTCATATTTAACAGGGAATAAGAGAGAGTGTATTCACATGAAGACAGGGTCAAGCAACAGTGGAATTCACCTCAAGAATTTTTTAAAAACCAAACCAGCTCATGACTCATTTCCCATTCTTTTAAGACAACTAAAATAGTAAGAACTTGATGTCATAAATATTTATAAGCAACCCTTAATTATAAAATTTAAAAGAAAAACTCTTAACTGGCTTAGTATGACTAAAGGTTTATAATTTTCATATATTTTCCAAAGAGTATTTAAAAAGGACACCAAGTTAATAAAATCATTTAAAAATTTTGCAATAATTTTATTCTATATACATTAATACCAATCATTTAACCCTGAACACAATCTTCACTAATACAATGTTTTGTTGTTGTTGTTGTTTTTGAGTAGGAGTCTCACTCTGTTGCCCAGGCTGGAGTGCAGTGGCATGCTCAAAGCCACCACCTGCTTCGACCTGTTGGGATCCAGCAATCCTTCCGCCTAAGCCTTCCAAAGTAACTGAAACCACAGCTGCATGCCACTGCACCCCACTAATTTTTAAATTTACTGTAGAGATGAGGTCTTGCCAAATTGTCCAGGTTAGTCTTAAACCTTAGTCAGGTAATCCTCTTGCCTCTGCCTTCCAAACTGCTGGGATTACAGATGTGAGCCACCATGCCCAGTTAAAATTTTTTTCTTGGCAGTAAACGACTAGAAATATTCCATTACCATAAAGCTACAAAGTGGTTCATGCTCTTAAGAACAAAGTTAGCCGGGCTCGGTGGCTCAGCCTGTAATCCTGCGCCTTTGGGAGGCTGAGGTGAGTGGATTGCCTGAGCCCGCGGGTTCAAGACCCGCCTGGGCAGCGAAACCTCATCTCTACAATAAAAATTAAAAAATCAGCTGGGCACGGTAGGGCATGCCTGTAATTCCGGCTACTCGGAAGGCTGAGGCGGAAGGATCGCCGGAGCCCAGCAGCTCGAGGCTGCGGTGGCCAGGAGCGGCCACTGTACTCCAGTCTGGGCGACAGAGTGAGACTCCAACTCAAAAAAAAAAAAAAAAGAGCAAAGTTAGAAAATCAAAAATAATAATTTTATCAGTGATCAGCACCAAGACAGAACTTTTTTGCACTTAGGGCCTGACTGGTTATCTTTAAATATAACCTGTATATTAGAGGACCAAAATAACACCTTATTTGACATAAAAAAAACCCAAAACATACAAAGATCTGGAAACAGTGAGGGATACCCATTTTAAAAATAATAAAATCAATCATAATTGTTTTTTAATTAATGTAACATTTGCAGAATATATTTGTTCATCACTTTTCTTTCTCTTTAGTTCGTTTTATACAATTCAGATTGGTCCATTTTTGTCAATCAGTTGTCACACTAAAGTAAATAAATATGTTGCATTATGTAGGTTTGCTGTAATGAATCCAAACCATTAGAGCTAGATCTAGTAGCTCCAACAATCTCACTAGCAACTAATTCCTTAGCCAGATGAGACGTGTGTGTGTGTGTGTGTGTGTGTGTGTGTGTGTGTGTACAAGTTTGCCAGAGCGTGTAAGAGAGTACAACTCAGAGAGGGGCAAGACAAAATAGTATACACGATGGTCCAACTAAACCCTAAAAGACTTGTGCAGTCAGACACTGAATTATCCTGACAATAAACCTGAGGCTGGGCAATGGGGAAATTAGGGAATTTGTCACCATGATGAAGAGTCAGTGACTAGTTTGGAAAACAAAGACTAAAGCAGGATGTCTTGGCCACAGCATTCCGAGGCCAAGCAACAGTCCCTTTTTTTAGGCAGGATCAAGGATTGGGATCCCCTTGGTCTGCAGCTGAGGATCCCTGGTACTTCCCCAGAGGGCATTTGCTGGCGCCTCTGGCAGTGGCCCTCCACCTTACCCAGTGACAATGTCTTAGGAGGTCCTAGAGTGTGAACCTGAGCATCCTTCCTCCTGGTCTTAAGAGTTCTCCCAGTACAGACACTACGCCCCTGGAGACTTGGCCAAAATCATCACTACCCTTCCATTTCCAACTGAGTCTCAGAAAGGGAGTTTTCTTCTGTCCTGTGGGGTCCCTGAGTTTGAGGTAATGCCAACATACTGTAGGCTGTAAAGCAATGACATATGAAGTCAGGCAGTCCGCTTTAAAACTCAAGCAATCTATATGCATTATTGGCCTTCTGTTATCCAGAAACACTTCCTACTGAAATAGTTTCTTCACACAATTTACCAAAAAAAATTGCTGGAATATGATAGAAAGCTTTTTGTTTGTTTGTTTTAAGTTCAGTGTTGAAACTCCTTGAAAGAAAGGAAAGGAAACATAGTACATTCCAACTTTCTATTTCCTGTCATTAGTTTCCAGGTAAAAGAACACTAAGGTTCCCCGTGAAGCTATTTAAAGGTTCCCTTCGCCCTCCACCAGCACAACAGTCCTAGGGAATTCTTGAGTTGTATACTTCCCAAATTTGTAATCATGACTCTGGGCATGTCTATACAGTGCTCCAGTTGAATTTCAAAATCCACAGCATTCTTTTAAACAAAATGATACAGTTGCATTCTTTAAATGCCAGCCATGAAATCATCATTTAAGAAAATGAAAAGAAACTAGATGGAGTACACATATGTACTCCAAGTCAGATAAAATTCTCTCCTTTTTTAAAGGTGTTTTATTTATCTGTTGAAGAAAAGCCTATGACCACTTCTAAAAGCCCGTAGGAGGAGCCTCACATGGCAGGCAGCAGTTTGGTATTTTGTTCCAATGTTGTCAGGTTCTTAAACTCCCAGTAGGGTTATGCCTTCCTTCATGAAAAATTCCCCAAATGGGCACATCAGATGCAGAGAGAAACTTCATTTATAATCCAATGAATTTTAGTCATACCAAAATAATAATTCAACCTGTCCAAACATGCAGCTGCTCCTTTTCTTCCCTGTAAAACTAAGTTCCCTTCTTTACAAAATGGTTAGATTTCAGGATCAAGTTAAAATCTACCAGATTTCAAGTTAAACTCTAAGGATTCTATGCAATTATAACATGACATTAAGTTCATATTGGCATTCATTTTTTTGCACTTTCCTATATGTATCTTAAATAAGCTTACTGGACCATAACATTTAGGGAGAAATTAAGAGTTTTATATTATACTATGAAATTCTAATAAATTCTCATTTGATCAGGGTTTATCTCTTAGTTCAGCGTCATACAGGTTCTACATGACACAAGCGTATGGATAAAAAGAATTTCAAATACAAAACCCTTAGCTCTGTGTCATAAACAAATTTGGGTAAAAACGCAAGCCTTCCACTGAGTCATCTCTGCAAAGATGGCCCATCTTCTCTGCAAGGAGTAATCTAAGGGAAAAAAAATAGTACAGTTATCTATCCATGCAGAAACACAAACATACATTTTGTCACAATGAAGGACAAGGACTTTACTTACCTTTCTTTGGCTAGGAGGACAGACATTCCCACAAGCTTAGCAAACTCTTCTGATGTTAGAGATCCCTTTTCTGAAACCTAACAGAAACACACAGCAGAAAAAGTGTGATTAGTTTAGGATGCCCAGGTACTAACCTAGGGCAAAATACATACCAGTACATGCAGGAAATAATTTACTGAATTTCCTACCAAAATCCAAAAAATATTCACTGTAGAAATAAATCTTAACTAATAATTAATCCTACAAAAGTTGAAGGACCCAGGACAGATAAAGGCTAAAATATCAAGATGAAGCTCTCGATAATATAACATAGGCGTTGCACTAAAGCCTTAAAAGAACAATTTGATGTTCTGAAAAGAAACATATAACACATTCTAACTGAGTACATATTACATGCTCCAGTGAAGGAATCTTGTATGCAGGTTTAGTTTAAAATATATGGTAGAAATATCTATAGTCCTAGGGTTTTTTTCTAGTTGAAAATGAGAAGTTCCTTGATGAACATAGATGCTAAAATTTTCAACAAGATTCTAGCAAACCGATCCAACAACAAGATTCTAGCAAACCAGATCCAACAACACATCTCAAAAATCATCCACCACAACCAAGTAGGCTTCATCCCCAGGATATAGGGCTGGTTCAACATCCATAAAACCATAAACATAATTAAATACATCAACAGATGTAAAGACAAAAACCACAGGACTATATCATTACACACAGAAAAAGCTTTTGATAAAATCCAGCACCCCTTCTTGATAAAAACCCTTGAACATGTAGGCATAGATGGAACATACCTTAAAATAGTAAAGCCATCTAGAAGAAACCCACAACCAACATACTGCTAAACAGACAGAAATTGTAGCTATTCCCCCTGAAAACCGGAACAAGACAAGGATGTCTACTCTCACCCCTTCTTTTCAACATAATATTGGAAGTCCTAGTTAGAGCAACCAGACGAGAGAAAGAAATCAGGGATATCCAAATAGGAAAAGAGGAAGTTAAGTTATCCCTCTTTGCAGACGACATGAGTCTATATAGTAAAAGCCCAAGAGAATCTGTCAAAAACCTCCTTGCACTGATAAAGGACTTTGGCTAAGTCTCTGGGAATAAAATAAACGTGCAAAAGTCAGTCACATTCCTATACACCCACCATAAACAAACAAAAACCCAAATAAAAAGCACAATTCCATTCACAATAGCCACAAAAAAAATGAAATTCCTTGGCATCTTCCTAACTAGAGAAGTCAAAGACTTTTACAACAAAAACTACAAAACACTGCTCAAAGAAATAAAGATGACAAAAACAAATGGAAAAATATTCCATGCTCATGGACTGAAAGAATCAACATCATTAAGATGTCCATCCTACCCAAGGCAATCTACAGACTTAACACAATACCCATTAAATTACCAGCAATATTCTTCTCAGAACTGGAATAATACAGGAATTCATATGGATACATAAACAACTATGAATAGCCAAAACAATTCTCAGCAAAAAAACAAAGCAGGAGGCATCATGCTACCAGATTTTAAACTTCATTAGAAAACTACAATAATCAAAACAGCCTGGTATTGGTACAATAACAGGCATATAGACCAATGGAACAGAACAGAGATTACAGAAACAAAATCTCCATTTCTTAACCAACTCATCTTCGACAAAGCCTCCACCTTCAACCACCAGGGAAAGGAGGACCTATTCAGTAAATAGTGCTGAGAAAACTGGCTGACCACATGCAGAAGATTAAAACAAGACCCTTGCCTATCACCACACACAAAAATCAACTCTAAATGGATCAAAGACCTAAATGTAAAACCTAAACTATAAGAACCTTAGAAAATGCAGGAGACACCCTTATGGAAATTAGAACTGGCAACCAATTCCTGGTCAAAACTCCAAGTGCCCATGCCATAAGAGGTAAGATAGATGAGTGGGACCTCATCAAACTGACAAGCTTCTGCAAAGTCAAAGAAACCACTGAAAGAGCAGGGAGACAGCCCAACTGTATACTGGACAAAGACCTAACATCTAGGATCTACAAGGAACTCAAACGTGTCAAAAGGAACAAAACAAACCATTCCATTACAAAGTGGGCAAGAGATATGAATAGACAGTTCTCAAAAGAAGACATACGAGCAGCCAACAGATACATGAAAAAATGCTCAGCCTCACTAGTTATAAACATGGAATCAACCGTGCTGCCCATCAAAAGAGAACTGGATAAAAAAAATGATACACATATGATAGAATATTTATTACACAGCCATAAAGAAGAACAAAATTATGAACTTCAGAGCAACTTGGATGGACTTAGAGGCTATATTACTGAGTGATCTATCACAGAAACAAAGAACCGTGTATCACATGTTCTCATTCATAAGCGGATCTTGAACAACTATCATAATACTATAAGAGAGGGATTGGCAGTATTGGGAAACTGCCAGGGGAGGGTGGGGGCGGGATTGGCAATAGTGGGAAACTACCAGGGAATTGGGGCGGCACACCTCATCAGCAAGGGTACCTGCATAATGAACATTTGTATACCTAACCCTGAACTGTATCCCACATATTTAAAATTTTAAAAAGTACAATAAATGTGAGTTATTCAAATTATACAAGCTTATCATAGACGTTTGAAGGCACTGCTATTTCAAGGATCCTAATGAGTAACAGCAGTTTGGCCAGTAAAATCTATCTACACTACAGTTGCTTTTAATATTTTTGAAGGAATTGCCTCACAAAATAAAACAACTTGTGGAGTTTTATAATGCTGCTTATGTAGGTATTACTGAAAGAAAAATTTCAATAGTGTGTAACATTCTGCTAAACAAAGTTAAAAATAAATTCTCAACACTGAACTTCAACAGAAAAGAAAGTACCTCATTACTTTTAATTTTTCTTATTTATCAGCTGTTAAAAGTGTCAACATGTTTCAAAAAGCTTTTTTTTTTTTTGAGTTGGAGTCTCATTCTGTTGCCCAGGCTGGAATGTAATGGCATGATAATGGTTCACCGCAACCTCAGCCTCCTGGGCTCAGGTGATCCTTCCACCTCAGCCTCTCAAGTAGTTGGAACTACAGGCGTGTGCCACCATGACCAGCTAAGTTTAAGTATTGTAGAGATGAGCTCCCCCCAAGTTGCCCAGGCTGGTCTCGAATTCCTAGGCTCCACCAATCCTCTCGCCTCGGCCTCCCAAAGTGCTGGGATTACAGGCATGAGCCCAGCCGCAAAAAGCTCTTAATGTATACAGACTTTGATTAATATTGATTCATTGTTTATGACCAACAGTTCGTAACTGGATCTATGATTGTTACTGTTCAGTAAAGGTAAATCCAAAAGGAAATCTTGTTTTTCAAGTTGCTCAGTGTTTGGGTCTTCATGGCAAGCTCTAATGACTGGAGGAAACTGGCTTCACTTACTGTCTCCAGGGCTGAGGCCACCATTTCCTCTTCCTTGTGGGACTGAAACTCAATTACCCTGACGCCACTGTCAAAAACTCGGAGCCTGAAATCACAGTTGTGAGAACAAAGCCAGGAATCATCTAGGATGTTCAACATATCTTTTTTACATTCTCTCATGCCCAAGTATGTGGGCAATATTAACACAAATCAACATTTAAAACATACCAAACACAAGCAACGATAGTATAACTAAAAAGCTCATGAATAAACAGATAAAATTATAAACTCAAATATACATGCTAAATAAAATGTCTGGCTACTTTTTTTAACCTGAGGAAAAGAAAAAATAAAATTCTGAGCATCTCCAGAGGCTAACACAAAACATCAAAGGGAAGAGAGGCTAGTTATTCTAGCCTCATTGGAGGAGCCCACATTCTCATCTCATTCCCTTAAATCAACAAGAGTCTAAGAGCCCCTTTGGGACACACCCAGCCCTGATAAGGATGAAAGCTAGGGTGACAGAAGATATTTGTGGTGCCAGGTGAATTTTAGTCACAGATAATACAAATTCAAGAGGGCACTATTTTGGCTTAACACTTAGAATAGTGGACTTGACTGGGCTTTGCCATCTACTCTGGGCAGAATCTTAGTTATGGGTGGCAAACTTCCTGCATAGATTCCTTTACCTGAGAGGTAATTTCAGAGCTTCCAACATCTTGCACACATTCACTAAATCTTCTGGTGAGAGCAACTAATGAGGAAAAAAAATTTAGTTTCACTTTAAATCAATAAAGTAATGCTGTATAATTGTAACTATCACTAAAACATAAGAGGAAATTTAAAAATTATCATTTTTCAAGGATTTTAGGTGACTTGATCACTACAAGGCAAAAAAAAAAATTAAAGGAGCTAAAGACATCTATTCATACTATGAGAAAAGGATTGTCAGTAGTGGGAAATTACAGTGGGGAGGGGAGGGATTGACAGTAGTGGGATTCTGCTGGAGGCAGGGGGGTACACCTCATCAACAAGGGTACCTGCATAATGAACATTTGTATACTTAACCCTGAATTGTACCCCACATCTTTAAAATAAATTTTTTTAAAAAGACATCTATTCATTAAAGCAGTACTATCCAATAAAATATAATGCAAGCCACATATGTAATTATAAATTTTATAGTAGCTACACTAAAAAAGTAAAAAGAAACAGGTGAAATTAATTTTAACACATATTTTATTAGCCCAGTAGACTGAACATAGTACCAATTCAACATATCGATATAAAATTATCAATATTTCCTTATTTTGAAATAAGTCTTCTAAATCTGGTGTATCTTTTACACTTACAGCACAACTCCAGTTGGATTAACTGCATTTCATGTTAACAATCAGCACATGTGACATAGCTAGTGGTTACCCTTTTGGACAGTGCAGCCCTAACAAATCAGCACAGTGTGGTGGTGACAAGCACAGCTTTGAGTCCCACAGGATGCTCCAGAGCCAGCACAGCCTGGGTCCAAATTCCTGACAAACCATTATCTCTGTGTGTGGCTTTGGTCAAGTTATTTTATCTTTCTAAGCCTCGATTTCCTAATCCCCAAATTATTCCCTACATGGGGATAGTAAAAGTAGCTATGTCACTAAGTTACTGGTAGGATAAATGGCAGAGTGCCCAGTGGATAGTAAGTACTCACTGATGGCAGTTATGATCAAAGAAGCACACAGAACAGAGATTTAAGTTGTGGGACTGGGGTGAGTCTTTTGCATGGAGGTGACAAGAAAGAGCACCTGGACAGAACCTTGGAGGCCAAAGATATCTGGATGTTAAGTGACAGCAGAAGCTGAATGACAGCCACTGCTGACATACAGGCAAAGGGGCAGGTGGCTTTTCCTCTGCATTATCTACAAGACAATCTATATCCAACCAACTATTGCAGAGGAAGGGCTTCCTGAACATCACAATACAAACAGAGACTATTAGAGCTAAAAGGTATCACTCAGTCCAAACCCTTATTTTAAAAGTAAGAAAACTGAACCCCTAAATGCTGGCGAAGATGTGGAGAAAGAGGAACTCTTATATACTGTTAGTGGGAATGTAAATTGTGGAAAACAGTATGAAGGTGCCTCAAAAAATTAAAATTAGAACTACCATATGATCTAGCAATCCCACTACTGGGTATACAGACAAAGGAAATGAAATCATTACGTTGAAGAGGTGCCTGCATTCCTGTGTGGCAGTATTCACAATAGCTAAGATATGGATTCAACCCAAATGTCCATCAACAGATGAATGGACCAAGAAAATATGGTGTATGTACATAATGGAATACTATTCAACTATAAAAAAGAATGAAATCCTGTCAATTGCAGTACCATGGATGAATCTAGAGGACACTGTGTTAAGTGAAATAAGCCAGGCACAAGATGACAAACACTGAATGATCTCACTCATGTGGGATCTTAAAAAGTTGATCTCAAAGAAGTAGAGAGTAGAATAGTGACTACCAAAGGCTGGGGGCAGGGAGTGGCAAGAGGACGGAGAGAGGCTGGTTGATGGGTATAACGTTAGAGTCACACAGAAATAGTAAGTTCTGGTGTGCCATTACACAATAGAAAGGTTTCTGACTGTTATCACTATGAAGAAATGACAAATGTTTAAAGTGATGGATATGCTAATTATCCTGGTTTGATCATTATGCATTGCATACATGCATTAAAATATTCCACAGTACCTCATAAATATGTACAATTATTATGTATATATTATATAAATAAATGTTTAAAAAACAAAACATAACTGAGTCCCAGAGAGGTTAAGAAGCTACTCAAGGTCACTCAGCAAATCCCTGGCAAAACCAGGAACAGAATCTAACTTCTAGACACACTGCTACTTAAAATAGCTTTGACATTAACAATTCTTCCTCAAGTTGTATTCTCTGCAGGGGAATTTGTATTATATCAATTCTATATTTAGCTAAAATAATATTTAAATATTCTATTCTTACTTCCATTCCTCGAGCTCGGTTTACTAAACAGTACACCTCTGTGAGTGACATTATTCCCCCTCGTTCCTGTGAAAATATGAAGTGTTCAAAAAGTATGTTAAAATTAGTGTCAGTTAGCATTTCTTAAGAATCATAATCAGAGTGAAATCAGAAAATTTGTTAAGAAGGCTTAAAAAACTATACATAAAAGAATCTATTCAGATACCATGAGGCAGCTCAAATTCAATATTAGGACTTTAATGTTATTATTACTATTTTAACATTTACTTAAATGAAAAGAGAGGTTCTATACCATGTTTCAGAAAGTTCATTTAAATGTTTTAAATATTCCAGCAGATAAATGAAGAAGTATAGGATTAAATAAGAAATTTTACCATCTTGCAACCCCTAATGAAGTAACAGATCTAGGTAATGATCATCAGTGGCTGCTAACTTATATATACAAAAAGACAACCAGACATTATGTATTTCCTGATGGAAGTGCACAACACCCTCTGCGAAATATTCTTGCTAGTAAAACAAACAAACAAACAAACAATGAACCTGTACCTACAACTACCAATTCATAGGAAATACATAGAGGCACACACTATAGGATAAACTGGTTTCTTCAATAAATACATTGTGGGGTGAGAGGTAAGAGAGACAGGGGAAGGAAGAAACCCATGGAATTTTTTTAAAAACTCCATTTGTAGAGACAAATTTGCCAACTGCAGTGTATCCTTCCTGACTTAAATAAACTGTAAGATAAAATGTAAATGCTAATTAGATATTTGATGGTATTAAGGAATTGTTTTTAATTTTTAGGTGTGAAATAGATTATAGCTGTGTTTAAAGGAGTCTTTAACATTATAGTAACAAACTAAAATATTTACAGATAAAGTGATGTGATGTCTGGGATTTACTTTATAATAATTTTGAGTGGATGTTGGCTTACAGAGAAAGCTGGGTGATGGGCACATGGGGATTCATACACTCTTCAATTAGGAAATATTTCCTAATACAAGTGCTTTAATAAGCCTTTGGTTGCCTGAATACTCCTAGACTAGAAGGTGAATCTGTATTATGAAGTTATTAATAGTATTATATAGTAAAGACTAGACATATAGAAATCTATACAGAGAGCGAGCATCTTTTCTTCTGAAAATAAGGAAAGCTTCTCATCAAGCAAATTTAGAAAATTATAGATGTAGAAGACTGAAAACAATTTAGAAGATAACAAAGAATCATTAATAAGTACACTGAACTAATTTTATATTCCTGAAAAAAAATAACGTCAGTTGATAATAACTGCATCATCAAAGGAGTTATGCTACTGCTAACACTGCTGATGACACAGGAGTAATTTAACATAATTTTAAAAGAACATTTAGGTTTGGTTTTTACCTCCAAAGGTGCTTGCAATATTCCAGCCAGCTGTTTGGCTAGCTGCATGTGGTACTGTGTGCCTGAGCCGTAGGTTTCCCTAGTAACAGGGTTAGCTATTCCCATGCTCAGCAAGTAGGATTTAAACCTGATGGTCTAAATAAGAGAGGAGAAAATGCTTTAAAAGGTTACACAGAATTACTCTCTCCTCCCCAATATGTGAAATCCTTCCATCATAAATTCAATTCTACTCATTATTTCTATATATACTTATTTCTTCGGCTGTGTTTCTATCCTGTGAACTACAAAGAAGTGGATTTCTAGTAGTTTCCTGCATAAATCTAATTATTCTTCTTTCTTCTTCTGTCTCGGTTTCTCATCCTCCATTTACTTCACAAGTTTGGTATAAGAGGAGATTTAGATAACACCTGCACTATATTTAATGCCAACCAAAAACTTACAAAGGAAAATGGCTCTAACTATATTGTAGACAACTTTAATGAAGCAGACATCTCCTTACACATTTCAATATCTATCCAAGAAATGCATTCCAAGTAAAGGCAGTGAAATAACCTTTATTCCTATAAAAATAACAGAAGTTTTATGGCTGACTCTTTTTTTTAGCACTTTCATATATCCTCAAGTTCTAAAATAAATAAAACGCATTGCAATATTTCTTAATACAAGTGGCACATTAAGAAAGCAAACTGTTAAAGCCCAAAAGCTTCATTGCATTATTTATATAATCTAGTCTCTAATGCCTTAAAATAATGCAATCGCTTTACCTCATCTTCTGTGATGTCACCTTGCTTATCTTTAATTTTATTAGCAATTGATTTTGATAATTCCACCATTTCCTTAGCCTGCCAAATGAAAAGTAAAGATTGAAAAGAAATAGTCCCCAAAATGTTAGCTAATAAAATATAATTTCAAAACTGTATCATAATTGGTATAAATTTAACAGGCATAAATGATATTTACCTTGATCATTAGCTTGCTGAGGTCTTCAAAGGCCTAAAATGAGAAATGAGTTTTTGTTGGAATTTGCCTCAAGAATTAAAACGCTTTTTGTTTGTTTGTTTGTTTAAGAGACAGGGTCTTGCTTTGTTACCCAGGCTGGAATACTGTGGTATGGCAATACTTCATTGCAGTCTCAAACTCCTGGACTCAAAGGATCCTCCTGCTTCAGCCTCCCAAGTAGCCTCAGCCCCAAGTAGCTGGCTCCTATCACCACGCCCAATTTTTTTTTTTAATTTTTCATTTTGGAGATAGGATGTCATTGTGTTACTCTGGCTAGTCTCAAACTCCTGGCCTCAAGCAGTCCTCTCGCCTCAGCCTCCCCAGTAGCTGAGATTACAAGTGTAAGCCACCATGTCCAGTTAAAATGTTTAAAAGCAATGAAGCAACCTCTATTTTTTTCTCTATGATAAAAATATATAACATTTTCTTACAAATATCAATTTACTAATAAAATATTTTATAAATAATAAATCTACCTCATTCTAAAATTTCAGTTTAGCTAAAAAACCATAAATTTTCCAAAACAAACTGCAAAAAAACTTCTAAACTTTTCAAAGAGAAAATACACAAACAAAAGGTAATATAAGTAATAGTTCAGAAAATGTTATTTAGTGTTATTTGACACAAGAAAACCTGACACAGGTTTTTCCTAAAATCATTTCCTGATAGGAAGTCAAGAATCAAAGACACTGTAAAGCTTTCCTGGATGAAAATGGTAATACATAGATGCAAAAATACTTCTTTAGGCACAATAATACTGGCTTTAACAGCAGGTGTGATTTAACTGAAACAATAAGCCTCAGCCTCTGAATCTTAAACAAATCATTATACATGCAGCTTCATATTTGGTGGATATCACAAAAGAAAAACTTTCAAATTTCCCCAAAACATATCTAGATAAAATCCATCAATTGTTTAATAAAGCAAATATTCACTTCAAAGGTCTCTTGAAACTTAATCAGACATAATTGTAATAAATTATCTCAAAATTACCAAAAGTATACTGCCAGTGAAGAATGTCTTGTCTAATTGATGTGTACAGATGTTATTTTTTAAAACCAATTAAGCGACTCGTCATTAACTGAAACATCAGTTCACAAAGAGGTCTCACATATATAATATGGCTCTGATCAGCTTATGCCCATCTGCAGGAAAGTATCCCCATCTGCAAAAGGATTTTGCTAAAAGAATAGTGTACTGTGTATTCTTATAGGCGACTCACTAAAGCTAATGCTGAAAACAAAGGGGAATGTGCACACACCTAACAGGAATTTCCTCAGATAAACAAAAGGCTTAAACATTGAGTTCTTATCAGTAAGAGCCAGCAGATGCAGGAAGCCCTTTGTGAGAAACTCTGGGCACCAGCTCAGAAACTAAGTCAAGTCTAAGTGAAGGGCAAATCACACTCCAACCTAGTTTTCAAAAAACACTCATTTTACATACATAGATTTCTACTTTGAATATATAAAATATTAATAGATTTCTTTTTCCTGTTTAAAAAAACTAATAAGATAACACTTAAAAATGTTTATATGTAAATCACTTTATTTATTGTGTTATCTTTTTATATGTAAATCACTTTATTTATTGTGTTATCTTTTAATAGGAAAAATGTACTAAAATAATAGAGCTAGTCCACACAGAATATATAAATTAGACCTTATTGCTTATAAATACAGTCAATAAAAAATAAATATAGTAAATATCTTAGTGCCTTAGAACTGGCCATAAAATATTTCAAGTAATTGTAAAACAAAAAAAAGTTTCCTCACTTTTATTTCTATTACTCTAAAATATGAAATTGGCCAACTATCCAATAAATAGGTAGAGAAACGATCTACAATACAGATTAATGCAAAATAGCTACACATACTATTATATATATATATATATATATATTTTTTTTTTTTTTTTTTTTTTTTTTGAGTTGGAGTCTCACTCTATCACCTAGACTGGAGTGCAGTGGCCACTCCGGCCACCACAGCCTCAACCTGCTGGGCTCCGGCCATCCTTCCGCCTCAGCCTTCCAAGTAGCTGGAACTACAGGCGTACACTGCCACGCCTGGCTAATTTTTTGATTTATTGTAGAGATGAGGTCTCGCTGCCCAGGCGGGTCTCGAACCCGCAGGCTCAGGCAATCCACTCACCTCAGCCTCCCAAAGCGCAGGATTACAGGCTGAGCCACCGAGTCCGTTTATTATATTATTTTATCTGCCAGTTTACAGAAGCTTCTATCCCTCTACCACACCCACAGTCAAATTTCCCCTCCAATTTTATGAAAAATGTCATATTTTAAAACCCTCTTAAGCCAACTTAAAGCATCACATCTTACTGACTTTCAGTCATTACTTTGGTTATTAGTTTCTGTAACTATTAATATATTCTTGAATTTTCCATTTCAATACCCTTGAGTCTGTGCCTCTGTGTATTCCATTCTCTCTACCTGAATTCCCTGCTGGTCATCTGCTAGTGCCTGCTCCTCTTTCAGGCCTTGTCTTCCTTGTTCCTGCTGCTAACAATCCTTCCCAGAACCCAACAGATGTCAGGGGCCATATAGCCCATACGTATAAGGCATTTATCCCACTGCAGATAATGCCTCTTTGCTGCCTGTGTCTGGAACATCATCACAGCATCCACAACCTCTGATGCAGGGCCTGTTCACAGAGGAGAGAGGAGGACTATCTGCTGAAGACAGAGATGATCTGCAGGATAGTAGAGCTATCCTGCAGACAGTATTGCTATGGAAATTCAGCAATGCAACTCCATGAAAATTAGGCTGAAACACAATAACTTACATCATAAAATAAGAAAAATACTATTTTGAAAATAACTTCAAGACAGTGTGGCAGCATTCAGAAAAAGAAATACAAATAATGAAAAATCAGTTCACTGCTCCATGCCATCTCCAAAAAATGTCGACACAAAGAAGATGATAAGAGATGTTGCTGAAGTGAAGTGTGACAGCACCTTCTAGTTGGCAAAGAGGGTGGCAATGGCCTGGCATACTGTTAGCACCTGCAAATTGCCTACAAATCAAGAGACCTGGGTTCTTATCTGCTAGGTTCCAAATCTTGTCACTCACTGAAACAATTTCTTCTCTGAATAATAAGAGCCCATTTAATACCAAAAGGTTGGAATGTCATGGAAATAAAGGATTCTGAGAAGATGGTGGCTCTGGCAGCACACAGTGTTTGAATGTCTCCAAATCACATCAAAACTAGATCTCAAAACCAAAAACTCTATAGACAGCATATACTAAGTTTTGAGATACTGGCAAAAACCCTAAAATACAATGTGGGGATAAACCACCAAGAACCACCAAGACCTGCATTCTGTCAGCATCTAGGCAGGAGAAAGCAAAGAAAAGCAACGGTGTGACCAAGAGGGAAGCCCAAAAAGCCAGCAGGGATTCACAGAAAGTGAGGCAGTCAATTTGAGGACACTGCCTAAAATGGTGAAGGTTTCATCCACTTCAATAATGGGAGGGTTATTTTATTTCAAAATAAGCTAAAAGATGTTAAGAAGATGATACAAGCTTCGAAGGGACAATATAAATCAGAAATAGGTGACAGAATTCAGGAAAGGATTAAAAATAAGAGATAAAAGTAATTTCAGAAATAAAGGCTATACTAGACAGAACATGAGTGAATAAACACAACAGATAATACCTTCAGAGAAAGGTAAAAGAGAGAAAAAAATTCTAAATAAAAAAGAAATGAAGAAAGTGATAAAAAGTATTAGAAAAAGTCACAAATAGTAAAGAAAGGCAGTGTAACATACAGTCAATGCAAGTCCCAGAAAAAAAAGAAATCAAAGCAATTATTGAAAATTATAATTCAGAAAAACTTCCCTGAAATTAAAAAATTTCTGAAACTATATAATGAAAAACACAGCATGTACCTGAGAATAACAATCCAGAAAGACTAATATTCAGACACATTCTAGTGAAATTACTGGGCTTTAAAGAAACAGAAAAAAAAAATCCTTTGTTCATCTAGGAAAAACAGCAAGGCACTTCTAAAGGGAAAAAATTAGATTATCATCACTCTTTGACAGCAACACTTCATGCCAGGCAAAAAAGATGAAAGTAGCATACTGAAGGCACTGAGAGAAAGAAAATGTGAGCCGAGGATTCTAAGTCCAACAAAACTGATTTGCATGTGTAAGGAACACAAACATACCAGATACAGGGACTATCATTCTCATGATCGCTTTCTAAACAGTCTACTACAGAATGAGCTTCAGACAACCAAAGTGACCACAGGGAGACCAGCATAAGGACTGGTGACACTAAACATAGCATTACTTGTAAAATGAAAACCAAGTGAGAAGGGTGCATGAACACAGTACGCCTGTTTGTTTAAATGTAGGAAGAATGGGGAGAACACATACAAAAAATTTTTTTCAGTTACTTTAGTAATTATTTGGTAGTATCGTTCTGAATGTACATAGGAAGTATAAGTATGATCTTATGATGGACTTTTATATTAACAACAAAATACTAGCTCTGACCACTGAAAAGATGATAAGGAACCAATTTACTATCCTAATGATAAAGAAATAATGCAATTATCCTGCCTTTCCCATATGAAACAGATCACTGAGTAAACAAATAGTAAAGGGACCCATTTCTTTAAAATGTATTCCAACTAATAAATGAAAATAAACATAGAGTATCACCATTTGCAACCACCGGTGGACTAGCAGATCTAGGCACTGAATATCAACAGCTGCTAATGTGACAGAGACATGCCATGCCTCCTGATGAAAACACAGCATCACCTCTAGTTTTGCGACAGAGCCTCTGGATGGAGCTGCCAATTTGGAGGAAACACAGGGCTGAAGGGCATATACAGTTTCACCATAGATATGCAATCACCATGAGCACTTAATAGCTCAAATGCCTTTGGTTCCTCAATAGTAATCTGTATTTTTAATTAGTGAGCCCAGAATAAGTATTCAGTAACTATTTGTAACTTTTGAACTTTGCTTGATTGACACACATCTTTGAAAAATCTCTGAACAGCACCCATCGATGGAATTTTACTTACAAATTATTATAAAAAATAAAGAATTACTTCATAGCATCACTTCATAAAAACCCAAGACCATTTTACATAAACATGGAAAAATCAATGATATGTTTAGCTGTATTAACAAATTACAGAATCTAATGCATAACTGCTCTTCTTTACTAGAGTTGTTTCCCCTTCACTTGAATTTCCTCATTAGGATAAAGTTTCAAAACATTATAATGTACATGCCCAGGGCTGTCTCCTGGCAGAAGTGATGAGCTGGTTTGAGCCATTCTTACTGTCTGTGTCTGATCCCCAGGTGGTCATCAGTATAAAATTGTGTGGGACAGTGGCTACAGAACAGCATTCTTCTCTCAGCTGAGTGTCTAAACTTCCAAAACAATTATACAGAGGACCTTGAACTCATTAGGAGTATCTTACAGTCAATTCCATCTAGACTCTAAAATCATACAACATTCTATATTGCTTTTCTAACAGCAAACAAATTTGCATTTCTTTTTTATTCCTTTTTGAAAAAGTTTCTAAAACATGTTTTGCTAGTCTTCTTTTGATGGGCAGCACGGTTGGTTCCGTGTTCTTGCTATTGTGAACAATGCTGTGATAAACATACGTGTGCAGCTATCTTTTTTATAGAGTGACCTGAGTTCTTCTGGGTGTATTGCCAGTAGGGGGATTGTGGGATCATATGAAAGGAAATTTTTAGATCTTTTAGGAATTGCTACACTGATTTCCACAGAGGCTGTACTAGTTTACACTCCCACCAACAGTGTAGAAGTGTTCCCTTTTCACCACATCCTCTCCAGTATCTGTTATTTTTTGAGTTATTGATGATGGCCATTCTGACTGCAATTTCAAAATTAAAATTAAAAGAGAAAAAACAAACAAACATGTTTTGCTTAGATTATGCCAACCCAAGGTAGGCCTGTTAAAGGGAATAGGAGACTTGTATAGCATCAGGCAAACTACAAATATTCCAGATTACAGAATGAAATTCATCACAACTGTACCCAAAAGGAAAGACACAAATGGCTGGAAAAGATGGAGAACCAGAACTAAGAGTTACCTCAGAAATGTTTTTGTCAGTTTCTTTTCTTTTTTCTTCCAGTTTCCTTTCAATACCTACAATTCCTACAGCCCTTATTCTTCCTGGCTGAAAAAAAAAAGTAGAAAAAAAGGCATACAAAATAGGAAGGAAACAAAATCTTTTGTAACCTACCACATTGTGTTTTCAATGGCGGGAAAAGACCCACAAAGAACCAAAGAAAATCAGCATCTAGCTTCCTTTTAAAACATTTGTTTGCTTCTTGTTATATGTAATGATCTTTAAATCTTCAAGAAAAGTCAAATATACAATAAATAGCATATTTTACTCTGTATTTTAGGTGTAAATTAAATTTTCTATTCATGTTCTTTGGCAAGCTATTATGCATCAGATATTTAATAGGGTCTCATATGTACAAAATGTATGTAATATAGTTAAAATTTTGGCACTTAGTTTTTATTCAAGTTACTTTCACACACTTGAGTGCCGTCCTATAGTTGATGATTAATTTAGACTGGTCTGGAAACCATTACCCATAAGTACTGTCTATTCTTGCAAATGCCACACTGACTGTGAAGAACAGAATGCAGTGACTGAAATCTATCTCCTACCACTCTGAGAACTGCTCTGATGAGCAGTCATTTATGTTTACTAAGTGTCTGCTGTCTATAAAGCACTAAATTAGACCTTTGAAAATAACATTTTTATCACAATACCACTACAGTGTTTTGTTTTTGACAAGTTCTATAATCACCGTCTTTTTTCTTAATGAAGATATAAGCACAGAGTTGAAAATACTGGATCAGCAAACAGTTTACAAAATACCTGGGGTCCTCTATTTGTTTGTAATGACTGGGAAACTGGCATATTCTCCCATCTTCTCTGTGTCATTTCCTCTGATAAACGCCTGTAAAACTGTTATGCAAATATATACACTTTAAGTGTCAGTCAGGTTGTGGCATCCTCATAAAACCCATTACTTAACATTTCTTTAGCATAAAGGTCTGTTCAGTCATTTGCAGCAAGCCTAGAATTCTCAAAGACATCAAAGGAAACAAAGGAAGTTCTTTTTTTGGATCAACTTCAGAAAGCACAAAGGAAAAGAAAAAAAGAAGGAACTGACATTCTATATAAAGTAGGCTATTCTCAAGAAAGAGATGAGTGACAATGAAATAAATAGACTTACTTTAAACAATCCTTCTTATGTGGATTGTTTTCAGTCTATAGTGAAACAAACACAGTGCCAGGAAAAATATACAACCATTTTCCACGAAGGAAGCAGAGAATAATTTGTCTAGTTAAAATTTAAAACTGAAAGTAGGGCCAAAACATACCCATGCTCACATTAAAAAAAAAAAAAAAAAAGAAAATATATTTTTCAACTTCAGTGAGAATGATTTCAGTCACTGGTATTTGCTTAGTGACCACAGTGTGGAGCACTGGGAGAGGTGCTATATAAAAGAAAACATAAATAACTTATGATATTGATGAAGAGAATAAATATGCTTCTAAATATCTTAAGATTTACAGCAACTTATTAATCAGAACATAGAAACTACTATACTGCAGAATATATGCATAAGTGATTAGATTTGTATGAATTTACTCTAGATAGACAGCCTGACTTAAGGCTAGAAAACATTCAGATACTGGGGAAGTTTAACATTATCGCTGTATTTACACTCTGTCCCTTTAACCAAGCTATACCACTGAAAACTGTACTAGTAGCCCAATGTCATGACTTGGCATATTTCCAGCCTCTGCTCCCTCCTTGTGACCACACCCTCCGGCTTCCCATTCCCACTGAAACCTTAAACTTTATATTCTCTATTCTGTGATAAGGGACCTAAAATATAATTTAAAAAATGTATTGTTAAAGTGAAACCTGCTATGTTGCATAATATTGCCTTCCATCATATTAACAAACCATAACAAAAATACACACATACATGCACCTTTCTATTCCAATTTCATTCATATAGAAATTTACCTCAATCTGGCCATGTTCTTTGAAGGAGAGTTTGATATAGGAATTCTTACTACTCTGGAATGGGCCAGGTTCTTTGTTAGGAGGAGCTGGGTGAAGATGAACCACTATTTTGGCACTGAAGAAAGAGCAAATGTAATATATTTAAATTACCCTTTAAAAAATCACTAATTCTATTTTCATAACTTTCAATATTTTTCAAATCACTTAAAATTCATGTAGAAACAAAGAACATCCTAAAAAGCATCCTTTTAAAGTGTATATAAATTCAACATTAGTGAAGCTTTCAAAAATATCTCTACTTAACACTTATAAGCTGTGAACCAAGAAGCTTCAAGTTACTAACTCTACAGATTAAATAAAAATGTGGTTTTAGAAAACACATATGGGTAGATAAATTTGCAAAATTTTGAGTTTATGATTAGGGTTTTCCATCTACAATTATCTCTAGAGGTTACAAGGGGGTCTATAGTTTCAGTTTCTGCCAAAGCATACAACTTTCCTCATTTGAAAAAAAAAATGTGAAAACTTATCTGTAAAACTGGCCAGCTGATATTTCATTAAAACTCCATCCAAAACTAACATTCTACAGTGTTATTTGTTGGAAAATGCCACTCAATCAACAGCATGATCTAGAATGATACCTAATAACAAAAACAATTCTTAAAATGCTGTTGTTCTAGGAACACAAGCTACTGTTATCTTTATGACTACTATTATCCTCTATGCTATTAAAAATGTCACTATATTTGTTCAGCTTTATAAATCTATTTTCCTCCTTTTTTCCAACCCGGTCAACAAGCAATCTTCTATAAAGATTAGGGAAACTAAAAAACTCAATCAAAATATCCTGGATACCTAATTTAGCACTTTTTCTTAGTGATCACATTATAGATACATGCTTATTACTCAATTTTACTTTTCTTTGTTTGGGCCCATAAGTTGCTTAAATATCACTGTAAAATTGAAACACCAGGAGTTGGGCCTTCTCCATGTAATGAATTCTCTGGTTAGTGAACTGGGGCCAGCCTTGTAAGGACTCTATCTATTCCCTTGTGGTGATGCTTTTTAAGTGAAGTCAGCAAATAAACTGCACAAACAGAATCATAAAACTGTCTGAAATAAACTAGCAAGTAGAGCAACAAAACTATGACAATTATGATAGGTGACTAAGCAAAAACATTTCATAATCTCTGAAACTAAAGGACTGAAACTGGCCCAACTTCCCCACAGAACTTAATGGTAACAGTTTATTTTTGAATAAACATAATAATTGGCTCTCCTTGTCTTAACACTTGAAACTTTTATTTGCCTTATCTGAGTTCCTTTCTCAGAAAAGCACCCTCCAGCCTAGAGTATCAAGAAACTGAAGCTCACCAGGTCACTTCATCCAGAGAATGAGATTTAGATCCCACCTGCTTGCCAACTCCTCTTCCTTACCCCCTCCCTAGCTCCTGTTTTCTACTTCCTGCCCACTATATTAACCCCTGACTTCAGTGGGATGGGGAGATGAACTTGAGAATGAATCTTCAGTTCTTCTTGTTGATATTATACATTAAAAAGCCTTCTTCCCTGGCAATACTTGCTGTCTCAGTGATTGTCTTTCTGTGCAACAAACAACAGGATCCCGACTGAACCCCTAGTATTCAGTAACAAAACCTCAATCCTGCTATCAGAGTGTGTCAAAGGACACCCCCAATAAAGAGCTAAAAGAGTACGATACAAATAAAGTTTTAAAATTCCTAAAAAATTCATAAAAAATCCATGCCAAGTTTTTCATCTATTCTTTTATTGAGTCATTCAATTACTATATTTCATCAAATTTAAAACCCATGAAATTATAGCATCTTGAGTTCAGAGTTGTTAAAAAGTGAAAAATACATTCTCCTTGAAATCAATGCAATATGTTTGAAGGGAGGGACTGGAAACTAAAGAGAATATTTGAGAAAAGTTAATTTGGTATATTACTGAATTACTCCTCACTGGAAATGTTTAAAAAATAAGACACTAGTGTGAAGGTAAATATTTTAAATATTTTTATTACAGAGTTTAGAATTTCTTACATAGCGGAGGAAAATTAAAATGATCTGAAACAACCTTAATATTTACTTTCTAGAACTTAATAAGATGGAAAAAGTGACAAGGGGTGAAATATAAATTATAGTAACAATCTACTCTAAAAATCATCTATGGTCTATCAATCTTTTCAAAATGCTAGCTAGTTTATTTTATGCCAAATAAATAATCTTTTATGGTAGCTATAACTTTATTTTTAAAGCACACATTGCACGTCCAGTGAAGTTCAATATTGTTTAACTCCTGCTGAAGTGTCTAGTTATGTGAAACCTAAAGATGAGCCCATGTAGGGGGGAAAAAATTCCATGCCAACAATATATTTTTGTAAGTCTCCTCAATTACATGCACTTAAAATATAAAGCCAAGTGTTTGGTTTATTTGAATAAACAGCAACATGTGAACTTACGCCATTAAAGCAGGATGGCAATATCTCCCGGTTTGCCTGAGACAGCCCCATTTTATGCTCATTGCCCTGGTCTAACTGTCCATTGTACCTCCTATTATTCTGATAAATGCCCTGTTTTGGACAATTATTATTATAATGTGCTATTTAATCCTGATGTCTGCACAAGACAACCTTGAAGAAACAAACCTAACAATCAGCTAGAATCAGGAACAAAGTCAGTTATTTTTCTTGGATAGGTCATTTCTGAGTTTAAGTATCAAATGACAGGTATACAAACATGTGAAAGCAAAGTACATGTGGAAATATACACAATGATAAGTGGGCCATAATTCTTTGTTATGATCCATGTATAATAACAAGGATATTATAGCAAACTTAAGTACTTTATTCATGCTTTAAGAATAACTTCATACCTCAATAAGTCTAAGGTAGGACCATGCCCTCTAAGGTGGCCTCCTGATCAGTTGCATGACAAGAAATGTTGCTGTAAGTAAAGACTGTACTGTGTAAATCTTACCTCTTCCCAATTCCAGCTGCCTGTTCTTCAATGAACACAATTTGAGAAAGAAGAATGGCCATGCAGCACTCCTAGGAGGAAGTCAATAGAAAACAAGCTCTAAAACATTGTCAGAAATCCTTGTTTTATGGCACTAAATAAAGCTCCATATACCTTAGTAACAAAAAATAGTGTTATTTTATTCCTTAAATGAACTTACAGAAAACTTAAATAAAAACAATTCTGTAGTGGCATTTTGCTGCATGGAAAAACATAAGAGGTTTAAAAGCAGCTGTAACTACCTTTGTTTCTATAATGGGTCAAATTTCTAAGAGTAATATTTGTATAAAAACTTTTTACATGCAGTATTTTCTTACATTGAAAGCAAAATCTATAATACATCAAAACAATTTTAAGAAGTGCATTTATATAGGTGACTTTTTCTTCTTCTTTATAATTTTCCATACTTCACCCATACACACACACATACAGTTAGTTTTAAACAGAAAATATTGATGTAGTGTCCTTTTAGTAGTTTGGCTAGTTTTAAAAATTATTATACAAGACTGGTATATAATAGGCCGAAGGATTTGTTCACATTGGCCTCTTTATGTGATCATCAAAAATTATACTAAGATTCATTAATTTATCAATATATGGTTTAAGGATATCTACCCCATCCTCCTCAAAAAGATTTATTTTCTAAATATATATTATAACTTTTAAAAGAACTAGACAACATTAACAGTCTAAGGCATGCATTGTCAACAGAGCAATATCAGACCTAGGGGAACAAAAAGTTCCTGGGGAGAAAAAATTTCAGATACTGCAATGGTTAGTAGTCTTTCAAGGGCTACAGTAGAGTATATAATTTACTTGTGGTATTAAAATTTCATGGGGGCAGCAATTAGGAAAATAAAATACACAGATTAGATACCTATCTTACTGACCACACTGAAATTAATGTACATATAGTTTCAAGTTGAAACTTTTGGGAATAAAGATATCAGCTCTGTATACACATAACTCACTCTCCTTTTGTAAAAAAAAAATGGTGGGGGTGAAGGGGAAGCTTCTCCTCTTGTTGAGTAACTTAGAGGCAGCCCTTCTCAATATCTAGATAAAGCAAGCAGACCTATCCTCCTGATTCTCAATAACAATCTGCAACCTGGGAGAAGCAGTAGTTTTAAGGACATATAAGCGTTTTTAAAGACCTCTCACAACTGATAGGAGAATTATTTCCGTTTGTAGAGTAGCATTTGACCTGTACTTAAAAAACAAGAGTCATCATGATTCTCCATCCAATAACTACAGACTTTTCTGGAGCTATTTCTGCATTCCGAGAAATATGGGACATACTCTTTTGACATTCTGAAAAGGAAAATGTACTGCATTCATTTAAAGTTTTGCCAAAAAAGAAAGAAATGCTTTAGTGATTTACAACTGGGCAACATAATGAGTTTTCATCTCTAAAATAAACAAACAAAATAAAATAAAACCTTCAACAGATGCAAAAACTGTATCTTACATGATTTTTCTGATCTCTCCAAATCAGTCGGTGTGTACTAAGAAGGAGAGTCCCAGCATCAAATTTTATCTGGAAAGACAAGATCATCACAAAATGTTAATAACATATTACTCAATGTGGTCCAGATTTTCTTCCTCATGAATTACACAATACTAAGTTAATCAAATAAGTAAGCATTTTACTTTTTGACTAGGCTGATCACAAATTAAAGAGAAGCAATATTTCATAAGCTATATATATATAGCCTTGATAGAATTAGAAAAAAACAGCAAATAACCTTGATGTACAATAATAGGGGAATAATTAAATAAAGTATGATACATCCATACTGAAGAATCCATGTAGAGTGAAAAAAATGATAAAATACAACTGCATGGTCTATCACAAAACTCTAAAACATCAAATTAGTAAAAAAAATAAAAAACAATATATAGCCTATTACATAGGCTATATGTGAATGTGCACAAACACAAGTTGCAGAAAAAGGTCTGGAAGGAATACACAGTGATCTGTTAACAATCACTGTCTCAGAAAAAGTGTGAAAGAAAGAGTGGAAGGGAAGCACAGAGTCCTTTTTAAATCCTACACTTCGCTACTGATTGTATTTTTTTACAGTGAGATTGAATTCATGTATAGCACCTGTATTTTTTTAATAAGAAGGAAAACCAAAATAGACACAAATATATACAAAAATAAATATGGATAGAGACTTGATCAATGGCACTGGGACAACTAGGTTGCCACGTATTTTAAAAATCTCAATAAAGTTGGATTTATACATAACACACTGTACCAAAATGAATTCTAGGTGGATCCAATATTTAAATATTCAGAAAAAGAAAATTATAAAAACACTAGAGAAAAGATAATTAAAAAATAATTTCAGAAGGGAGAAGGCCTTTCTAAGAAAGGTATTAAATCCATTAGCATTAGAGAAAAAATTTATAAATTCAACTACACACACACACACACACACACACACACACACACACACACACACATTCTTCATGGCATAAACTACCAAGGACAAAGATAAAAGAGATATGGTAGACTGGGAAAATTAACTGCAACTCATCAGAGACAAAGGGCTAATTACCTTAATATTTAAAGCATATTCAATGAGAAAATAGCCTATAATCCACTAGAGAAATAGACCAAGACTATGAATGCAAAGTTCACAGAAAAGGAACTACAAACGGCTCAAGCACATTAATAGATGCCCCGTCTCCCTGATATTAAGAAGAAGAAAAAAAGCAAGAGAATATCAAGGCACCCTTTTTCATACATGATAGGGAGAGGTCCAACAGTTTGATAACACTGTGCTAATGAGGTTGCTAAAGGGACAACCTCTGTACTGGGCAATGTGTTAGTATCTATTAAAAATACAAATACATACATCCTTTGACCCAAGGGTACTTGGCACTTCCAGGAATTTATCCCACAGATAAATTCACATATGTGCAAGATGATATAGTACTAGGTTATTCATTGCTGCTTGTAAGAACAAAACACATGACCAAGTCAAATGTCCATCAACAGGAAAACACATGGACTACTGGGCAGTCATTAAAAAGATTATGGAGAATCTGTATGTACTTCCTGTATTTAATAAAATGTTAAGATCCCATTGCTTTAAGATACCTACTGATTTCAAAATTGTTAAAATTGATGAAGTATGGTACATTTTCCAGATACATTATTAAATGAAAAAAATAGGTTCAGAACTGTGTGCAGAATATATTACAAATTTATATTTTAAAAAGAAAAAATGTATTTCACACAAATACCTATGTATAACACACATGCACAGCTCCCTCACTAGTGGTCTCTGAGAGAGGACTGGGTGACCAAGAGGCAAAGGTGGGAGGGCGACTTTGAACTTTATACTCTGTTATGTACTGAACATTGGTGTCTATCCCCCTCCAATTCATATGTTGAAGTCCTAACCTATTGTGATGGTATTTGGAAATGAGGACGTGTGGAAGTGAAGAGGTTTAGATGAGGTCATAAGCTGGGGCCATCATGATAAGATTAGTGTTCTTATAAGAAGAGAAAAAGACACACAAGGGTTTCTCTTCATGGGCATGCACTGAGAAAAGACCACGAGCACACAGCAAAATGGTAGCCATCTCCAAGTCAGGAAGAGGGCCCTCACCAAGAACCAAATCTGTTAGCGCCATGATCTTAGACGTCCCAGCCTCTAGCACTGTGAGAACTAAATGTCTGTTGTTAAGCTACCCAGCTTGTTATAGCAGTCCAGCTGACTATACTTTTTGGGGCTTGGGGAATGTATCATTTATTCAAAATATAAATTTTAAAATGTTTGGAAGTACAGTAACCAAAAAAAATGCAAACTAGGCAAAAGCAAACCTTTAACTCTCATGATTTGCTATTATGCCCTGGAAATTATATAAATAGGAAAATTTTAGAGTTGGAACTCAAGAGATTAATGAATTAACCCCTTCATCTCTCACTGCATTAGAAGCAAGAAATATATTGGAAGCTTTCATTAACTCTAATTACTAGAAAGTGGAATTTGTGATAAGCTAGGACTTGCTTATATCCCTTCTAGGAATATACAGTTGTTTTAAAGTTACAAGGCTGTTCCCATTTATAAGGCCACCTTACAAGAAAAATTCTAAAGAAAACATTTTAGAGAAGACTCAGTTTATGAAAAATAATAATAGAATAATTTTGAGTTTAAAATAATGTGGTTAGAAATGTTTGTCAAGTAAATAACCAAATTGGAGCATTACTACATATCATTCTTAAATAAAAAATAATCATAAATTATTATGTAATTATCAATATATTTTTAAAAACTCAAGATGTTAATACAGAAAAAAAGCACATTTCAAAATAGTATACATAGTATGATTTCACACACATGCACAGAGTATGTCAAAAGGAATTTTATGAGTAGTAGGATTACTGATTATCTCAAGTTTCTTCCTTTGGCTTATATATATTTAACAACTTTATTTTTGTCTAATAAAATTTTTTTAAATTTTGTCACAGACATATATAATTTGATGTGACTCTGAAATATATATAAATTACTTTTTGCTAAATCAAGCACACACAGAAACATGTATCCAAAAAGTTCTTGTATGATAACCAACACGCTTTTTTTTTTTTTTGAGTTGGAGTCTCACTCTGTCGCCCAGACTGGAGTGCAGTGGCCGCTCCCGGCTACCGCAGCCTCGGCCTGCTGGGCTTCGGCGATCCTTCTGCCTCAGCCTTCCGAGTAGCCGGAATTACAGGCATGCGCCACCACGCCCAGCTGATTTTTTGATTTATTGTAGAGATGAGGTCTCGCTGCCCAGGTGGGTCTCGAACCCGCGGGCTCAGGTAATTCACTCACCTCAGCCTCCCACAGGCGCGGGATTACAGGCTGAGCCACCGAGCCCGGCTCCAACACGCTTTTTGATATACATTTTTAAAAACTTGTTCTAAGACTTATGTCTGACTGTATTATTGTTTTAATATTATTAAGTATTAAGTAATGACATGGTTAATAAACCTTAATGAAAGTAGACCTCCTGAACCATCTAGTCTAAATACACTTTGTAAGAGAGTGTTCCACCAAAACACTTGGACACATCAGAGAAAAGACTTTGTGAGTTTCATGCTTTCCTCTGAATCAGAAGTAAAACATGTTTACTCAGGGCACTTAATTCAGTCTGGCTTCAAATGTTTTGGTTAATCTCATTTAAGCAAAACCAAAGAACCGAGTTTAACATATTTTTAAAATCTCTTTTTTGCAATGAGCAAATTTTCCCTTTCTAAAAGCAAATATTTTATGAACTTGAGAGTACATGATTCTGCATTAGAACATAATCTCTCTGATTAAGAAACTCTGCACTTTATCTTACTGAAATCCAAGCATACAGATGCTAGTCTAAAGCTCAAGTCAGAGTATGTCCCATTGCTGCGTCAATTAACAATGGGCAAATGCAAAATGTTGTTGCTCAAAGTGAAGAAATTGTGTAATAGTTCAAGGATTCCAGTGGATATGATCGAAACCCGACAGACAAGTTTAGGCTGGCTTGCTTCTACCTCTCAGAACTAGAGTAATTTTAACTACTTGAAAGTTCCTCTAACTTAGGCACTCACTGAAAAGTTCTTACTCTTTTTTATTTATTTATATTTTTTTCTCTTACAATAGTAAAGTATGTTCAGTTTTGAAAATCCGGAAAATGTTTAAAGAAAAGTCTGAAAAAGAAAATGAAATCACTCGTAATCATACCAGCCAGAGTGTTTGTGTGTATATGTGTAAGTATATATATGTATGTATGTATAACCTTTAAACAAAATAGTCATAAAATATAGTTAATAGCCTATCATTAGTAAATCCTCATGCTAATTAGGGCACGCCATAACTTAATTAACCAATCCCTATTTTGAACAATCAGATTGCTAATTTTTCCCTATATATAATAATATATTATAGACAATATATAACACTGAGATGAATATTCTCATATGTAACATTATTACGCATCTCTGATTATTTCCCAAGGGTAAATTCCTAAAAGTGAAATAGCTGAAAGAGAATAAACATTTTCTAAACCTTCTGGTGTATGTTGCCAACTTGCCACTTTTCACATTACTAACCTTCTTACTTTACTTTTCAAACTAGCTGAGGCTACAGACGCGTCTGTGAATTCAAACAAATGACCTGTCTATTCTGCTTATGAAAACAACACATTAACCAGTCATAATGGGCCCATGAAAACTGTGCCAGTATAAACAAGCAAGCACACATGTATTCCTAAGAGGCCCTTGGATCTGGTTTGGAATTCTCCCTCCACCAGTTACTAGGTGTGTGACCTTGGACATTTCACCGTTTTCTTAACTAGCCACTGTGGGTCTCAGTTTCCTCATCTTTGGCAGCAATAGCTATATTAAACATTACATTAAGGGTGGCACCAGTGACTTATATTTTGAAGTGCTGCAGCACCAGGGACAAAGCACAGGCTTTGCCCACCCTGCAGAACACAGGCAGATCTCTGTATCTCCATGCATTATTTTCTCATTCAGTAAAATACTTCATAAACCTGTTGAGGAGATTAAATGAGATCATATATACAGCTCCTGGCGCACGTAGGCACCTTAATTATTCAGGTTTAAAAAATATGTCTCAAACCCACAACAATCCAGAAGCTGCAAGGATGAGCAAGTCACACTTTCTATGCTGAGCATCTGCCTGGTCTAGAAGACAGCCACAGGCACACTTGTCCAGGGGAAGGGTTAGGAGGCAAAGTTGTGAAGGCTAAGTCATCTGGGCTATAGTCCTCAGGTCACTGGAGCCAGTGAGGGATTCTGAATAGGAGACTAACTTGATCAGAGGTGCACTCTCCAGCACCACTTGAGGTCTGGCAGCCTTCCAGCAGAAGGAAGCCAGGACACAGCACTTCCCCTCCAGGAGTCAGTCCGGCCCTCACTCGGCCTAGGAACCCAGTAGCTGCTGACAGATCGGCAAGGGACTGCATGGATCCAGCCATGGGGCGGGATGTTTAGATCTCCCATTTAAAATAGTTCCAAAGACGTAAACTTAGTAAGAAAGGGAAAAAAAATCAGCTTGTCACTGCAATCAAAAGATGCAAGAACAGCCAGGATCGGTGGCTCAGCCTATAATCCCGGCGCTTTGGGAGGCTGAGGTGAGTGGATGCCTGAGCCCGCGGGTTCAAGACCTGCCTGGGCAACTTGGCAAGACCTCATCTCTACAATAAATAAAAAATCAGCCGGGTGTGGTAGCGCGCGCTTGTAGTTCCAGCTACTCGGAAGTCTGAGGTGGAAGGATCGCTGGAGCCCAGCAGGTCGAGGCTGTGGTAGCCGGGACTCCAGTCTGGGTGACGGAGTGAGACTCTGACTCAAAAAAAAAAAGAAAGAAAGAAAAGATGCAAGACCCAATTTAAGATCAAGCTAATAATACAAGTGCTAAGGCAGTACCCAGTCAAATCCAAGCAAATTATTCAAGGAAAAATTATTCAAGGAAAACAGAGGCAACACAGTCAATGGCAAATGCCCTGAGGGAATCAGGAGACCTGGGTCACACTTACCTGGAAGTAGCTGTATGGGTTGAGGAACTTATACTACAGTACAGAGGGAAGTTTAGTTTATAAAACGTCAAGGAAGAAGAGCAAGTTAAAACTTCTGGAAACTGAAAATGCTTGTGGGTAAATGAATTTAAAAATTTTTCTAATTACATCGTATATATTAATCCAGGGCAGGGTATTTGTAGTTTCACCAAGCTCTCCACAAAATATTTACTTACACTTCATATTTCTTCTCTCAATTTGCATCTCCTAAGATTTACGTTTGCATTACAAGGCATGGCCTATTATTACACGTTACAAGAAAAATGCTCAGAACTCCTTCCTAAAGGAATTACACTAACGAACAAACAAAAAACCCTCGAGGGTCTCTGGCAAGGGCATCCCAGTAAGACACAGACGCCTCTTTGGGAAAACCTTGCAAAGCGATCGCTCTCCCCGCTGCCCCGGGCAGGTCTGCTAATCCCTCGGATCCCACGAGGGCCCGGCCGAGGCCACCGCGGGGTGAGGGGCCCGACAGCCACAGCACGCTCCCAGCAGAGAGGCGGAACCGGGCTGTCCCGGCGGTTGCACCCGAGAGCCGGGGTCACCGGGGTCCTGAAGCCAAGCCAGAGAAGCCGGCCGGCCCCGCCGCTGCCCGCGCGCACCCAGGCCTGCGCTGGGAGTGTTTGGGGGCGGAGGGAGGCGGCTCCAATCCGCGTCCGCTGGGCACGGCTCCAGCGTCGGGCACCGCGCGGGCGACTGGGCTGGGACGCGGGCGGGCGCGGGGGCAGGCTCCCGGGGCCGCGGGACGACCCGGCGGGGAGCCGAGCGAGCGCTCCGCCAGGACACAGAGGCCGGCGGGGGACGAGGCCGAGAGCGAGGCCGGAGGCCGGGCGCGCCCACCGCGAGCTCCTCGGGAGGGCCGGCCGCCGCCCTACCTTCTCCTCGCCGTCGTAGATGCGCACCCCGCGCTGCTGGATCGCCAGGGTCTCGTTGATCTCCAGGAGGCCGCTGGTCCGCACCAAGCGGTCCAAGGCCGCGCGCCCGATCGCCCGAGCCGGCGCTACCCGGCCGCGAGCCGGGCAGCCTGCGGCGCCCCCTGGCGACGGGCGGGGCGGTGGCGGGCCGGGAGGGAAGAAGGGAGCGGGCGCGGCTCCGAGGTGCGCCCAGGGGCTAGGAGGCGTGAGTGCAGCGCCCCCGGCGGTCCGTCCGCCGATGGTCTCTCAGAGCCTTTAATCAGTGGGCTGTCCAGCCCCTCAAACACCCAGAGCTCACAGGGGACGTGCAGGGAGCTTGGAGTTTTTTTTTTTAAAGCAGTATTTATTGAGAGGACAGAAAAGCTCTCACAGTGGGAGGGGACCTGAGGAGGTTGCCAACTTGGAGTTTCTTATTGTGCATGCCTGCATATTTGTGACAGTGTTCTTGTCAGTGCCCCTCATGTTTCCATATTCACTAAAGTTGTAAGCAATAGTAGTAGCCTTTTTAAAAAATGAATATTTATGGCATGTTTTTATACAGCTGTAGTTAGTATGTTAAGTAGGGGGATGGCTTGATCCTGGGATTTCAAGACCAGCATGGGCAACACAGAAAGACTCACCCAACACACACACCCCGCCCTGATGTTAAAAAAAAAACAAGATTTTTATCTAAACATTCCCAATATTAATACAGACCTCATTAATATACTCTTAGAGTCTACTCTAGATACTATTTCAATATGTAGATCTCCCATATTTACCTGTTTGTTAGTCTGTGCAAACCTGTCTATGGTTGCTCACACCAGCCAGGTCTCCCCAACTGGCCCTTTCATTTTATTTCCATATTTTGCTTTATAAATGGAGTAATAATATTTGTCCTTCTACAATGAATATTTATTTTTCTCTCTAGAATTATTTTCTTAGTGTGTTTTCCCAAAATTGAATTACTGTTTAAAGGTTATGAACATATTTAGGAAGCCAACTACATATTATGACCTATTTAACCAGGATGCAGTGATATCAGTAAATAAGTCTTCTTCTGGGTCAGGTAGTCCTGGTTACAATAGACATTATCATTTTTGCAATTTTGTCATATTTTGTCAATTTTTGATACTTGACAGTTATTTATTTTTCTTTCATTTTTTGTTTGCTGATGAGGCTATTTCTTGATACCTTTTTTTTTTCTTAAGGCAGAGTTTTACTCTGTTGTGCAGTGGCACAATCATGGCTCATTGTAGCCTCCAACTTCTGGGCTCCAGCAATCCTCCTGCATCAGCCTTCTGAGTAGCTGGGACTACCAGCACATTCCACCATACCCAGTAATTTTTTATTTTTGTAGAGACGAAGTCTCACTCAGTTGCTTAGACTGGTCTTGAATTCGTGGGCTCAAGTGATCCTCCCTCTTGGCCTCCCAAAGGGCTGGGATTATGGGTGTGAGACAACACACCTGACCAATAACTGTTGATCAAAAGGAAAACGTTATCCTGAAGAGTTACTAACAGTGTATGAAAGTTGGACAACCTCCATGTAAGAGCATAGAAACACTCCCCTAGGTCAATTAACACAGGTCAGGAGAAGAAGAGACCCAGAAAAGGAGACCAGTGAAGTAGTTAAAACAAGCAGGAGAGAGTAGTGTCCTGGAAGCCAAGTGAAGAAAGCGTGTCAGGGAGGAGGAAAAGTATAATTCTGCTGAAAAGTCAAGTGCTATGAGCACTGAGAATTGATGGCTGCTCTTAATCACGTGGAGTTATTATTGGTTATTGGTAACCTTAACAACAGTGGGTCAAATGGAATAGAAGAAAGAAAAGTCTTATTGAAGTGCTTCTAAAAAAAGAATAAGAGGTGAAGAACTGTAGACAAGGAGTATAGACAACTCCTTTGAGGAGTTTTGCTGCAAAGGAAAGCAAAGAAATGATTGGTAATAGGAAGGAGAAGTGAAGTTGAGAGAAGTTTGATTTGCTTATTTGTTTGCCTTAAGGTGGAAGAAATAATATGTTTGAGTGTTGATGGCAATGGTGGAAGGAAAAACACTGATGAGGTCTGAGAGAAGAGAGACTTGCTCGAGTGATGTCCTTGAGTAGGAGAGAGGGAATGCACAAAGAGCATCCGAAAAGTTTCACCTGGTGGAGAAAAGGGCAGACTATGTGAGTGTGGGTATGCAGAGGTGGGTAGATACTGCACTGAGAATCTGCACACATTTTGTGGATTGTTTCAGTGCCTTGGGAGAGGAAGCAAGGCTGAGAGAGAAGAGGTACAAGTGCAGGAGAGAAGGTGTGATTGCCTGGCCCACTTGAGGTTCTCTGATGTGCATGCAAAATGAAACCAGCCACACTCAGTGGGAGCACGCCATGGAGAAGTAGGAAAGAGATTGATGCGATTAGACATGGATAGACATTGCCAAGCCATGGACTGAGAGAGGGGCAAGGGAAGGGCATAAGCAGGCCAGGTTCTAGACTACTTCTTCCGAAGTGGCCTGTTCTTTCTGCCTAGCACTTGTAAAATTGTTCTCAACAATCTTGAGGTCCAGAAATTTCACCAGGTGCAAGATCCTAGGTATGTATCCCTTTTTGTTGTTCTGCCTGTGAGTCAGTAAGGCTTTTCAATTTGATAGCTCAAGTTTGTTTGTTTGTTTCTCTTCAGAAAAGTGTTTCTCTGTTATTTATTTGATTATTACAACTGGTCTCTGCATTCTTTTTTTGCACCTGAAAGTTCTGATTATTTGTGGATCAATAAGCCCATGAGAGTAGTCTGTTTCCCAGGACCCTTGCCTTTTCTCTCAGTGGGTTTTTCTCTTTTTTTACAGAGATAAGGTCTTGTTCCATCACCTAGGCTGGAATGCAGAGGTGTGATCATAGCTCACAGTTACAGTTTGAATAACATTTTCTTCTATTATATCCCAGAGTCCTGCACTCCACAGTTGTCCCTATTCTGGTTCATCTTGGTCCCTTTCCTTTAAGCTATCATTTTCTTAAAAGGCTTATGATCGCTTTTGCCTTTATGTATTAGTGTATGTGAGCTCCCCAGTGCCTGAAGATCAGGTTATTAGGGTCTCACATGGGTGTGCTTTTGTCCAGGGGATCAGAAGTGATTGGATCAGTAAGTTAAAAACCTCTCTTCGGAGTCACATCAAGAAAGGCCTCTCAGTCTCAGCCTACTTACTCATTCAATAAATATTCCAGAAACATTTATTGAGCATCTACTATGAATCTGGGACTATTCTAGGTATTTCAGCTCTTCACCAGTGTTTCTGGTAAGAGAAACAACTGGTTTCTCAAAAGTTAGGCCGATCTGGGACTCTGGGGTAAGACAAATGCATCCCCATCACCAGGTGCAAATTTTAATGGGGTGCCCCAAAAACTCAGTTATCAAGAGAAATGATATTTTAAAGCATATTTTAAGAAATCCAAATTAATGCAAACAATCCACGATGAACAATATATCCCTTTTAAATAAAGACAGGATGCAACAGGTCAGGATTAGGAGGTGGCTCACTCACCTCCCCTCATCCCAGTCATTCAGATCCAAAGCTGCCTGCCCACCTGGGCAGAGAAGCAGAAGGTAGGCTGGCCCCTGCCCCCAACACTCCAACCCTGACATGGAGTCAGTAATCTGTAGCCAGGCTCAAAAAAGATAAGTGTTCATCAATGAAGATGGTTGTGCTCCCTTCAATACCAGCAACAGTTACTAGATTCAAGGACAGTTAAGGGGTGACAAGGAAAAAAATGTAAATGTCTACTTTTAAATTTAAACGGCTTCTGCATTTCAGAGGTTCCCTCCTTTCATTCCCACCTCTTGCTATTTCAAAAATGTTCTTATTTGCATCTTGGGATTAGATTAGATGAAGGTCAGACTTCTGTAATTTCTTCCTGCTGGATGGGGACATAGAGTTGTCCCTAAGTGTCTAGAGCAAGAGGAGGGGATAAGAGGACAGGAGCCCATGGAGTTGTTAAGTATCTTTAGTATTCGTATACAAAGCACTGTGTGCCAGCATATATTATTAGAAGTAATATTACTATAATAAAGGCCATTATAGCCGCTGTTATGACACATTGAGGCTTTCATGTCTGGTAAAATGTATTTATAGTTACTCCAGTGGGTTTGATACCCAGTACAGGAGTCCAGGCAGTTTTCATTGTTGCACAAGTGAATTCCTGAATCCATATGTAGACGTCCCCGCAGCTTGTCTTCAAGCTTCTTTGGGTTGTGATAAGAAATGACAGACAGTTATAACAAGGAAATACAGTTACTTTGACAAAGTCTGAAGAAGACAAAATTGAAAACATTAGAGACATGTAGTTAGGTTGTAGGTTAAATTGTAGGACATAATCATGAACAAGAGAATTTAAAACAGGCAAACATTGGCAAGAGAAAACTGTCCCTTTTGTTTCTTGTAGTAGGTTTGATACACATTTACAATGGATGATATGCTAGAGGGTGAAGCCCAGGTAACCTCTACTCCAGAGAGATGGGAGACTGACATTTTGATGAGAAGCATGAGATTGTATTGGCCCTTTGACAGGATTACGTTAAAGTTTAACAAAAATAATTAGTAATATTTTAAGTAAAATAAAAAGTTATTTTGTTATTCATTCTATGTTGGATTAATCTTGTGCCTGGAAGGAGATTTTCAAGTCGTTAGTAATCTGGCACTGAAAAGCACTTTAGCTGATCACAAACCGCCTGAGTGAAATAAATTTACCTGCTCTTCAGGCTATTCAGGAGAAGGATGTGGGCAAGTGTGGCTCCTGAAGCCTGTTTTTTCCTCCACCCTAGAGAGACTAAATTAAGAACTTGCCTACTATTTTGCCTACTCTAGATCCTTTGCATTGCCATTTAAGTTTTAGATTCAGACTGTCAATTTCTTTTTTTCTCCACACAACAGAAACATCAATTGCTAATTTCTGAAGAAAAGCCTTCTAGACTTTTTACAGGGATGGGGTTGAATAGATCAATTTGAAGAAAATGGTCCTCTTAACAATATAGGATCTTCCAATGCATCTCTTCATTTGTTTAGGGTTTCTTTAATTTCTCTAAGCAATATTTTATGCTTTTCCACAGAATATTCTCGCCAGAACCTCCTACCTTCTGAATCCAACGGGTCCCTTCATTCCCAATCCTAGTAGACCTCTGCAGCACACAACGGTCTATTCCCTCTTCCTCCAGCCTCTCTTTCCCTGGATTTTGTGCCCCCACCCTGTCCTTGTTGTTCTTCTATCCTTCAGATCGTCCCACTCTCTTCTCTCCCAGGTGCCTCACCGGCTTCACTTGACCACAGGAGGAACAAATGAAGCGAATCATTGATGCTCCAGGTGCCTGTAGTTTCATGACAGCTTTGTTGGCAAAGACCTGGTCTGGAAGTTAGCCTTTACTTTGGATCTTTGAGAAAAATGTCTGTCCCCCTTTGACAATTATGAAATGTTGATTATGAGGCACAGTCAATCAACACGTGTCTTTTTCTCGCCTGCCTTCCTCAATGGACAGTGAGGGTCTGGAGATGTGTCCCGTCCCGGGTCTTTGTCAGCCTAGTCCCGCTAAGTCCCGTGGACTCAGCAGGCCGACTCCCCCCACGTCACATGTTCGGGATGAGCGTGACAGTGTCTGGGTTTGAAATCTGCCGAGGCAGCACCCCTTACTGAAGAGTGCAGACCCCCGACCCGCCCCCGGCAGCTGCAGCCCAGACCCCGCCCCTCTGCGTCCATTGGCTCGTTCAGTTCGCTCAGGTCCCAAAGCGCGGAGACCGCAGCGCGCGTTTCTCACTCCCAAGCCGAGGCGGTGCGTGCTGGCGGTGGTCTCAGAGAGCTCTGGGGGGTCCAACGGAGGCCTTCCCGGTATCCCAGGCTGCGAAGGGCACCCCAGCCGTGCCCCGGAACGCGCAGCGGCCCCCGAGTCCGACAGCCCCGTCCTCGTTCAAAAGTAAGGGCGAGCCGGGCTCGGTGGCTCAGCCTGTAATCCCGCGCCTTTGGGAGGCTGAGGTGAGTGGATTGCCTGAGCCCGCGGGTTCGAGACCCGCCTGGGCAGCGAGACCTCATCTCTACAATAAATCAAAAAATCAGCCGGGCATGGTAGCGCGCGCCTGTAATTCCGGCCACTCGGAAGGCTGAGGCGGAAGGATCGCCGGAGCCCAGCAGGCCGAGGCTTTGGTGGCCGGGAGCGGCCACTGCACTCCAGTCTGGGCGACAGAGTGAGACTCCAACTCAAAAAAAAAAAAAAAAAGTAAGGGCGGTGGTGGCGGGAGCGGCACTTTGCCTTAGGGGACGCGGGCGCGCCCCGACGGGGGTTCAAGGTCAGAGCCTTCGGTGCGCCGACCCGCTTCGCTCCCAGTGGCAGTGTGAGAGCCCCGAATGCCTCGCTCAGTCTCTCCCGGCCGCGTTGCTGGCATTGATGGAGCTGGTCATGAAAGCAGTGCCTGCCCCGTGGTGTTAGCGTGTGGTTGCTACTGGTCCAGCGTGGCCCAGGGGCAGGCAAGATGGGCTTACCTACCTTTGTGGAGTCCTTTTAGCAGGGGATGGGGGCGCTCAGGGTCTGGGTCCGCGGGGGGGGCGGGGCTGCGCGGGCGGCCCCCACCCGGGCCCTCCCACCTTGTGGGTGGAGAGCGAGTTTCCGCAGGGATGGGGTTACCTGATCTGGTCATCTCCAAGTTTACACCTTCACCTTTGACTTTACGGAAACCTAGGGTTGGATGGGGCGGGGGAGGGTCTTCAAAAATAATAATATTGTTAGTTCTTTGTTCCACACATGAGAAAACAGAAGCAAGAAATCCTCAACTCACCTGATTCTGGTAAACGAGACAGAACCTGGGATCTGGTGTCTCTTCTCTACCATTTGGTTTCTTAAAGTTTTGTTTTCGGTAGCAAATGATGTTCTCCGGGTTTTCACAACCAGTTGAGAATGGGATTCTTATGCATAGTGGTTGTGGGGAACTTTAATGGTAACAATCTCTTGTTAATAGACTTATTTCTCAAAGGCAATGCTGCACTGGGAAATTTTATGTTATATAGAAGATGTGACCTAAAGTGGATCGTATTCGAAGTAAAATCTTCATTTAGTCAGTAATATTTATTTGATGATTATTGGGCATTTTAACTAATGTTGACTTGTAGCTATTTCCTTTTATTATTTACAGCAAAGAAGGAACAAGGAACATATGTTAAGAGGCAAAACATTTATTGTATACAAAAAAAGTCCAGATAGCATCCAGGTGAGGTCAAATTTATTTCTGTAGTATTATGTCAGAGCTGTCCAATAAAAATGTGAGCCACATCTGTAATTTTAAATTTTCTAGTAGCCACATTTAGAACGTTTTTTAAAAAGATGAAATGAAATTTAATAACATTTTATTTAAGCTAATGTATCCCCAGTATTATCATTTCAACTTGTAATAGTAAAAAACTACTGAGATATTATTTGCATTTTTTAATATAACGTCTTAAAATGTGGCATGTAGTTTACAATTTCAGCACATCTCAATTTGGACTGTCCACTTTTCAAGTACTCAGTAGCCACATGTGGCTACTGGCTACGTTTTTTTTGCATGATACAGCATTAGATCATCATTTTCTATGTAAATTAATTCACAATCTAAGGAAAAAAACAATTTTAAAGCAAAGTGTGTATATAGACCAGATGATTGACTTATGCTTTACATCCTACAAAAGTCAGTGTTTTTGTAATTTAGCAAGGCTCTTTTATTTTATGAGGGAGTTCTGCAGGGAAGGGGTAGTGACCCTCCCAAATGCTTAAAGAATTGAGATTATCTGTTGTAGTCTTAATCCTCCATAGAAATATTTTTATAATATTTTGTTATAATAGTACATAGTTGTAGCAGAAACAAAAACCCATGAAGGTAGATGAAGCAGAAAGTAAAAAGGTCTTCTCTCACTCTCTAGAGATAACCACTAATAGCATCTTTCGGGCTCTTTGCCTTTAGGAATGATAAGGACCTGGCTGGAATCTGTATGTCTGCTACTACAGCTGTGTAACCTGAGGCAAGTTATTTGACCTCTTTGAGTCTGTTTGCTTATATTAAAATGGGATAATAATACATGATTCTTGAGGATTAAATGAGATTAAGTGGTAGTATTTTTTTAATGATCTCTCTGGCATTCCGTACAAAGATTTGGTTCTTGGAATACATTGTTCTACTGGTTTCCTTAATTTTCTTCCAACATCATTGCCATCCTCATGAGTCAAAAATAAATAAATAATAAAAGTCTTGCTTTCATCTGCACTTCTTTATATTAGGTACTTTATTGATATATTTTGCCTTTATGAATATTTGATACCTTTCCTTATGGGAGAGAGTGGTTAAAATTAGCGATTCTGCTAATTTTTAGAAGATAGAGCTGACAGGACTTGGTGATGGATTAGGTGTGGGATATAAAAGAAAGAATGGAGTTAAAGATGATCCTGAATGTTCCAGAGTAAAGGAGGCTAAAGAGACATGACAACTAAATATAATACCTGACCCTATACTGTAGCTTGTACTGAAAGAAGGAAACAGTATAAAGGACATTATTAGACCAATTGGTACTAAAGTGTGGACAGTAGGCTTAAGTGGTATATCAAGGTCAATTTATGAATTTAATACTATGTACTATGGTTATGTAAGAGAATGTTCCACTTTTTAAGAAATATTTAGGGATAGGGACTACCTTAATTTACCTTCAAGTGGCTCAAGTAAAAATTGTATATACCCCACTCATACACATATTCAGAGAGTGGAAATGTTAATGCATATGGGATAAAATGTTATCAATAGGCAGGTCTGGCTAAAGGGTAAACAATCTTAGACCTATTTATATTTTTGCAATTTTGTATAAGTTTAGCATTGTTTCCAAATAAAGTTTTTAAAATAATTTTTAACTTTAATAACTTGCTTTATCTTAGAATACACATTATCTGTCAATTAATTTTCTTATTTCTTGGGATTGGCAGTTGAGGGAAACTGCCAGGGGAGGGAGGGGCACATCTCATCAACAAAAGGTACTTGCATAATGAACATTTGCATACCTAACCCTAAACTGTACCCCACATTTTTTTAAATTAAAAAAAAGAATTTTAAGCCGGGCTTGGTGGCTCAGCCTGTAATCCCACGCCTTTGGGAGGCTGAGGTGAGTGAATTGCCTGAGCCCACGGGTTCGAGACCCGCCTGGGCAGGCAAGACCTCATCTCTACAATAAATCAAAAAATTAGCTGGGCGTGGTAGTGTGCACCTGTAATTCTGGCTACTCGGAAGGCTGAGGTGGAAGGATTGCTGGAGCCCAGCAGGTCAAGGCTGCGGTGGCCGGGAGCGGCCACCGCGCTCCAGTCTGGGCAACAGAGTGAGACTCCAACTTTAAAAAAAAGAATTTTAAATCTCTTATTTCTTTAAGACAAAAAGGTGATCTTAGGTTTTTGGTTTGAATAACCGAGTAAATGGTAATACCATGTATTGAGATGGAAAAACTAAGGGAAAGTTGGGGAATCAGGAGTTCTGTTTTGACTGTGTTAAATTTGAGGTGCCAAGCAAACCTCATAGCAGAGATGTCAAATAGTTGTACGTCTGAAGTTCAGGAGAGAGGTTAGGACTGGAAACAAACACTTTGGCATTGTCAGTGTATAGACGATATTTATTTAAAACCTGAGGATGGAATGATATTACCAATAATCTTGGATAATATTTATTCAAAAGTACAATGACTCTCAACTGATTATTTAACTAAGGAAGCCAACAGGGTCAGGAGTTTATAATACTCTTAAACATAATGGGAAGAAAAAAATATCCTGAAACTCTTGTGGCTTAAGTACTACATTTACTCCTTTCGGAAAACAAAGGTTAATTTAAATATTACTTGAGCAGCAAATTATTAAATAAGACAACCAATCTGAGCTGTAGCTTTTCAGAAATAGACAGATGTATTTTACAATCTCTAATGTGTGGGTATCCTAAAACTAATTTGTTCAGATAACCCTTCTGAGGACAGTTTTATAATAATAAGACATAATAAGATTATATATTTTCATGTAAGTCTCTACACTCGACAGGTAAGTAAGATGAGTTCTTCTTGTCATTCTGGTTTGTTTTTTAGGGGGGGTCAGGGAGCTGGCAGTTTAGTATACCCTGTTCAGTGACACATTTTGATGCTCCTTCACCATGATCAAAATGTGTGGTACAAGCTGTGTCAAAGTTCTACCCTTTCTGTAAGCTGACTAAAAAATTAGATGTGAAAGACAATGTAACCAAAATTATTCACTGTAAAGATACCAAATTTTGTCGATTATAAATTGCACATTTTTTTTTTCATATTTTAGCATGGTCTCTGAACTTGGGATCTGCCTTAGAATCAGTGGCCTGTCTAATTGACAGTATTTTTTCCTGTGTTTATACTACGCAAAATTGTCATTATCACCTGCTAAGAGATTTCATGGCTTATATTAGACGGATTATAGCTGTAAAAAATGATTCTAGGTCCAATTCTTGAGGAAGCGTTTGCTTTGGATAAATAGCCTAAATATAATACAACCTAGAAACTAAGGTTCATATTTTTGATATATCTTAATTTAAATTAAGCTGTGAATGGCATATGGTAAATTTTGAATTTCTTTTGAGAGGGCTGTTTTTAAAAAATTTTTCGGCTGGGCTCAGTGGCTTAGCCTGTAATCCCACGCCTTGGGAGGCCGAGGTGAGTGAATTGCCTGAGCCCATGGGTTCGAGACCTGCCTGGGCAACTTGGCGAGACCTCCTCTCTACAATAAGTAAAAAAAATTAGCTGGGCGTGGTAGCGTGCGCCTGTAGTTCCAGCTACTTGGAAGGCTGAGGGGAAGGATCGCCGGAGCCCAGCGGGTCGAGGCTGCAGTGGCCAGGAGTGGCCACTGCACTCCAGTCTGGGTGACCAAGTGAGACTCCAACTCAAAAAAAAAAAAAAAAAAATTTTTCAGCGTAATACATCTGTAACTAACTACTTAAAACTAACCCAAGAAGGTATTGCTTACTAAAGGTCTTTTGAAAACTTGTTTGGACAAGTAGAAAAGAAGGGTTTGAAATAATATTATCAAGTATTTGTACATTCTATGGGGATAAAGTGTTAAGACTTTAAGAAAATATCTTTAAATTTTTTTATGTTATAAAATTATTTTTTAAATTTTCTTGTAAAAAATTGCAACTCAACCTTGCTTCAATTTAAAATGTAAAATTATGAAGTCAGTTAATTGTTACTATCCCACTAATCTTCCTCCCCCAAAAAGGAAACCTCCTTGGTACAAGATTAATTGATTGACATTTTGTTATTTTAATTTTTTAAGTAGTTAAAGGCCAGAGAGTGGTGACATCTAAGGATCGGGTTCAAGAAGGGACAGAAGTTCTGAAACTTAAAAATGGTAAGATACGGACACAGCACTCATAAATTGTCCTCTTTTCCCCTTTCCGTTTCCCAAATTCTGAAAGAAGTTAGTTCTGATATACTGATTTGTCTTAAATAACTCTTTTAGGCAGGTAAAGAAAATGTCCATAGACCTGCAGTGATCAAAAACAAAACAATGGTGGAAGAAAACTGTATTCCTTTAAAATCTTCTAATGAACGAACCAATTCATCTGTAATAATTGATACATATAAATCTAAGAATAATAATCGAACTCTGCCAACTAAAGATGATCCCCAGAGTCAACATATGACATTAAACAAGGCATTTTACCTTAAAAAGAAAAGTATAAAGACTCAGATGACTGCAGAAAAACCAAAACAAGATGCTACTGTGCCCAAGAAACTTGTACTTGGATTTTATCGTGGCCAAATTGTTCAGTCTAAGATTAATTCATTTAGAAAACCACTACAAGTCAAAGATGAGAATTCTGCAGCAACAAAGAAACATTCAGCTACTATCCCTAAAGCCACCAAGCCTCCCTATATAAACACCAGCAATATAACAGTGAAAAGTGGTGGAGTCTCAAATATGACGGCTACTGCTACATTTGTGAGCACCACATCTCAGAACACACAACTTGTGCGACCTCCTATTAGAAGTCACAATGATACCCAGAACACCATGAAACAAGACATCAGAACCTCTTCCAATGTTACACTCCAGAAGGAGCCTCGTGAAAAAGAATTATTACAATCAAAACCAGTTTTATCTGGTGTCAAAACCAGTTCTTCTCAGGACATAAAAAGAAATAAGGCACTATCAAGAAGCATAACATCTGAAATTGTAGCCAGGCCTGCTTCATATCCTAATACCAAACTGATAGAAAAATTCAAACCCATTGACCAGCAAAGATGTACTATAGTAAAAGTAACTGTTGATAGTAGATCAGCTCGGCCGAGAGAGACTGCAGAAGAGAAAAAGTAAGTAGATGTCATTTCCTTCATTTTTTTCCCCTTAATTTTCAATATACTGTGTGTGGATTTGACTTGTAATTTTCTTGTATGTATTAAAATTTTCTCCATGATTTCTCTTCTGTCATATGCAGGCACATTTATATTGTAAAACACTGTGACCTAAAAGTTTTTGCATGTGAGTGTGTTTTATTAGGGTGCTTTTAAAAATCTCCGTTAAATGCTTAATGATAATTGAGAAATATTTTATAACCTCTCCATTTAGAAATGTATTCATGGAGTCTTTGAGCATATAATTGACCTTGATGTTTTTAATACTTGTTTTTCTCCAAACTTGTGAACTATGTATATGCCACTAGTGTAGAACTACTTAAAGACCTGAAATATTTTTGAACTTTCCTCTATTTGACAGAGTTTTATCAGCAATATGAAAGTAATGTTTGTACACTGCTTCTAACTGTAGAGCTTGTCTAAGTGAGTGGAAAACTGACAAAGGAAGAGTGTTGAAAAGCCCTCCTCTCCCAATAGCTACCCAGTGTGAGTCTGAAGGACAAAATGAAAAACCAGTTGGGTCCTTTTGGACTACCATGGCAGAAGAAGATGAGCAAAGATTATTTACTGAAAAAGTACACAACACATTTTCTGAATGCCTGAAGCTGATCAGTGAGATAGTCTTTATATTTTTATAACATTTTATAGTTTGCAAATTACCTTCATTAACATTACCTCATTAGATTGTGTTGTCAATCTTTTTGGCCAAGTGATGTCAGTGATATTACGTTGACTTAGCATTAACTGTGAGATTGTTTTCACAATTACTGAATTGTGAGATATACTGCTTCATTAATTTTGAGATTGTCAGCCTTTAATTTACTGCATTTTGCATTAAGTTGATATAAATATACAGATTGAATATCCCTTATCTAAAATGCATGGGACCAGAAGTGATTTAGGAGTTTTTTTTGGACCTTGGAATATTTGCATATACATAATGAGATATCTTGGGAATGGGACCCAAATCTGAACATGGAATTCATTTATGTTTTATATACAGTTTATGCACATAGCCTAAAGGTAATTTTATACAATATTTTTAATAGTTTTGTGCATATGAATCAAAGTTGGTATACCTTGAAACATCAGAAAGCGAAGGTATCCCTGAGTCAGCCACCCATGTTGACAATCTGGTTGTTTAGCATCACCGTCATTCTTGACTCTGAATTTACGTTACCAACAAGCGATCATTTTCTTAACACTCATTCACACTTAAGTACTTAACAGTAAAAAAAAAATTGACATGCCATTAATACAGTGAAAAACAGTGTGTTCAGTGTAACTAAGCAGCACGGTAGCATCACTAGATTGCCTGCATCACTTGTTACTCAACAACAGCAGACTTTCAGTCTGTGTTTGTATTTAAAAGCTAATATATTTGTAGGTGAGAAGAAGGAGTTGAGGGACTAGGAAGTGGATCCTCTAGGGATGAGGAGGCATTCTGCTGGCTGGCTTTTAAAAATGTTTCCTCCAGAATTACCTGCCTCATTAACAACAGTTTTTGTCTCTAGGAATCTCTTTAATTTTGTAAACCAACATGATTTCTCATTCTGTTATGAATATATGCTACTCTAGTCCTTCAATAAACCCATCGCCTTTTTCGCCATGTCATATATAGGCACTTTTTCTGCCATTGCTAATGACGGTCATCTTTATTGTCATGATGCCACTCAAAAAGTTTTAGGTTTAGAGCATTCCAAAATTAGATTTTGGATTTTCTTTTTTTGTAATTATTTTTTATTATTATTTTTGTGTATTTATTTTAAGACGGGGTTTTGCTCTGTTGCCCAGGCCAGAATGCATAGTTCACTGCAGCTTCAAACTGACCTCAGGTCGTCCTTCCCTCTCAGCCTTCCAAAGTGCTGGATTACAGGCATGAACCACCACACCTGGCGGGGATTTGGGATTTTCAAATGAAGAATGCTCAACTTGTATCAAAGGAATAATTAGGTTTTTTTTGCCTGTGTTATAAATGCTATATTCCTCTATGATCTTAATATAGCATATGCTGGGATGGTATTTCACATCTAATACTTTGTTTCTTATATTTCTTCAATATATTTACAAATCATTTTTTCCACCCATTACATATTTTAAAACTAACAACACAAAAACTAACAACACAAATTACTATTCCAGTTACCTAAAATATTCTCAAACAAAATCTCATTTTTATCATGTCTTAAATTTATTGTGGAACTTTGCTATTTGGACCAAAATCCTATGGCATATAGACTCCAGAATATTTCCTTTATTTCCTGACTACTCTGTAATCTTGTTATGGCAACCCACTAATATCTAAGATCCATAGCAAGACCAAATACAAGATATTTCAAAACTTACACTACTCTTCATGAGCAGCTTTAAACCTTTTATGATTCTGAGGACCAGTGAAAATTACAATCAGGAAAACTCTAATTCTAATCTTATTTGTTTTCAGTTGATTTTTTTTCTTTTGATACCATTGAATTTTCTGCCTTGCTATTTACTATGTATAACTCTTATATAAACCATCAGATTCATTTTAACCTTAATAGCAAAACTCAACAAAGACTTAAGGGGAAAAAAAACCCCTACAGCTATTCTTGCTTATAAACATTTGGTAGAAAGTATTAACAAATAGAGAAGATAAACATCAAGACCCAGTAAAGTGTTAATCATTTTTTACTGATGTATTTTTTTTTTACTGATTTTTTTTTTTTTTTTACTGATAAATATCTCAGCTAATATTTTAGTTTTTGCTGCTATATGTTCAAGACTGATTATGTCTTTTTAGACATTCAAAGGAAGGTTGGAGTAAGGGAGATGAAACTAGGGAATGTTTTTATGAATATTTTTTCTATCAACTTTTTTATCTTTGTCACTGATCTTTACTATAGTACGCTCAATTATTAATTGTTCATAATTTGTATGCTAAAAAAATCACACACATTATTTTTTCCTGTTTTAGGGATATCCAAAAGAAGAAATACTGGCCACACTGAGCGACTTAATTAAAAATATTCCAGATGCCACAAAACTTGTTAAATATTGGATATGTCTTGCACGTATTGAACCAATCACAAGTCCTATTGAAAATATTATTGCGATCTATGAGAAGGCCATTTTGGCAGGGGCTCAGGTGAGATTAAAATTTACTGTTCTTTATTTTTTTCAAGTAGATTATTTATTTCAAAATCCACATCTTTGGAAGACTCTGCATTATTACATATTTGGTCCAGTTTTATATACTCCCTGGATACAAGAATTGATCATTGCAATGATAAACATTTAATGAGTACTTACTAGCAGCCAGGAATCAAGCAAAGGAGTGTGCTTTGTTTTTGGTACCTTTTGACTAATCTCTCCAATTCCCCCTCCCCAGTCTGACAACCACCATTCCACTCTGTGTCTATGACTTTGACTATTTTATGTTCCATATATAAGCGAGATCATATGGTATTTCTCTTCTGTGTCTGGCTTACTTCACTTAGCATAATGTCCTTCAAGGTCACCTATGTTGTTGCAAATGGCATGATTTTCTTTTAAGAGTAAATGATATTGCATTATGTATATGTGTGTGTGTGTGTATCACATTTTCTTTATCCAGTCATCTTTCAACAAACACTTGTTTCCATGTCTTGGCTGTTGTGCATAGTACTGTGATAAACATGGGAGTGCGGAAATTTCCTCAAGATTCTGATTTCATATCTTTTGACTAAATACTCTGAAGTGGAATTGCCAGATCATAGAGTGGTTCTATTTTTAATTTTTTGAGGAAACTACATACTGTCTTCCATAATGACTGTACCAGCAAATTGTTTTAAATACCGAATCTCATTCAATTATTACAAAAAAAAGTCTACAGAGTATTCATTATATTATGTGATACCTGAGCATAATGGTTAATGTTCTATTGATAATATAATGTTTACCCTTAGATAATCCCAATTTTTAGTTATTAAAGATCTTCCTGTTGCCAACATATTACAGAGTTATTTTCAGTAAAATTTGGAATGGTAGAACTTTTGGATTGGCACTCAATTTAAAATCAACCAAGCGGATCACCCTTTACCTCTGATCTGGCTTTCTGGTTAATGGAGGTTTTAATGTACTAAAGAGCTGGTGGCAAAGGTTGAGACACTAGTCATGGTTGCTGGAAAATAATTCTGCATTGCTGCCTCAGAGGAAAAATTCCTTCCTACAGTTTTTCATTGTATTTGATGATGACACTGGGATTTGCTGCCGGCTCCTGTTTTTGCAGTAACATTTTGCAGTTAGCTCAGAGACATACTGCAAAGTTCACAGTATGGAGGAACCCAGATGGTCATTTGAGAAAGAACAAAGTTTATTAAAAGTACTCCTGCCAGGTGAACCTAAGATGGCATCAGCCCGGAGTTGAAGGGGGTTTATTATATAGTGCCAGGTTAGGGGGTTGTTTGGGCAAGTGGCCTAAATTAATATAAAGCCAGGTCAGGATTATCGGGGAGTTTCTGTGTAGATGTGTGGCCCACAGGGTTAGGGGATCTTGACCAAATGCCTAGGGCAATGGGAATTCTGTAACTTAAGATAAGCAGGGGTTTCACCCGCTGGGCATTTTACCAACTAGTGGGTTACTGACTAACTGTCAGCTTCAAAGTGAGAATTTTTGGGTTTTCAACATTGTTGACAGTTTGCCCTTAATGAGCTTTTTCAGAAGCTTCTCACAGGTCAGGCTTCCATCTGGCTAACGTTACAGAACTAACATTTTCAGAACTATAATTTCATTACAGAACTAACGTTCTAGCTTTTTATATTATACAATAGGAAGAGGGGCATTGTAAGTCTCTTCTGTAGCAGCTTCCTATTGAGGGGTGATGCTGATCAAAGAGAAGGGCTTGAAGCTGGCTGGGTTATTATCTCTTGGATGGAGGCGTTTGTGATGTCTTGGAGGAAGCTGGTGAGGAAGCGCAAGAGGCAGGGTCCAAACACAAAAATGAGAAAAAGATATGCAAGAGGTCTCAAAGACAGGAGCATCCACATGAACCAAGATATAGGTTGAAGCCATTGTCTCCATATATTGACATTTTGTTGTCCTGTTTTCCTAGCACTTTCGGCCAGATTCTTTGCAACCATTCTGACTACCCAGGACTTATCAACATAAAAGCAGCACTCTTGGTCTAGGAAGAGGCAGAGGCTGCCTTTCTCGGTGATGAGTCAAGGCCGCACCAATATTGTAAAGAAACAGCTGCGAGAGAATCTAATTGATCTTGGATTTCAATCAAGCTGTTGGACACGTTGTCAAGGCTTTCTTTTACATTCTCAGACAGTGTTTGGTAAAAGTGTGGTGAAGTAGTTAGTACCCCAATATCAGTTCCTAGTCCAGTTGTTATTTCCAAAGCCGCTCATAAGGGTAGAAGGGTCACAGCCCTTTTTGCTCTCAGCATAGTTGTTAAGTGAACTGGAATGCTCTGATTAATTGGTGCAACGTCTATATTAGGAGAAAGATAGGCCAGAGTGCAAGTCCCAGTCCAACTGGTGGGTAAGCAGATACAGGCTGATGTGCGGCAGAAGAAAAAGGCTCCAGAAAACAAGGGAGACAAGCAGAAAAATAAAGAGTAAAAAGGAGTAGCAGATTGGAAGACCACTGCGTAGTTCCTGGTTCATTTTCCCACACTCCCTAAGAGCCAGCTAGGGTGGCCCTTTGAGGAGCTGTAAATTAAAGGAAGGGTTGAGGAGGAAAGGGTTATTTTTCTGATAGAGAAAAAATTTAGTGTCTAGCCAAAATCCATGAGTGTTGTTGGATGGAGGGGGGAGACATTTGCAAGTGGTTTTTGAACCTCCAGTAGTTCTTTTCCATGGAAAAATACTTAACTATGAACCCCAGGGCGGCCCAGTCAGAATAGATCTTCCACCATGTGGGAAGAGATAGAGATGGAGGCGGATTCTGAGAACTGAACTGGTTGTGTAAAATTTCCATTGTATATTCTATTCCGTGTGAGACGTGACCTTGGGAAGGTTGGATGTTAATCGTCATGTTACATTGGTTAGGCGATAAAGGTCCTAAAGACAGGTTTCCGGAAAGATGAGCAAAGTGGAGAGGAGCTTGAGTTATTAAAGGAACATGTTGGGTCCTAGCAATGGATCCTAGTTAAGGAGGTCTGTGGAACTCCGGGTAGAGAGTGGAAAGATGTAAAATAAAAGTGTTATAAAGTTTTGTGGCTCAATCTTTTAAGGCTATTGAGTAGTTTCCTAATAAAGTCTCTGTGGTATCTGGGAGGGCAATCCCCAATTCTCTTTTAACATATAATCGAGCTGGGGTTACAGTCCATTCTGCCAGAGAGATGAGGTGGGCTGTGTAGGTGGATGAAGAAAGAGGCAAAACCAGCAATTAGAAGCCAAAGTGGGATTGGTGGCATTTTAAAAGTGTTATGGAGAAGCTTAGTCGCCATTGGAGGTGTGCTAGTAGAAGTTTTGGGAAAGGAGGAGCATCTATGGGTGGAGTTAGAGTTATGAAGATTACTGGGAATCAGAATCGGAGAGTGGGAGTTCTAGCTCCAAATCGGATGGGAGGTCTAATCCTAAGTAGTGTTTGACTTCTAGAGGGTCTACTAAATGACAGATCAGACTCCATGGGTAATCAAAGTCCCCTTGTAGGTATGCATCAAAAAGAATAGTAAGACTCGTTGACAGGTAGTAAGAGGGAAAGTGGAGATAACTGCAAGTAGTTGGTAAGGAAGGAGTAGAGGTGAGTTAAGAGGAGAAGCTCCAGAACAAGATTGGCACTGACAATGTCCACTGCTCATGAGGCTGCTTTAACTAGAATTGAACTATTCCCACTTGGTGGAGGAAAGAAAGAACAATATATGCTGCTATGAAAATGAAGGTTCAACAACCCACTATTTTGAGTCAAAAGGCCATTAAGTATCTTTTCTCATTAGTGGCCTTAGATGGGCAGTGATTATTGCTCAGGCAGACTCCTTTTTCTCTGGGACTCAGATAAGCCGGATTTTGGTAGGTTCCAGGAGGGTGCTGGTGTATTTTGGAGGGTGGCACGTCTGAAAGGTAAGGTTTTCTGGTGGCTCGGGTACCTTTTTTAGCCCTGAAAAGTGAAACTATGTGGTATGACCTGACAGTTTTGCTGCTGTTGGGGTAGTTAGCATGATTTGGAACGGGCCTCTCCACCTGGGTTTAAGGTCTATTGGGCAAAGGTCTTTAAGGAGGACCCAATCTCTGGGAGGGGAAAAAGAGAGATTGGCCCAGCATAGGGTTTTGGAAGGATTTCATCTGTATGTTATCAGAGTACACAACAAACCAGATTTAATGTGAGCAGGTAATCACCTAATGAGGTTTATTGGGTAAGAAAACTTACTAAGAGAAATGGCCTGCCATACATTAGTTCAAAGGGACTTAAGAAGGTTGAGGCCCTTGGGGAAGCATGGATGCGGTTTAAAACTATAGATAAGAGCAGTGTCCAGGGCTGTTTAGCCTCAAGAGAGAGTTTTGTGAGCTGTGTTCTGATAATGCTGTTTATCTTTTCTACTTTGCCTGTAGATTGTGGCCTACACAGAGTGTATAATTTCCACTGAATTCCCAAAACCATAGAGACCTGCTGGGTAATTCAGGAGATGAAGGCCAGACAATTGTCAGACTGCACTGAAGCTAGTAGCCCAAAACAAAGAATGATTTCAGTAAGCAGGGCTTTGGTGACTTGAGAAGCCTTTTTCAGAAGTAGTAGGATAAGCTTCAACCCATCCAGAAAAGGTATTCACTAAAGTAAGTAGATACCTGATTTTCTTAATAGGAGGCATATGAGTGAAATCTATTTGCCATTCTTGGCCAGGTAGGTGGCCTCTAGCCTGAGGAGTAGGGAATGAAGGTGGTCAGAGAGAGCCTTGAAGTGAGACTGAAGAACTGGTGCTACAGTTTCTTGTTATTTCTTGAAGCAAGGTAGACAGATTGTAACAGTATTGTGTGGGCCTGAAGATGCAGAAGAGGCTTAAACCCAATGTGGAGAGAGCTGTGTGTGTTGATAAGGATTTGTCGAGCCTGAGCTTGAGGAAGAATATAGCGCCCTTGAACTAGGAGCCAGTTTCCCTGGTGAGTTGCTCCCTGCGATAGGTGATAGTGCTTTTCTTCTGGAATTTTTGGGGAGTAACATGGGGTATAGCTAACAGCTGGAGAGCAGGCTGAGCAAGTAGGGCCACCTTCTTTGCTTTCTCATCTGCCTTGTTTCCCTCGGTGATGAGGTCTAATTCCTTTTTATGTCCCTTGCAATATATGACAGCAGCCTTTTTTGGAAGATGAGCAGACTGAAGGAGTTGATGTATTAAGGGACCGTTAGTAATCGGGGACCCCTTGATTGACAGGAACCCCCATTCTTGCCAGATGGTGTCATGTGAGCATATAATATGATAAGCATATTTAGAGTCAGTGTATATGTTAGCTGTTTTTCCTGCAGCTAGCTTTAGGGCCCTAGTGAGTGCAATGAGCTGTGCCTTTTGTGAGATGGTTCCTGGTGGAAGGGAACCAGCCTCAATAATGGCTGTAGAAGAGACAACAGCATATCCAGCGAGTTTTGAGTTATTATGGGCTGTCGAGCTACCATCAAACCAGGTAAAATGTGGGTCCAGGAGTGGATCCTGAGAAATGTTGGGAAACCAGGGTTGTAGGAAGTTGAGGACTTCAGTACAAGAGTACAGTAATAAGGAGGGAATAGCAGTGGATAAGAAGAGTAACAGGCTTTAAGGAGGCCTTTCCTATTGTAAAGTTGGAAGAGTCTATGAAAGAGACGTGGAAAAGCTGGTTTTTTGAGAGGGATAAGTAGCTAACAGCTTTGTAGGAAAGAAGATCCTGTAAATTATGGGGGCATATATAATTGTTTGTTCCCCAAAAGTTAGTTTTTTGCTTTCCTGGGCCAGGAGGGCAGCCACCATAAGGGCCTGTAAGCAAGGGTGCCATCTAGCTGTTTTGATAAATATGCTACCGGCCCAAAGGATGTTTTTTTTTTTTTTGTCTTGTCCAAGCAGTCCTAGTGCTATGCCCTCTTTTTCAGTTACATAAAGTTTGAAAGGCTGTGTTAAATCAGGAAGAGATAGGGCTGGGACAGAGATAAGCGCCTTTTGTAATTTGCGGAAGGCTGGGTTTATGTTGTTGGCAGGATTGAGAGACTCATGGAGGGGGCCATTTGCTGTATCATAGAGAGAACAAGCTAGAATACAGAAATTAGGTACCCAGATGCAGAGAAAACCTGCCAGTCCAAGGAAGGATAAGATTTCACCTTTTGAGGTTGAGGGAAGAAGGGCTTTTATGAGGGAAACCCGGTCGTCAGTAATAGCTCTGTGGGTGAGGGTGAGACTTAAACTTATCCCTATAACTTATCCCTACAAGGTAGATGACTGAAGGGGTGGAAAGCTGAACTTTATTGGCAGCTTTCTGTATCCCTTCAAAGAGAGGAAATTTAGTAGTGAGGCTGTGTGTTGTAGGGAAAGAATGAGATGGGCTACATAAAAGAAGATCATCAACAAATTATAAAACAATGTTGGGGACAGGTCAGGGGAGGCAAGATCAGAGGCTAATGCCTGACTAAAGAAATAAGGGCTATCTCGAAAGCCTTGAGGTAGGACCATCCATGTGAGTTGTTTTGATTGTAAGGTATCCAGATCACTCCATGTGAAGGCAAATAGGTCTTGGGAGTTAGGGTGGAGGGGGATTGTGAAGAAGGCATCTTTAAGGTCAATAACAGTAAAATGTGAGGTTGTAGGGGCAATAAGGGATAGAAGACTGTAGGGGTTAGGCACTACTGGATGCATGGGATCAACTGTCTCATTAATGATTCTTAGGTCCTGGACTAATCTATAAGTCCCATTAGGTCTTTTTTACTAGTAGGATAGATGTGTTGTAGGGGGAGTTAGTGGGTTTTAGGAGACCCTGTGTTAGTAACTAATCGATGGTGGGTTTTAGACCCCTCTGGTGTGGAAGGGAAATTGGATATTTTGGCTAGTTTGGGAATTTTTTTTTTTTTTTTTGAGTTGGAGTCTCACTCTGTCACCCAGACTGGAGTGCAGTGGCTGCTCCCGGCCACCACAGCCTCAACCTGCTGGGCTCCAGCAATCCTTCCACCCCAGCCTTCCAAGTAGCTGGAGCTACAGGCACACGCTATCATGCCCAGCTAATTTTTGATTTATTGTAGAGATGAGGGCTCGCCAAGTTGCCCAGGCGGGTCTCGAACCCGCGGGCTCAGGCAATCCACTCACCTCAGCCTCCCAAAGTGCTGGGATTACAGGCTGAGCCACCGAGCCCAGCTTAGTTTGGGAATTTAGAGGGATCTTTTAGTTTGATTTTGGTTGGAGGGAAAATTCGGAAGCAAAAAAAGTAAAGGCCATAGACAGCTATGTGAAGGTGTCCCTGGGACCCTGATGGCCTCCTGAGCTGAGCGTCCTCAGTCCCCCATGTGCCTGCCTATCTAGGACTTTCCTTGAGTGCCTTATGGCTTGAGGCCGCAAACTAAACATGATTGAGATTGAATCAGAAGGCTTTTCAACAGTGCCGTTAGAAATGGTCTGATGTATAAGCTTTTTAACAGACCATTCGGATGGGAACTGGTCTGTTCCTACCCATTTCCAACTGTAAACAGGCAGAATTGCTAGGACCTGCTATAGATAAGTGAATTACATTGTAAGAGGTGCTAAAGATTCACACGAGGCTTTTGGAAAAGGAGTTGTGAGGTTTGGACAACCAGGTGGGAGTAATCTATTCCCATGCCTTATTGTACCACTCAGAGAACACTCAGCATCTAAGGCTTCATTGATCCTGCAGAAGAAGTTAGCCAGGTGCAGTAAAGTGACCAGACTTCGTTTTCCAAAAACTTTTCAGCAAACCTCATATAATAAACAGTGGTGCTATCTAGCAACAATGTTTTTTGTTTTTTTTTTAATAGGAACTTTTTATTTCCTGGAGGAACAATTTGCTTTTGGTGCCAGGCATAAGCTTTATATCCTTTCAGCATATGGTAAACTTGTAGGAAGCACAATTTAAGTATGGACTTTTAAAATAGTTTTCTGCACTGTCTAGTTTTTAGAATGCCTGGATTCCTGGTTGAAAAGTAAATTAGAATGGCCTTTTTCTGTAAGTTAGCAGGATCCCCTGACTAGAGAAAGGGCTTGACAACATCTATGTTCATATCTAAGAGACTTTCCAACAATTTTACAAGGACCAATAATTGCAATCTATCCTGAGCAAAGCTCAAATCATAGAGACAAACTCACTTCTAATAACCTGGCTCCAAGCATTTGAAAATAAGAGCAATCTGACTGCTCAAACACCAGAAAAAACCTTCTGTCCCCATCACAAGTAGAAAAACTCTTCTTCCCCTTCCTAGCAGAACAGCGAGAGTGAGACATGAGAGAAGAAAAGAGGGCGCTTCCAGTCACTACCTGGAATGAAGTTTTGCTTCTTCCATCCTTTCAGTACCTTCCATCAGGAAGGATCACTTAAGGAGTCTCAATTCTGCACAATGCAGAGGTCAGGCCCCTTCCCACCTCCATCTGCCCCTGGTCAAGGAGGACCAGTTGCCTGGTTGGAAGAAGCAGAAACATAAAGACAGGGGAGGTTTCATAAGTGACCCCGAGAAGGAAAAGGAGTGAAAATGGAAGCAGCAGAGACCAGGGGTGGGAGGGGTAGACTGTGGCCATATTCAAATCTAGGGGTGAAGCTGGGCTCGGTGGCTCAGCCTGTAATCCCGCGCCTTTGGGAGGCTGAGGTGAGTGGATTGCCTGAGCCCACGGGTTCGAGACCCGCCTGGGCAATGAGACCTCATCTCTACAATAAATCAAAAAAATCAGCCGGGCATGGTAGCGCATGCCTGTAATTCCGGCTACTCGGAAGGCTGAGGCGGAAGGATTGCCGGAGCCCAGCAGGTCGAGGTTGCGGTGGCCGGGAGCGGCCACTGCACTCCAGTCTGGGCGACAGAGTGAGACTCCAACTCAAAAAAAACCAAAAATCTAGGGGTGATGGCAATTGCTGAGCTTCTCACGCCCCGTGCTTGGGCACCAAATATGTTGCTGTGTGGGGTGTGGGGTGAGGCTTTGCAGGCTCTTTGACCTACCACAAAAAAGGATCTCAGAGCAGGCCAGTATATTTTAAGACAAGAGTTTACTAGACAGAGTGGGGGCATGCTAGACATCTTAAGAGAAAGAACTTGCTTGTGCTTTTGCTTTTGACAAGAAGCTTGATAGACCTATACAAGTGATTATTATGCAAGGGTGGGCTGCAGATATCTGGTTCCAAGTGTCGATTACCATCTTTCCACCTTAGATGAACTAAGGAGTGGTCTTTTCCTTGATAGACTTTTATGCTAAGTATGAGCTAAGGTGGGCTGATTGCCATTTTTCCACCTTTGATGAGCTGACGGGGTGCAAAAACAAAGGAAAAAAAGCTTTTCCTGAAAACATGTTTGCCTTTTACAATGATTATAATGCTAGCCATGAACTGAAAGGTTGGGTTGCACTGGTAGGTCCACATTCTAGCCCTCAGAGTGGTCAGGCCTAGTCTGCTGATAAGGAAGAATATCTAAATGCTTCTCCTATTTTTAAACTTCTTATAATAACAGATCTATGTCTAATTTGTACTAAAATGACTTACCTCAGGTCTACATCTGGTTGGGCTTGAACTTCATCTTGGGGTGGACCCTGGCTGCTGCTGCTCTGGTTGACACTTTTGGGGGCCCAACCTGATCTTTGTTATTCAGTGTAGACAATTTGGAATTATTTTGAAATGTATCACAGTGTAATTTGAGAGAATTGCAGTTGTGTGGTAGTAATAAATGCGTAAAGGCCGCAAGGAGACTGGGCACAGTGGCTCAGCCGTAATCCCAACACTTTGGAAGACCGAGGTGAGAGGATTACCTGAACCCAGGGATTCGAGACCAGCCTAGGCAACTTGGTGAGAACTTGTCTCTACAATAAATCACAAAAAATAGCCGGGCGTGATGGTCTGTGTCTATAGTTCCAGCCACTTGGGAGGCTGTGGCGGAAGGATTGCCTAAGCCCAGCAGTTCGAGGCTGCAGTGGCCATGAGCATGCCATTACACTCCAGCCTGGGTGACACAAGTGAGATTCCAACTCAAATAAATAAATAAAGACCATAAGGATTGCATTATAAAAAGCTGTTTCTCAGCCTTCTAAAATTTATGCTCCTGTCCTAGGGATCATCAGACTTTAGAAAGTGGATATAAGTTGAAATATAAATTTTATTAATTTACATTTAATTTAAATGAATGAGATATATTTAAAGTGAGAAACATTTTAGCACATGTGATTGTGTATATTACCTGGTTGAGAAACTTACTAGGAGGCTGAAATATTAATATTAGAATTTTCTTGCTGAATATAAAACATGAAATTAAATTCACTTTTTAAAATGTTATCAAGCACTGATGGTTTTATGAAAGAACTCTTTCACCGTAGGAGTATACCTGAAGACACTCATATTTATATACTATACAAATTGGTCCTACCAAGGTATGCCCCCAGAAAATCACTATAATAATCAATACAGTTAATATCTTCACCATGCTAAGAAGTTTGCTCACGGGCTATGCAATTCATCACCCCCATTCCTGACTTTGTGTTACACCTGATTTCTGTCACCATATTGGATATTTTACTTTATTACAGTTTGGTATAAATGAAATTTTATACTATGCATGTTTTTTGGCTCAGTATAATTTTTTAATAAAGACTCATCCGCTGTTAAAAGAGTTAGTCTTGCCTACAAATAGAAAATGATAATAAACTAGTTTCTGTAACATTTTTATCTCCATGGTGGTTTGATATCATACCTCTTTCCTCTGCTAATCTGTTGATATACAAAAGGGGGCTCGGAAAAAAATCCAGAATTTATTTATAAAAATTGTGTGTTCTTACATGTTTAAACTTAAGTCACCTTCAAAGTACTCTCCATTTGGTGCAACACACCTTATCGGAGCACTTTTTCTACTGCTCAAAACAGTTTTTGAACTTATCATTTTAATACTTTTTAGTACTTCTGCCATTTTTTGTTTCACCTCTTCCATCAGCAAAACGGTTTTTCTCTGAGGATTTTTTTCATCCAAGGAAACAAAAAAGCTGCTCAGGGTGAGGTCAGGTGAACAGAGAGAGTAGGGCATGGGGTCATGCTGTTTTGGGTCCAAAACTGCCGAGTACTCAGTGTGGTATGGGCAGGTGTGTTGTCATGGTGGAAGAAGCAGTCACTTATTTTCTACAACTCAGGATATTTCTTCCACAAATCAGAATGCGACCTTCTCAACACTTCCAGATAAAAACCGATGGGTTCCTAGAACACTTACGTAGTGGGGGAAATGTACTACAGGGGGCCTGCCCTCCAAAAGATAATTCTGTGGTTTTTTGGTTTCCCCCTCAAACAAAGGTTTGGGTATAGAATAAATCACTTCTTGACAGGTTTTATTTTGTTGTTGTTGTTAGGTTTTTTGTTTTGATGGATAAATGTTTCTAAAATATATTTCCTTTTGACCAAGTTTCTCAGAAACACATTCTTGGAGATTGTTTACAAAGTCAATTTTAAAAAATTTCTCTTTTTAACCTTTTTTTTTTTTTTTTTGAGTTAGAATCTCACACTTGTCACCCAGGCTGGAGTGCAGTGGCACACTCACAGCCACTGCAGCCTCGACCTGCTCAAGCGATCCTCCTTCTGCCTCAGCCTTCCAAGTAGCTGGAACTACAGACTCACACCACGACGCCTGACTAATTTTTATGGTTTATTGTAGGGACGAGGTCTCACCAAGTTGCCCAGACTGGTCTTGAACCCCTGGGCTCAGGCAATCCTCTTGCCTCGGCCTCCCAAAGTGCCGGGATTACAGGCTGAGCCACCATGCCCGGCCTCTTTTTAGCCTATTTTAAAAAGAAAAATCTATTCACTTTAGTCTCAGCAAAGACAACAAATATTATTTGACTTTTCACCTGAATAAAAAAAAATTGAATGTTCGGCAGATGGTCTTTCAGTGGCTATTATGTATAAAACTCTTTCTAGAAGGATAATTAGATCTGACAGAATGGCAACTGGAAGGAAGTATTTGGTCCCTACTACGTTGCACCAGAAAGACATTACTTAAGGCAGCTAATGGCAGTGAGGATAGGATGCAAAGTAGGAACCAAGGTTCACACAGAAAACAATAATATAAAGGGAAAGATATGATACCAGAGCAGAAATTGGAAAATAAGAATCAAAATTAGCCAAGATGACTGGGTACAGTGGCATACAGTAGTCTCAGCTACTCAGGAGGCTGAGGTTGCAGGATTGCCTGAGCCTACGAGTTCAAGTCCAGCCAGGGCAACATAGCAAGACCTCATCTCAAAAAACATTAGCTAAGAAAACTGAAAGCAAAATAGCTAAGTAATTCAGGACTAATTTCTAGAACTAAGACTATGAATATAAACCAGAGTTTCCCTAATCTGAAATGTGTTGGAACATTGTAGGTGCTTATGATATCTGGCAAGTAATGGACACTTAGTAAATGTTTGAATGAAATAAATATATTGGACTGATCAACCTTAAGCTCTTCAGAAATACTTTTACTAGCATGTGAAACAAAAATATAACCATGGACCTAAATGTAGGAGAAAAGGAACTGATAAACTAAATATAATCAGCTCTTTAATACATATTAATAATATGAATTTGCCATCTAGTCATTAATTTTGTTCATATCAGGCAAGCAGCAATAGTTACCAAAGGCTTAAGAAAAATTATAGAGGGAAATTTTAAACTGATGAAATTCTATCCTTTAAGTTCATTTTTAATCTATAAATTGGAAAAGACTACCACTTTTCAATCTTAGTTGTAAGTGTTGTGAGAAACATAGTTTAAGAATGTTTTTATTTTAGAATACAGTATGAAATTCTAATCACTAGGTTTCAATGTTTTTAACTTGAACAACCTAGTTAATGTCTGAGAATATAAAACTTACATGAGTCTGCTTTCTTCATTACAAAAATTAAGCCTATTGAAGAGTTACGACATACAATTGTAGATATTCTAACAATGAAGAATCAAGAAAAAGTCAATTTTGGTAAGTCATGGTTTCTTTTGTTTCCTTCAAGTGAATTGCAATTTTTAAATTTTTCTTTGCTGAATTCGTGTTTTCCTTTTATCTTTTTTAACTTTTAAAATATGTAGGTTGTTTCTTTCCTCATACTTCTGTTGATCTGCCTCTGAGATAAAGTGGATTTATGCAGTATAAAGAATTTTTAATTAGGAGATCTGGTTCATAAGCAAAATTTGTCATTGTGAAAGTAACTTTGCCTCCCTAGGCTTTAACTTCCTATCCTGGAAATGAGGCAATTTGATTAGATGATCCCTAAAGACCTTTTGCTTATTATATCCTTTTTTAAAAAATAATTTTTTTATTTTAAATATGTGGAGTACAATTCAGGGTTAGGTATACAAATGTACATTAAACTCTAGAAAAACTCATTCAAGAATTCTTTTTGCTAGGGATAGTAGGTGGAGGTGAAAAAAGAGATGAGCTGTTAGTGATATAAAATGTATAAACATTTTCTAGATTTAGATAAAGGTTGTGCCAATTACTCTGACCTTAGGCAAAAAATTAGCCCTTTCTTTATGTGTATAAAGGTAATTATTGGGACCATTGAATAAAATAATGTTTATAGAGCAGCTATCAGAGTCTGTGGCACATAGTAAATTAATTAAACTTTAGCCATTAATATTAATTTGTACTTGTGTTGAGGAAAATTCTTTCAATTTTTTGCTGTAACATATATCACCAAGTCAGCAAATATTTGAGTGCATATTATATAATATTTTCCTGTATTTTATCATCTTTTGAATAATTTTAGCAAGAGCCAAACAGCTTGAACTTTTTAAGACTCCTGATATATTCTGCCAAATTGCTTTTCAGAGCAATGATAGCACCCTTATTTTTAGTGCACAAAATGAATTTGAAATGTTGAGATCTGAGTCAAGGCCTAAACTTTAAATAAAATCAAAGATACTGAAATTCTAAAGTAAGTGTGTTATGTAAGTTTTTGGTTACATGTAATACCAAAAAAAGTGGGGCTAATTTGCTAATGCATATACTAATGACTATACTAATGGTTGTGCTGGAGAAAATCCTGCTTCTGTTGGCAATATTCTTCGTTCAACAGGGATTATTTCAATTTGTGGTGACTATTAATATGTATCAGGGAACTATTAGTATAATAGGATCTTAATCATAGAACTTAATGAAGGAGCTAGAGAAGGAATGATCAGGAAGAGAGGAGGAAACCCAGGAAAGACTAGTATGCCACAAACAAAAGGAGGAAAAAGTTTAAGTATAACCCAGTCCTGTTTCTTATTCACAAAAAACAGCAAAGCAGAAATTAAAATTCCATAAATGCAGCATTCTTCCTATTACTCTCACTGGTTCTAGAGATGTGTGGAGAGATAAAACCAGTATTTAATCTGATTAAGTTACTCTCCCTGTCTTATTTTAATCTATTACTGTTTTCTAGCAGGTAGAATACTTATTAGTCTTTAAATGGGAGTGAAATAAAGCTATCCGTAGCTTTCTGAAATGTATAATTTTAAGCTTTGAATAGAAAACCAGTTTTAAAGATCAGAGTTACACCTCATCAACAAGGGTACCTGCACAAGGCATATTTGTATACCTAAACCTTAACTGTACCCCACAGTTTTAAAATAAAAAATATATATTAAAAAAATAAAGATCAGAGTTACTTGTAAACAGCAGGAAAACAAGTGGTTGAAGTCGTTTAGGAGAAGGTAGAAAAAAAGAAAGTGGGATATCTAAGACAAATAATAACAAAGACAAACACCATTGGTTGTCTCTCGGTTACCTCAGATATCCAAACCTGAACATATCATTCTTCCCTAACCTGATACTTTTTTGGTTCTCTGTCTCAATGAGTGGCTCTATTTAGTTGTCCAAGTCAGAATCTTAAAGACCATCCACATCTCTGTATCCTCATTCTCATCACTCTAGTCAAGATGACCTACAGTTCTCACCTGGACTACAGCAGTAGTCTCCAAACTTTGCTTCCTGCCCCTCTGCTCTTGCTTCCTTCCAACCCATTTTCAGAACTGCAGCCAGAATACTCTGCTACTTGTCTGCTTAGATACCTGACTCCAGCCTCTTGTCACTCGCCCCTACATCCTTAAATCTTTTTCTTTTCTTTTTTCATTTCCTAGAAGAAGTTATGCTATATTTTCCCTCTAGGTCTCTCCAAGCCACTCTTCTGCTTTTTCTTAACCCAACTCCTAGTAATCCTTCAGACTTCAATTCACATGTCACTACCTTGGAGTAGCCTTCCCTGTTAACTACCCTGATATACCTTCCTTCTCCCACACCCTAAGTTAGGTGCATCTGTTTTGTGCTCCCTGGTTTTTTTCCTGTACAATACTTGATGCCTTTGATTACTTACTTGTCCTCTCTTTTGTGCTGTCAACTCATGGACAAGGATCTGTCCTTGTCTGACGATTGTATCCCTAGTACTAGTGCAATGCATGGCATATACTAGGCACTTAACTATTTGTTGAATTCATATTCTTTCTCTCCCCTTTTCGACTTCCACTCACTAAAAAAAAAGCACAGTCAGTTATCATGCAACAAAACATCTCTTAGTAAAAATTCCCTAATAATTAAATCCAGAGGTCCTTTCAGCTCAATGGACTTAACAGAATGTCTCTTATGCATTGCACATCTAACATATGTTATTTGAAGTCTTTGTCTTCCCTCACTGCTTCTCCATGCTCGTCATCCCTTTTGCCAGCAAGAAAGACGTGAGAACGCCTTCCTCTGGCATCAACAACTCCTAAGCAAGAAATTTCAGAAGAGATGCTGCCAATACATAGGCACACTTTTTCAGACACCGACACGTATTCATTTGTTCATTAAGTTCTGAATCAGAAATATTTTTCAGATTGGCCTCTTCCTGACTTGCTTAGGTTGTTACAATTTTGTCTTCTAACCACACAGATCTTTACTTTTAATTCCCTCCCGTTCTAGACAATCCCTCACATTGACCAAATCTAACCATATCTCTCTCTCCAATGATTTTTTACCAAACTTGTTGCATGTAAAGCTTATTACAGTACAGCCTATCTAAGCTCATCACCTCCTTCTTTCACTCTCACTGTGCTTCTTGCCCTATATTCTAAACACACCAACTCTTTAACATTATCTTAATGGATAATTTTCTTTTTTGCTTTACCAAGATTGTCTTCTTTGGTCTTGTCAAGTACTCATTTTTCCAGACCCACCCTAACTCACTTGGGAAACCTTCCCTATCTGTCTCCCTGTACCAACAAGCAGAGTTAATTTTTCCTTTTTGTAGATTTTAATAACCTTTAGTTCCTGTTTCATTTATAATATTTATCTCATCTTATAATTAATCATTTTCAAGTGAGTCTCTTCCATAGACTATAAACTTCTTAAGGGACAGGAATTTTATTGTTATAATTGTATCTATTAATTTCTGACAAGAGGCAATAGTAAATATTTATTAAGTAGTTGGCAGTAGTATTTGCTTAGGAAAAGTAATGGTTAGGAGATGGCAGTTTTGTTCTTTTATTTTGAAAATTTGATCAACTAAGAATAACTAATGTCTTCTATTTTTGTTCTTAAAATTTGGCCAAAAATCTAATCTACAAATGTATTTTCTATAGGACAAAATATTGAGGAGGCTTGTGCAACCAAAGAACAAGTTCAAGAAGTCAACATCAGCGATACAGGTGTTAATCTAGAGCCAGTGGAGAATAAATATCATAGAGATGTGCTATGTCAAGGTGGTGAAAAAGCACAAGATGACAAAAGAAAAGATCCAACCAATGATGATAAAACCCCCAATACAGAAACTAGAGCAGGCTGCTTCATTAAATATTATGTATCCACAACACCAAACTTGCAAAGGTAAGCTTTTAAAATGTTATGTGCTGTGATTTGCTCTCATGCCTAGGGATAATAAATATGGTATTTTTAAATCTTTGCGACGGTTTCAGATTACAACTGCCATTTGCTAACAGAAAAGTTTTCAAGCAAATGAAATACCATTGGAACATTTCACCTTGTAAATACTGTATTGTTTTGCTTTCCCTAAATACTGCCCTTTTGAAAAAGAAAAGTTTTATATGATTTTACTTTAATCCCCTTGTGTTATTAGTAACAATAGCATTTGGAATTGAGGAATTAGTCAGTTCTACAAATACTAGATTATCTACTGTATAAACCTGCAACAACAAACAGTTCCTCACTTCAAGGAGCGTACAATACCTCTCCATTTCTAAAAGACAGTCAGTCATATGCTTGAAATATACAAGTTAGAGTATGACAAATAGCACGAAAGTACAAATGTTGTTAATATGGTTTTGGACTCTGGGGATAATTTTTTGGTTTTTTCAGTGTAAAAAAGAAGATGCAATTTGATGAAGCAAATTCTGCATTTAAAGAGCTGAAGTTTTTAACACCAGTGAGACGGTCTCGACGTCTTCAAGAGAAAACTTCTAAATTGCCAGATATGTTAAAAGACCATTATCCATGTGTGTCTTCACTGGAACAGTTAACAGAGTTGGGATGTGAAACCGATGCTTTTGTTTGTCGCCCCAATGCAGCACTGTGCCCGATGTACAAAGCTGAAGCAACAGAAGAGAAATAAAGCTTGCTAGGAAAGTGGTTTTCATCGCTCCTGGGGTATTTGGCTTTGTTTTGTGTGGCTTTGGCTTGCCCTCAGGTCTCAAGTTGGCCAAGTACCTAGGCATCCTAAGTGTTCGTGGGAGGTTGTTCCTTCACTAACACTCATGTCACGGCAGCAGTTGCCCTTCTGCACCTCAGATAGCTAATCCTGCCTTGTCAGTCTTAGCAGACTTAGTTCTTCTTTAAGATAGATGCATTTTGTCAGCTATTTTACTGTGTTCCTTGAATATAAACAATTTTTCATTATAAAAGATGATTTTTAAAATTATGTATGTAATATGAATATGGTTGACGATCACATATTCATTTGTATGATATCTTTGTTCTGTGTATTGTCTCATGTTCTAGAGAGTAGGATTCATATACCTTTTTAACTGTGTACCTAATATATATACAATAAAAATATCTATATAATGTTGTTCCAGTGACATTTATTTCAACAAGTATTTTATGCAGTGCACTTTACCATAGTGAATGAATTTGAACTTTGTTTTTGAAATCCATTGTAGTAGGATTTGACTTGAAGTTTTTGACACTTACATTATGTACTTAATGGCATATTTTCTTTTTGAAAAGGATCTTCAATCTAAAATGTTGCCTAATTGTTTTCTACTTTAACAGGACTGTGTTCTTTAGTTGTTTTTTTCATACTTTGTATTATGACCCAAAATATGCCACACTGAAATAAAGTCCAAGCTGTCACACACTCTGTTTTTTTAAATAGCCTGACCACATGATTCATTTGTCTATACAATATAGCTTGAAATACTGCAGTGAAAGAGAACTCAAGATACAAGCTTTTATGTTTGAACAAGTTTCTTAGAGTGTGTGTTCCCCCCTTCCTTAACTGAGGGAACAATCTGTCCCTGAGTGTTCCTAGTTCTAACATTTACAACCAAAGGTCTAGCTCCTTTTCTGATGCCTAAGACATCTATCATGTCTCTGACAGAGGTTTGTCCCAGGCTAAATGTCTCTGAGAATGTGATGCTAACTATGAGCGTCCAACAGACCTACATCCCAAAATCTCAAGCTCCTCCCTTCTCCTAAAAGTTGTGTGACCCTGGAGAGGTTACTTAGTTCAATATTGTCTTTCTGAAGGGTAAAATGGAGATAATCCTCTCCAGTCATTTCGTACCATGTTACCTGCCTGCCAACCCTCAATTGATCTGCCAGGAATGGGCACTTGACCCAAACTGGACATGTCTGAGAACCTTCCATAGGAATTTGGATTCAGGACTGTTAAGCCAGATCTAACTAGACAGAAAAGACTAATGATAGTATGTAAATATTAGGCACAGCGCAACCCTATTAGGGTTGAGGAACTAAGGTCGTCAGTCAACAGAACAATGATGTAGCTACCCAAGGAAAAGCAAAAAGACTGCTGCCTGGGGTTTTCTACAGCTCATCAGTTGTGTATTACCCAAATATATTCTTGTGGTTAAATCTAAATACAGATAGAGCAAAAGTCCTACTTTAATCACTGTCCTTCTTAGATTCAATATTAGTATGGTAACCTTTTTTCTGTGTAACTATACACAGACCACACAACTGCACCTGTGTGTGTTTGTGCATAAACATATTGTGGGGTTTGTTTTACTTTGTTAGATATAAATACCACCAAACTTATGTATGGTTCTGTAACTTGCTCTTTTTTTTCTAATTTACTAAGTCTTGGGGGACTTTCCATTGATACACATCAGTGTAGCATTACTATGCTTGGGACTTTAGGAAATATTACATTTCAAAATAGTGGAGCAGAAAATGGCCATGACATTTGGGGACAAGAAATTTCAACCTCTGCTTCACACACTTACAAAAGCAAATTCCAGGTAGGATAAATTATAAAGGTTAAGAAAGTATATTAGAAAGTAATGTGGCTCATGTCTGTAATGTCAACATTTTTAGCGGCTGAAGCAGGAGGATCACTTGAGGCCACAAGTGTCACTGTACTCCAGCCTGGGTAGCAGAACAAGACTCTGTCTCTAAAAAATAAAAATAGGCCAGGCACAGTGACTCATACCTGTATTTTCCAGCTACTCAGGAGACTGAGATGAGAGGATCTCCTGAGCCCAGGAGGTCAAGACTGCAGTGAGCAGTGACTGTGCCACTGCCCTCCAATCTAGGCAACAGAGTAAGACCCCAACTCAAATAAAAATACAAAATAAGGAAATGTGAGATGTTTTTATCCTTAGAACAGGGAGTGCTTTCATAATCGGGACAATTTTATAAAGAAGTCTTAAGATTGAAAGATGTGGTAGAACCCATGAACTTCAGCAGCAGGTCATAACAGCAGGAATCGTTCCACCACTGTGGTACAATTACATGTGTTCAGGGGCCAGGCCAGCTGTGAAATCCAAGACATTCAAGTTTCTGTAAGTGTTAAACCCGAGACTCTAATCAGAGAGAGAGAGAGAGAGAGAGACCACAAAGAGCCAGCTCCGATGCAAACACACGAGGGTCTTTATTCAGGCTTGAGTCTGGGCTCACGCATGAAGCCTGTAGAGGCTTCATGGACCAGAGCCCTAATTCACAATGGCAAGCAGTTTTTATGCACAATTACAGAGGGAGGGGAAAGAACTTTAAACTTTATTTTACATGATTGGGTAATTTCTCCTAATGGGTACGGGAACAATTGGTATTGGTTGGTGCCTTTCGTGGGCTGCCTGTGATTGACAGAAACCCACTTAACGGGCAGAGTGGAATGTTAGATAAGTTAGGTCCATACAGTCACTGCGTATAAAGTAACCTGAACAGGCAGGCAAAGGGTTACATTAGCCCTTTAAGTTTACTGATCCACCCCAGGCATGCTTAGGAAAGCTTGTTTGCTTAACATTTACATAACATAACTTGGTCATTATGGGACAACAAAAGCCAAACTTAACAAAGTTTTAAATATGAATGCTGCAAACACATACAGTGAATGTGGGGTAGAAATTCATATAGTACTAATTCTGGGAATTTTTAAAATATCACAAACGTCTTATAGCAAGGCGGTTTTTGTAAAAGTCTTTGATCCCTTCAGGTTTACATAGCCGCTGCATGTAAATTAACACTGGCATGGAAGCAGGTGGTTTAAATCAATATAAAACCCACCTAGCGAGCAGCTAGCGCCTCAGAGTCTGCTGTGATAGGAAAGGAATGTCTGAAAGGGGCTTATCGCTTTAATATTTACATCCCATTGTAAAAGCAGAAGTTAGTATAGCAATTAGGACTGACAATGCTTAACCTAAGAGTTCTAAATACAAACACCACTTAAAACATTTTATATAACTACACAATCAGTCACGACATATGCCTAATTCTACGGGGTCTGAGGTAGGATTTAAAGTACTAAGATTTCATAAAGTATAATGAACATGAGGTAGGAATACACAAAATATATAGTAAACATGAGGTAGGGATATATGAAATATAGTGAACTAAACACTACTTTTACAGCAAGTATGGCTTTTTAAGTTGCTTGGTTTCTTGGATCTCTCAATAGCATGCTCTTAACCTAAGTCTATTATTGTCCTCTCAGTAAGAAAAGTGGATGGTGAGCCTAGAATCCTATACCCAAGTTATTATTCAGGTTTAAGGGCAAAATAAAGATTTCAAACAATCAAGGAAGTATTCAGTGTGGAGCGCCTCCGCCCTAGCATGGCACCTGAAGCAGCCAGACCACAAGACAAAACAAGCCCTGATAAGGCAACTAAAGGATATCAGCATACAATCCTCTCTTACGGCCGTGCCGCGTTACCTTAATTGATTGGCAGAGATACTAGATTTAAGGTCACGAATAGGAGAAAGAGGAAGAAGAACGATGTAGTAACCTGGGATTAAAGCAGCTTGCAGAAGAATCGTGTGAGAGTCGTTATTGAAAGCGACAATTGGTGGCCCGTACGGGGCCCTCGAAGAAGCCAAAATCCTTGGATTCAGAACTGCAGCTGCTCAGGGCAGTCGACTGGTATGTAGATCCCACAAGGGAGGGAAAAAACTAGAAAGGTCCTCGGCAAAGAGGCGATTTAAGAAGGTCCTCGGCAAAGAGGCGATTTGGGAAGGTCCTCGGCAAAGAGGCGATTTGGGAAGGTCCTCGGCAAAGAGGCGATTTGGGAAGGTCCTCGGCAAAGAGGCGGTTTGGGAAGGTCCTCGGCAAAGAGGCGGTTTGGGAAGGTCCTCGGCAAAGAGGAGATTTGGGAAGGTCCTCAGTAAAGAGGCGATCTAAAAGGGCCCTCGGTGTAGAGGTGATCCCCTTTTTGCTAACATGGGCACTACTTCCTCTCACCCGCTTTTTCAGGCTCTTAAAACTCTCCTAAGAACAAAAGGACTAAAATTAAGGGATAAAACCTTGACTGATTTTATCACACAGGTAGACGAGATTGCACCGTGGTTTGCCGTTTCGGGGAATCTCACAGTGGGTAGTTGGGACAAAGTGGGGCAGGATATTGACCGCGCCCGAGAGCTAGGAGAGGTGGCAGGCGGGGTCCAGCCCCTTTGGAGACTGGTTCATGCCTGTTTGGAAGATCAAAAGTGCGTGCAAACAGTCGAGCAAGGCCAAGCAGCGCTTGACCAAATAAAAGAGGAACGATCAACTTCCTCAAGAGGGAACAGCGAGGCAGCCTCTGACTCAGAACTGGAGTCAGATGAGGAACTTAGAGATCTCATGACTCGAGTTGAAAAGTTAGAACTCAGTCGGGGCAGCGCCCGAGATAAGGGCGGATCCTCTGTCCCTGGGTCGGTAGGAGTTCCTCCCCCGTATAATTCTTCTGCGCCTCCCGGAAAAGGAGGCGCTTCTTTCAACAATGAAGTGTGGAGGGAGGTCCACGCCAGCGGCACATTGCAAACTTTTCCGGTGTTCGTGGATAATGCAGGGAACCGGTACCATGAGCCATTAGATTTCAAAACAGTAAAAAACCTCGCGGAGGCCGTAAGAACGTACGGGCTCACTGCTGCCTTCACGACAGCAATGGTGGAGGCACTAGACCGGTTCGCCATGACCCCCGGAGACTGGCAGAGATTAGTGAAGGCTTGCATGAACCCGGGACAATATTTAGATTGGAAGGCCTATTACATAGAATTGGCTAATGAGCAGGCAGCAAGAAACCGGGCGGCGGGTAACGGGGCTTGGGACGTTGATATGCTGTTGGGGCAGGGCCGTTTTGCTAACCAACAGATAGGATACCCCCAGGTTATGTATGATCAAATTAATCACATGGCAATGCGAGCCTGGAAGGCCTTGCCTAGCCGAGGGGAGGTATCAGGTAATCTCACCAAAATTACTCAAGGTTCCACAGAGCCTTTTTCAGACTTTGTGGCCCGAATGATGCAGGCCGCAGGGCAGATTTTTGGGGACCAAGACACTGCCATGCCCTTAGTGAAGCAGCTGGTTTATGAACAGTGTACAAAGGAATGTAGGGCTGCCATAACACCATTCAAAGGAAAAGGGATGGAAGTGTGGATGAAAGTGTGCAGAGAGATTGGGGGGGCCCCTGTCCAATACTGGATTGGCCGCGGCAGTCTTACAATTAACCAAGCGAGGTGGTACCGGACGAGCCACCAGTTCTGGAAACTGCTTCTTATGTGGTAAACCAGGACATTTAAAGAGGGTAATGCCCAGGCTGACAACCTTACGTGACTTCAACAGGCTTTCTTTGTAACCCCTGCCCAAAAGGCACAAGATTTTCATGCCCAGTTTCATGTTAACTCAAAAACATTACAGACCCGTTTCCAAATAGCACGTCATGTGGCCAGAGATATTGTAAAATCTTGCAGATCATGTGTTACTTTCCACCACCCCCCTTCATGGGGGGTGAATCCAAAAGGCCTTCTCCCCTCACGGGTTTGGCAAATGGACGTCACTCATGTGGCAGAGTTCGGTAACCTCAAGTATGTCCATGTTTCCATAGATACCTGTTCCGGAATTTTGTTTGCCTCGGCCATGGCTGGAGAAAAGGCACATCATGTTATCTCCCATTGCTTGGAGGCGTGGGCCGCCTGGGGCATGCCTCAGCAAATCAAAACAGATAATGGCCCCGCCTACACCTCCCGAACATTTCAACGGTTCTGTGCACAAATGAATGTGGACCTGCGCCATGGGCTCCCTTATAATCCCCAAGGTCAAGGGATAAGTCGAGAGGGCTCATCGCACACTAAAAGAACTACTTCAAAAACAAAAAGGGGGAATAGGCATGGGTTACAAACCTAAACAAAGACTGTCATTAGCATTATTAACTTTAAATTTTCTTCAGCTGGACAACGAGAACAATTCTGCTGCGGACCACCATCTAGGCGCAGTACCGCATAAAAGGGGCTATGTTAAATGGAAAGATGTTATCACGGGACAATGGAGAGGTCCCGACCCAGTATTAACGTGGGCGAGAGGATCTGTGTGTGTTTTTCCACAGGACAGCCCAGACCCGGTGTGGGTACCGGAGCGACTAACACGCACTACAAAGACCCCCGAGAAACGAACCCCGATTGCTGATGATGAATCCGACGACGTGGCTTCTGCTGGGAACGCTGATGCTGAACCTCCCCATAAGTCGTGCTGAGCAACAATGGGGAATTTTAACAGTATTTCCTAGACACTTATTCGGCAGGTACTTTCCCCAGATTTTTAACTGGCACCAGCCCCTGATTTCTATTACACTCTTGCTGGGGCCCTAAAGCTCTCTCTCCTTTTAGACAGAGGAGAGACTTCGGCATTACAGCCGCCATCATTGCAGCAATTGCAATGGCAGCCGCTGCAGCTGCTACAGCCGCTGTTGCCATGTGTACCACAGTATAGACCGCCACCACTTTAAACACCTTGTCTTCCACTGTTGCTGCGGCATTAAACACCCAAAGTAATATTAACAGTCACTTGTGTGGCGGCATTATGATCTTAGATCAAAGAGTTGACGTGGTACAAGAACAAGTAGACATTCTCTGGCGCATGGTGCAAATAGGGTGTGAATGGCACACTATTGCTTTATGCGTAACCGGCATCCCATACCACAATATGACTATTGCTGCTAACCTCTCTCGAAAGCTTTCCCTCCATCTTTTAGGTAATTGGTCCCAAGAGTTTTGACAACCTGACGGAGGCTCTACGTCGTGAAATCATCAGCGCCATCAGAGTAGATCCAGTAGTCGCTCAAAACCTTGATCTCCCGGATCGCCCAGGCGGCATACCACCTTAAAGAGTGGGCGGGAATGGGTTCAATGGCCTTTTTGTTATTCTCTTGTTGTGTCCTGTGCCTCTATTGTCTCTGCCGTATGCATCAACGCAATGCACGTGACCGTGCGCTACTAGCGCAGGCCTTTGCTGCCATGGAGGTGGATCAATCCCCTCAGGTCTGGGTTGCCGTGTTAGGGCAATAAGAACAGGGCAGGATGTGAGAATAGTACTGCACACGGGGGCCCAGGAGGAGTTATCCCGTGGAGGGCATGTCCAGCTGCATATGGGTTGACACCGCCTCTCCCATCCCCAGAAAATCGGTGTCGGACAGGTGGGCAGTCGGTCTGGTGATTACACGCGTGAGATAGACTGTCTTACATGGTCCTTGTTATATGGGGGCTGTGACCACTACCCTCTCCTGCCAAAATAAATAAAAAAGGGGGAGCTGTGGAGCGCCTCCGCCCTAGCATGGCGCCTGAAGCAGCCAGACCACAAGACAAAACAAGCCCTGATAAGGCAACTAAAGGATATCAGCATACAATCCTCTCTTACAGCCGTGCCGCGTTACCTTAATTGATTGGCAGAGATACTAGATTTAAGGTCACGAATAGGAGAAAGAGGAAGAAGAACGATGTAGTAACCTGGGATTAAAGCAGCTTGCAGAAGAATCGTGTGAGAATCGTTATTGAAAGCGACAATTCAGATTTACCACTCATGAATTTATCTGAAAAGAATCCTAAAGGTTTATTCCAGTGAAATAAGTAAATCTAGCCAGGCATGTGGCACATGCCTATAGTCCCAGCTACTCAGGAAACTGAGGCAGGAGAATCATTTGTGGCCAGGGGTCCAAGGTTGGAGTGTGCTCTGATAGTGCCTGTGAATAGGCACTCCAGTCTGGGCAATGCAGCAAGAACCCAGCTCTGAAAAAAATAAAAAGTAAAATAAATCTAAAATTTTTTTAAGTGTTAGCCACACCAAAATAAAATATAAAAGTATAAGGAAGTCTATGTAATTTTAGATGACAAAGCAGTTATGTGGAATGACAACCCCCAGTAATCTCAGGAGAAGTGGCAAGGACTAAGAAAAGTAAAGGATTAAAGTTAACTCTTTTGCTAATTATCTTGTCATATTTGGGAGAAGGATATAAAAATTTGTGTTCACTCTTATGTCAATTAAGTACTAGAGGTTTAAACATTAAAAATATTAGGCCAGAGGCAGTGGCTCATGCCTGTAATCCCAGGACTCTGGGAGGCCGAGGCATGAGGATTGCCTGAGCCCAGGAAGTCGAGGCTGTGGTGAGCTGTGATCGTCCCACTGCACTTCAGCTTGGGCAACAGTGTGAGACTCCAACTGAAATATACATGTTGTATTTATACATATACTCAAAGATGTACTCAAATGCTCATAACAGCATCATTCATATTAGCCAAAAACTGGCAACAAAAGTCTATCAACTGGTGAATGAAAAAGCATTGTGTGTTATAGCCACACAATGGAAAGCAATGAAGAGAATCCAACTGCTGATAAACATAACAATGTAGATGAATCTCAAGGACATACTAAATGGAAGCAGCCAAATAAAAATTTACATGCCATTCGCATTTCATTTGCATGAAATTCCAGAAAAGATAAAATTGCATCGACAAAGCATATCAGTGGTTGTATGGAGCCAGGGGTTAAGGGATTGGCTGCAAAAGCACATAAGAGAACTTTTTGGAGTGATGGAAATGCTCTGTATCTTGATAGCTGTCACACAGTCATATACATTTGCCCAAGTCCCTCAGAGTATACGTTAAAAAGTAGGTGAATTGCATTGTATGTAAATTATACCTCAAAAAGTATACACTTGTCTTTAAAAAGATAAGGGTAAAACTACTTAAAGAATAAAAATAGATATACAACTTCAACCTTTGTTGAGAGGAAGGGGTGAATAGGTTTTCAACTCCAAGGATAGACAGATACCTGGGGAGTCCCAGCCAATCCAGCCCCCAGCCTTCAAGCTGTCCCAGCTAATGCTAAGTGGAGCTGATGATCTTCAGGTCTGACTTGTTCTCTTCCCTTCTGTCAGAGTTTCAGAAGCAGAGCAGTTTCTTACCTACTTAAAATCTTCTTACCTACTTAGAGCACCCCTTATACATGGCTTCAAGGGAAACACTATGCAAAGATGATTCACTTAACACATAAGAGGGAGCTTAGGAAATTAAGACAATCTTGTTTCTCTATCAACAAGACTTGGAATTTGAAACTATTATCTCATTAGGACTCAGGAAAATAACTTTGAGATTCAAAGGTTGTTGGGCATCATGTCAGTTTAAGATTTTGAACATATTTGTGGTAGTATCTACATGTTGTCGTACCATGACAGAAACCTGGCCCTCTCATCAGTTTCTACCTGCTCAATCTGTACCACAAACCACAAAGCTGAGAGGTGAGGTCTGCGATTGCCTACCATGTTATTAATACCCAAAGACCATTACTTTTCCACCCTCATCTTTTGAGGTTCAGAGCATCCAACTAGATGGTCAATTCTCACATGACAGGAAATTTTGTACTAGCTTCACCTCTCCCCATTCCCCACTCCCACACCCTTTTTTCAAAGTCTGAGACTTTTTCGTTTAGACTGGGGGCAGTGGGTACTGCTGGTATTTGCTGGGTAGAGACCAGAGACACTAACTTCTAAACATCCTACAATGCACAAAACAATCTCTCTCTCTCTCTCTCTCTCTCTCTCTCTCACACACACACACACACACACACACACAATCTGTCCCCAATAAAAAAAATTAACCCCAAATGTGCTGAGGTTGAGAAACACTGAGTTAGATTAGTGTCTCCTCTCTCCTCGTTGATGCCACATGACTTCTCAGCCACTCCTTCACTCTCAATCCAATGAACTTTGCCTCTTGCTTCAACAGTTTATTCCCAGGCCACAACACGGACTTTGACATTGCCAAGAACTGTCCACGATCTAAAATCTTAAGACTTTATGGTCTCGTTCTCTATCCCAACAAGTCTCCCACCAGTTTCCTTTCTCCCTTCCCCATCTATCTTGTTCTTTGACTTCATTCAGACCTCTAGTTCCTCAAATACTTCCTTTTCCCTGTCATGACCTTCCAGACCAGCACTGGAAATAGAAATATACTGCAAGCTATGTACATAGTTTCAAGTATCCTAGTAGCGATGGTTTGAAAAGTAAAAGGAAACCAGTACAACTAATTTTCATAATTACAGGCATACCTTGGAGATATTGTGGGTTTGGTTCCAGACTACCACAATACAGCAAATATAATGATAAAGCAAGTCACATTAGTTTTTTGGCTTCCCAATGCATATAAGAGTTATATTTATACTCTATTGTAGTCTACTAAGTGTGTAATAGCATTATGTCTAAAAAAATGTATATACCTTAATTTTAAAAAACTGTATTGTTAAAAAATGCTAACAATCATCTGAGCCTTCAGGGCATCATAATCTTTTTGCTGGTGAAGGACTTTGCCCTGTTTTTGAGAGCTGCTGATCAGTTAGGGTGATAGCAGCTGAAGGTTGGGATTGCTGTGGTGATTTCTCAAGATAAGACAGCAATGAAGTTTGCTGCATCAATTGATTCTTCCTTTCATGAAAGATTTACATGTAATGCGACTGTTTGACAGCATTTTTTCCATAGTAGAACTTCTTTCAAAACTTCAGTCAATCCTTTCAAACTCTGCTGCTACTTTATCAACTAATTTTATGGAGTATTCAAAATCCTTTGTTATCACTTCAACAATGTTCACAGCATCACTTTCTTTGCTCATCCTTAAGAAAGAATACCTCGTTACTTTAAGTTTTGTCATGAGATTGCAGTAGTTCAGACCCATCTTCAGGCTCCACTTCTAATTCTAATTCTCCTACTATTTTCATCACAACCTACAGTGCCTTCCTCCGCTAAAGTCTTGAACCCCTCAAAGTCATCCATGAGGGATGAAATTAATCTCTATGAATCATGAATGTTCTTAATGGCATTTATAATGGTAAATCATTTCCAGAAGGATTTCAATTTGCTTTGCCCAGATCCATCAGTGGAAGCACTATCTACAGCAGATATGGCCTTGAGAAATATGTTTAAATAAAAGAACTTGAAAGTCAGAATTACTCCTTGATCCATGGATTGCAGAATAGAAATGGATGTTGTGCTAACAAACATGAAAACAACATCAATCTCCTTATACATTTCCATCAGAGCTCTTGATGACCAGGTGCATTGTCATTGAGTGTTAATAATTTTAAAGGAAACTTTTTTTTTCTGAACAGCAGGTCTCAACAGTGAGCTTAAAATATTCAGTAAGCTAATCAGGCACAGTGGCTTCTGCCTGTAATCCCAGCACTTTGGAAGGCCAAGGTGAGAGGATTGCTTGAGACCAGCCTAGGTATCTAGCAAGACCTCATCTCTATAAAAAATTAAAATGTAAAAAAAGTTAAGTAACCCACACAATAAACAGATGTGATGTCATCCAGGCCTTGCTGCTCTATGTATAGACCACAGGCAGAGTAGATTTAGCATAATTCTTTTTTTTTTTTTTTTTTGAGTTGGAGTCTCACTCTGTCACCCAGACTGGAGTGCAGTGGCCGCTCCCGGCCACCGCAGCCTCGGCCTGCTGGGCTCCGGCGATCCTTCCGCCTCAGCCTTCCAAGTAGCCAGAATTACAGGCATGCGCCACCACGCCCAGCTGATTTTTTGATTTATTGTAGAGATGAGGTCTCGCTGCCCAGGCGGGTCTCGAACCCGCGGGCTCAGGCAATTCACTCACCTCAGCCTCCCAAAGGCGCGGGATTACAGGCTGAGCCACCAAGCCCGGCTGATTTAGCATAATTCTTAAAGGCCCTAGGATTTTTCAGAATGGTCAGTGAGCATTGGATTCAACTTTAAGTCATCAGCTGCATTAGCTTCTAACAAGAGAATCAGCCTTTTCTTTGAAGCTTTGAAGCCAAGTACTGACTTCTCGTTTCATCTCTACAATTAACGAAAATCCTAGATGGCATCTTCTTCCAGTAAAAGTTTCACCTGCACTAAGAATCTGTTTCGTGTGTTCACCTTCATCAATGATCCTAGCTTGATCTTCTGGACAATTTGCAGCAGCTTCTCCATCAACACTTGCTTCGTACTTTTATGTTATGGAAACGGCTTCTCTCCTTAAACCTCATGAACCAACCTCTGCTTCCTTCAAGCTTTTCTTCTGCAGCTTCCTCACCTCTCCCAGCCTTCACAGAATCAAAGAGAGTTAGGGCCTTACTTTATGTTAGGCTTTAGCTTAAGGGAATATAGTGATCTTTTATCCAGATCACAACAACTTTCTTCATATCAGCAGTAAGACTTTCATTTTCTTATCCTATGTTCACCTGAGTAGCACCTTTAATTTCCCTCAAGAACTTTCCCTTTAAATCCACAAGTTGGCTAACTGCAATGTGCGAGAGACCTAGTTTTCGACCTGTCTCAGCTTCCAACGTGCCCTCCTCACCAAGCTTAATCATTTCTAGCTTTCTGTTTAAAGTAACAGACATGCAACTCTGCCATTCACTTGAACACTTAGAGACCATTGTAGGGCTACTTTCAATATTGTTGTGTCTCAAGGAATAGGGAGGCCCAAGGAGAGAGAGATGGAGATGGGGGATCAGGAGGTGGGTGAAGCAGTCAGAACACACACAACATTGATTAATTTCACCATATTAGTATATGGGCACGATTTGTAGCACCACAAAACAATGACAGTAGTAATGATCACTGGTCACAACTCACCGTAACAGATATAATGGGAAAGTTAAAAATATTGAGAGAATTACCAAAATGAGGCACAGAGACACAAACTGACACCAGACTATTAGGAAAATGATGCCTATAGACTTGCTCAACGCAGTTGCTACAAGTCTTCAATTTGTAACACCTGCAGTATGTACGCAACAAAGTGGAGCACAACAAAATGAGGTATGCCTGTATATTTTATTTAATCCAATATATCCAAAATATTGTTTCAACATATAATCAATGTAAAAAAAAGTATTAAGGAGTGAAACGGTGAAGTCAAAATGGAGTAACTTAGCTAAAGAACAGCCATTTTAACATTACTGAAGCTTCGTCGTGCTTTACAAGCTGTTTGTTCCACTCTCCACCTCCTAGTCATTAGCCAAGGACAGCTTTCCTGAGTAGCTATTGATAATTGCTTTGTAACTCCTTAAGCATGTCTTGTATTGATTACACCTCTATATTAGGTATTTGTTTTCCTGCTATACAAGACCAAGCTGACCTAATCTATCATAATCAGCCTTCTGTGACAGTCCACCAACACACCACTTGGAGTCACAAGCCAGACTGCCCTGACAATGGCAAGGACACGAGACTGGTCTTATCAATGCTTAAGAATGCAGCTGCTGGAGATTTTCTTACCCTGTCTCCTGTTCAAACTTCAGAAGGCCCTCCTTTCTCAACCCCTGAATGTCACTGCCTCTTGGTCAGTTCCATTCTCTCTTGAACATGAAAACCCTGTTTTGCTTTGCCTTTGCAATTCTTTGCTTTAGTCCTGCAGCACCGGCCCAACTTGTCTCAATTTACCTAACAAGGAGATATTTTACTTCACTCTGTTGCAGGAAGTCTTTGCAATCCCGCATGCATTTTCCATTTGTAGCTCACCTCCATTCGCACCAGTCACTTTCTAAGTGCTCACTAGCCAAGCACATCATGTGGCTACGTGTTGGATGTTGTCCATGTAGCCTTCACTTTCTTCACAGGGGTATTCAGCTGAGATACCAAGGTGTGTCACTTCAACCATCCTTACATGAGCACCTTAACTCTCTCATCTCATCAGACTTCTGTTTTACTCGCTTGCATAATCTCAATTAGGGATTTAGCCAAACTTCTCACAGCTAGAGGTGTTGACGCAACTATGGAACAGCCTCACCTCTGAGCTGTTCAACAGACCATCCACATGAGCTTCCTCTCATCTTCTGACAACAAGAATAAAAACCCCGCCACTCGGAATCTGATTGTATGTAGCCAATAAATATAAAAATTTGACCAAAAAATAAATTCTCCTCTTCAAGTTTTCTGCCCCAACGCCCTCTCGGTAGACAACTTGATTATCTATTTCGCAGAGCAATTGAGACTCTCCAAATTCTTTTTCCTTCTCTAATATTATCTTTATCCATATACATCCTTATCTCCTCCTGTCTCAAAAGCGAATCTATCTATCCCTCATCTTCTGGGCTTCAAAAGCCATCCCTTCAGGCTCACGTAGGTCTCTCTTGCTTCTTCTGCCTCTAGCATTTTCATTCCTTTCTCTCCTTCCTTTAGTTTATTATCCCACAACATAAAGATCTACACCTACAAGTGGCACATTAATAAAATACTCTCATAATCTTGTGATTTCCTCTACCCATAGTTATCATCCTGCTTTCTTCCTTTCAGGACTAAGTTTTTTAAAATTTTGTTTTAAGTATCCTACATTTTTTGCTCCTTCTGACCATCCCACCTCAATAACTCCAATCTGGTTTCTCCCTAGCAAAGCATGACCTCCTGTTGCTAAATCCAAGGGTCCTCTTCAGCTTTGGACACTCTTTCCCACTGTAACTGGCAGTTTTGGACACTCTTTCCTACTGCAGCATCTCTCCTGCCGACATTGTTGCATTGTGGGAGTTAAGATGCCACCGCTGGACCCTAATTCTGGTGCTACCATTTATTTGCTGTGGGACCTGAGACAAATACCTTAACTTTTCTGCACTACAGAGGTAAAAATGGCACCTACCTTTTGGGTTGTTTTGAGGATCAAATGAGTTAACAGCTAACACTTATTTAGTCCTATTCTAGGCACTTTACAAGTATTGATTCACTCAAAACAGTACCCAGCCCTAAATAACTTGTGTATGTTATCTATAATAATAGCAGTTTATTATTCCCGGTTACTACCCTGTTCAGAAGCTTCCCTGGCTGGGTGTCCATAGCTTGGAAACAGCTGCATAGAAGAGGGTCCAGCTCTGCTTTCACCATCTATCCCCTCTCCAGGCTATACTTGCTGAGTTATGGATTGAATTGTGTCCTCCTCAAAAGATATGTGGCAGTCCTACCACACAGTACCTCAGATTGTGATCTTATTTGGAAATGGGCTTGTTGCAGATGTAATTAGTTTAAATGAGATCATGCTTGGGTCAGGGTGGGACCGCAGTCCAACATGACTGGTGTTTTTATAAAAAGGGAACATGCATGCCTGCTGTGGTTCCAGTTACCCAGGAGGCTGAGGCGAAAGGATCACCTGAGCCCGGGAGGTCTAGGCTGCAGTGAGCCATGATTGTGCCACTGCACTCCAGCCTGGGCGACAGAGTGAGACTCTGACTAAAAATAAAATAAAATATAAAATAAAATAAAATAAAATGGAGAAATGTAGACTCAGCAACACCATACATAAAGGAGAGATGGCGTGAAGGGACACAGGGAGAAGACAGCCATCTGTAAGTCAAGGAAAGAGGCCTAGAACAGATCTTTTCCTCCCAGGCCTTGGAGCTAACACTGTCAACAACTTTATTTTGAACTTCTAGCCTCCAGAACTGTGAGACAGTAAGTTGCTGTTATATAAACCACCCAGTTTTTGGTTCTTTGTTCCAGCAGTTCTAACAAACGAATACACTGATGGAACAGTCTCTTTCATAACTACTACCATTGGTGAGAAAGAAAAGAGTTGGGCACCTTTGTCATTTTCTCCCCCGATGCTGTCTAATTTAGGAGGTCGAAATCAGTGCCTGTTGCTCAATTCTCAGGAGAGCATTCTGAGTACAGGCATGTGTCATAGTTTTTGTGGTTTGTTTTTAGTTGAAACTAGTGTTTCTAATTGAGTACAAAGAAAGGAGTGCAGAACTTGCAAATAATGACCATGGGTAACATTATTCTCCAGGATCCCTGCTCTTATCACTAAACTGCGTATTAACTCTGACATGTGTGAAAAGTAGGCAACTGGAGTTGGCTAGAGCAAAGCCATTTTGTTCCCAATTACCATTTTCCAGACTGCAGAAGGTGCTTGCCGATGCTGCAGGCAAAATTGCACCACTATGACAAGACTTTATGCTGAGGCCTGAACTTTTCCCAAATCCCTGAATCAAGGGCCTTTGCCTAGAAACCAGTGAATTGTCACGATAGTCTTTTACCACCAATCAAAATAGTAGGTTATGAATAAGCTAGAGTACTAACTTCCTCTTATTTCCTTTAAAAACCCTGCTCCAAAACAGCTGGGCTGGACACAACTTCAGATGCTTCAGGAATCTGTATTCTCCAAATTGCAATTCTAACCCCTTTCCTTGGATTTCAGTGTGTGACTCTTTGTTTGACACATATTACAGTCAATAAATATGTTCAGCACTTACAAGTGAAAGAGAACCAGATGTTGTTCGCAATAATCCTGTGATGGTAGGTACTGTATTTTTACACAGAGAGGTTTAGTTACTTTGCTGTATTAGTTTGCTATTGCTTCTGAACAAAGTATCACACATTTAGTGGCTTAAAACAACATAAATTTAGGCCGGGTGTGGCAGCTCAAACCTATAATCCCAGCACTTTGGGAGGCCAAGGTGAGAGGATTGCCTGAGTCCAGGGGTTCGAGCCCAGCCTGGGCAACTTGGGGAGACCTCTCTCTACAATAAATCAGAACATTAGCCAGGTGTGGTGGTGCGTGCCTGTAGTTCCAGCTACTTGGAAGACTGAGGTGGAAGGATCAACTGAGCCCAGCAGGTCAAGGCTGCAGTGGCCGTAAGCATGCCACTGTACTCCAACCTGGGTGACAGAGTGAGACTCCAACTCAAAAACAAAACAAAACAAAACAAAACAAAAATGTATTCTCTTACAGTTCTGGAATTCAAAAATCCATAATCTCACTAGATTAAAATCAAGGTGTTGAGAGGCTTGTGTTTCTTCTGGAAGCTCTAGGGGACAATTTGTTTCCTTTTCTTTTCTAGTTGCTTGAGGCCGCCTGCACTCCTGGGCTCATAGTCCCTCCATCTTCAAATCTCTCTAACTCCGACCTCTTCTGCCCACCCCCATTCATGCTAAGGGACCCTTGTGATGACATTGGGCCCACTAATATAATCCTAGATCATCTTATGTTACATGCGGTTGATTAACAACGTTAATTTCACCTGCAACCTTAATTCCCCGTTTAGTAAGGGAACTAATGCACAGGTTCCAGGGAGTAGGATGAGTATATCTTACTGCCTGGGGGTGGGGTAGAATTATTCTGCCTTCCACACTTTTCCAGGGTCACACATCTAGTAAGTGTCAGCTAGCACTGAGTGTTGTACCCTTGGAACTTATTTCTATAGGCTGTTCGCTTAAACTGTAGACAGGGGACATTTTCCGTCAACGTTATTAGCATTGTTCTAGACCAACGTGGAACAACAGCTTTAAAATGTGCTCTTCTTAGGCCCGGCTACTGCGAAAACAGCGCCTCCCGCCAGAGCCAGGCAGCGTCCGTCACCCGCAACCAGAGGGACGGCCCGCCGGGCCTGCCCCGCGGAAGCCGCCGGTCGCCAGGGCGAAGAGTGGACGCGGGCCGCTAGGGAAGCAGGTGAGCGCGACGGGTGGCCGCGCCGTGGGGCCTGGGCAGCGGGATGGTGCCCATCGCGGCGTGCAAGCGAGTGAGAGTGGGAAACGCACTCCTCGGCCCCGAGCCCCAGTCCCAATCCCAACCCCAACCCCCACCCGCCGGGGCCGCCCGTCTCGCGCCCGCCCGCACGCACACCAACCCACCACGCCCCGCGGGTCTCCCGGCGGCGCCAACCCGGATCTCCCGAGGGCCCGTGGGCCGCCGGACGGAGCGGGTTTGCGGGGAGGGTCTGGTCGCGGGTGGATCGGATGAAGAGTGTCCGCCGTGGGGCGGTTGGCTAAACTTAGCCCGTGTCTTACCGGCAACCCCACTTCTGGGTGTTTGCAAATCAGTTTAGTAAGTATTGGCTGATTTATTTGCAAATCATTTTATTAGGTTTGCATTTATTTATTTAACTTTATTGTGACGGGTGTGCGAAGGGACCGATGCACTTTTGCCCCATTCAGAGTCTATTCGGGTCTTGCAGCGATCTTGTGTGTGTAATACTGAGTCACCAGCAGATGTGGGCAGAAGGGATCCAATTGGTTTCCGGCTAAGAAAAGCCTGGTTGCACATGCTGGTTAGTTACTCTCCGTCGCATGGAATGAAGGCCCCGAAGAAACGAAGGATAGACACGGGGAAACTTGGCTTCTTTGTTAAATCAAGTCATACCCGAGTCCCTTGGAATAGTGGTAGAGAACTTGTTTTTTTCATGCGTATTAAATATACATCAAGGACCTAATTGCTTTTGGAAAGAATTGTTTTTCAAGACAATGCATGTGATTTGGTTATATGGGTAAATTATTTCTAGGATTTCCTGGTACTTCTGTGATAAGCAGGAATACGAATTGGAAGTTTTACGCTTCACGGTATGAAAGATTTTAGTTTGTGATTTTGGCTTTGTCATGTGCTTATAATTACATATATTTACATAAAATCACATATAACTATCATTATAATGCCTTAGAATTCTTTGTGGTGTGATAAAAAAAATGTATACTGTAGTAAGCTTTTTGAAAAATCAAGTAAATTCATTCCTGTAATTTAAAAAAAAAAAGCATCATGCTCTGGTTTCTCTTCAGAACAAATAACTCTTCCTTTTTAAAAAAAAAAAAAAAAAACAACTTATTTTATTAATCAGGAAAAGAAGGCTTACACAGCTTCAGTAATTTGTCCAAAGTCCCATAGCTAATATATCTCAAGATGTATCCAGATCTGTCAGATTTCAGAACCTGTTATTATTATAGGAAGATGCCAAGGTTTTTTGTTTTGTTTTGTTTTGTTTTTTTTATTATAATCAGTATTTTTTATTATCGTTTTGTAGGGTACAGTTAAGGGTTAGGTGTACAATTACGTTTCATTCAGGCACCCTATTGATAAGAGGTGTTTTCCCAGTCCCAGATAGATATTAGCTACTGTTAATCCCATCCCCCCCCATAATTTCCCAGTACCATCAGTCATTTTCTTATAGTATTACATTGGATGTTCAAGGTCCATTATATGAGTGAAAACATGTGATATTCTGATCTTTGTTTCTGTGAGAGGTCACTCAGTATTATAGACTCTAGTTCCATCCAGGTAGCTGCGAAATCCATGATTTTGTTCTTTTTCATGGCTGCGTAGTATTCCATCGTGTATATGTACCACATTTTTTTAATCCAGTCCTCTTTTGATGGGCAGCATGGTTGTTTCCAGGTTCTTGCTATTGTGAACAATGCTGCGATAAACATACGTGTGCAGGTATCTTTTTTATAGAGTGATTTGTGTTCTTCAGGGTATATTCCCAGTAGGGGGATCTGCAAAGCCAAAGAAACCATCAAGAGAGTAGGGAGACAGCCTACAGACTGGGAAAAAGTATTTGCCAACTCCAGGTCTGACAAAGGCTTAACATCCTGGATCTACAAGGAACTGAAACGTACTGAAAAGAAGAAAACAAGCAACCCCATTATAAAATGGGCAAAAGATATGAACAGACACTTCACAAAAGAAGACATTCGAGCAGCCAACAAACACATGAAGAAATGCTCAACCTCACTAATCATCAGGGAGATGCAAATCAAAACCACACTGAGATATCACCTAACTCCAGTCAGAATGGCAATTATCAACAACTCAAAAAATAACAGCTGCTGGAGAGGCTGTGGTGAAAAGGGAACACTTCTACACTGTTGGTGGGAGTGTAAGCTAGTGCAACCTCTGTGGAAAGCAGTGTGGCGATTCCTGAAAGCTCTAAATATTGACCTTCCTTATGATGCCAAGGTTATTATTATTATTTTAAGTTGTGGAGCACAAGCCAGGATTGGATACATAAGTGGTTTACAGGTGAAGTGGGCCTCCCATTGGACATCACTTAGCCTGGATTAGAATCAGGCTCCCTTACTGATGTTATGTGTCTGCCCCCTGCCTCCCCTGACAGTGTCTGGCTACTGCAAATCCCTTTTTTGTAGTAGTATGAAAGGTGCTCAGGGTCCACTTATGAGTGAGAACACGGTACTCAGTTCTTTGTTTCTGCGATAGATCACTAAGGATGATAGACTCAAAATTCATCCCAGTTGCTGCAGAGTCCACAATTTTGTCCTTCTTTATGGTTGCATAATATTCCATTGTGTATACATAGCTTTTTTTTTTTTAATCCAGTCCAATTTCAATAGTCAGCATGGTTGGTTGCATGTTTTTGCTATTGTGAATAGTGCTGCAATAAACATACATGAACAGGTATGTTTTTTGTAGAATGATTTGAGTTCCTCCAGGTATATTCCCAGAAGAGGGATTACTGGGCCATATGGAAAGTCAATTTGTAGTTCTTTTAGAAATTGCCACACTGTTTTCCATAAAGGTTGAATTAGATTGCACTCCCACCAACAGTGTAGAAGTGTCCCCTTTTCTCCACAATCTCACCAGCATCTGTTGTTTTTTGTGTATTAATAATGGCCATTCTTACTTGAGTTAGGTGGTATCTCAGTGTGGTTTTGATTTGCATTTCTCTGATGACTGGTAAGGCTGAGCATTTTTCATGTCTATTGGCTGTTCGTATATCTTCTTTTAAGAAGTATCTATTCATGTCTTTCACCCATTTTTTAACAGAGTTGTTTGTCTTTTTCCTTTTGGCACATTTGAGTTCCTTGTAGATCCTGGATGTTAGGTCTTTGTCAGATATACAGTTGGAAAATGTTTTTTCCCATTCTGTGGACTGTCTTTCCCGCTTTCTTGATGGTTTCTTTTGCAGATGATGGATCATCTGCAAAAAGGGATAGCTTAACTTCCTCTTTTCCTGTTTGGATATCCCTGATATCCTTTTCTTGTCTGAATGCTCTAGCTAGGACTTCCAACACTATGTTGAACAGGAGGGGTGAGTGGGCAACCTTGTCTTATTCCAGTTTTCAGGGGAAATGCTTCTAATTTCTGTCCATTTAGTAATATGTTGGCTGTGGGATTATCACTATTTTGAGGTATATTCCCCCATACCTAGGTGTTCAAGGGTTTTTTATCAAGAATGGATGCTGGATTTTGTCAAAAGCCTTTTCTGTGTCTGATGATATAATCATGCAGTTCTTGTTTTTACCTCTATTGATGTGTTTAATTACATTTATGGTCTTGCTGATGTTAAACCAGTCCTGAATCCTGGGGGTGAAGCCTACTTGGTCATGGTAGATAATTTTTTAGATGTGTTGTTGTATCTGATTTGCTAGAATCTTGTTGAGAATTTTTGCATCTATGTTAATCAGGGATATTGGCCTGTAGTTCTCTTTCTTTGTTGGATCTTTGCCCAGTTTGGGTGTCAATGAGATGTTAGATTCATAAAATGATTTGGGGAGAGTTCTGTCTTTCTTGATAGTCTGGAATACTTTGAATGGGATATCAGCTCCTCCTTGTATGTTTTGTAGAATTCTGCTTGAAAGCCATCTGTTTCAGGACTTTTTTTTGTAGGTAGTTTTCTTATGGAGAGTCAATTTCCTGGGTTGTTATTGGTCTATTTAATATCTCAGTTTCTTCTTATTTCAACCTTGGAAAGCTGTGTGATATCAGAAAGTCTTCCGCTTTTGTTTAGGTTTTTGAATTTGTTTCCATACAAGTGTGCATAGTAATCTCTGATAATATTTTGTATTTCTTTGGTGTTGGTTGTGACCTGATCATTTACTTGTCTGATTGTGTTTATTTGGACTTTTTCTCTCTTTTTCTTGGTCAGTCTGGCTAGAGGTCCATCAATCTTGTTTATCCTTTCAAGACCCAGGTTTTTCATTGATTTCTTTTTCTGTGATATTTTTGTCTTCTATGTCTTATATTTGGTCTTTTACTTTGGTGATCTGGAATCTTCTGCTGAAGTTAGGATTTTGGTGACCTTTCCAGCTCCCTTAAATTATTTGTTAGGCTGTTGACTTATGATTTCTATTTTATTTATGTATGTTCATAGAGATATAAATTCCCCTTTTAGTATTGCTTTCATGGCATCCCAGAAGTTTTGGTAAAGCTGGGTCCTTGTTTTTATTTGTTTCCAAGAATCCCTTAATTTCTGTTTTGATTTCTTGGTTGACCCAGGAGTTGTTCAGCATTGTACTGTTTAATGTACATGTCTTTGTTTTGGGGACATTTAGTTGGTTGTGATATTTATTTTTATTCCACTGTGGTGGTTGGGTGGAGTGCTCTGTAGATATCTATTAAGTCCATTTGGTTAAGTGTCAAGTTAAGGTTCTAGATCTCCTTATTGATTTTTTGCCTCAGTGATCTATCTATGTTTGTTAGTGGGGTAAATTTAAGTCCCTAGTTATAATAGTGTTAGAGTCAGTATCCTTTTTTAGTTTACTTAGTAGTTGCTTTACAAATCCAGGTGCTCCTGTGTTGGGTGTATGTATGTTTAGGTTGGATATTTCTTGTTGATGAATTGAACTTTTTATCATTATGTAATGTCTTTCCATATCTTCCTAAATTTTTGATAGCTTAAAGGTTGTTTTGTCTGATATTAAAATCACGACTCCTGCCTTCTTTTGTTTTCTGTTCACCTGAAAGTTTGTTTTCTATCCTTAAACTTTGAGTGTGTGGGTGTTCTTTGTAGTGAGATGTATTTCCTGGAGGCAGCATATTGCTGGGTTGTGCTTTTTTATCCACTTTGCCATTCTATGTCTTTTCAGTGGTACATTTAGTCCATTTACACTCAGACTGACTATTGAGATGTGAGAGTTTATTCCTGTCATGAAACTCTTATAAAGTTTTTTTGCTTGTTTTTCTTTTAACTTCTGGGTTGATGTATGTGTGAGTTTTCAACTTTGCAGTTCCAATGTAATCTCTGATGATTCTGTGTTTTCCTGTTGCCTTAGGAAGTGAGGGGTCATTCTTTTTTTTTTTTTCTTCTGTTTTTAATACCTTCTTATGCATCTACTGTAGAGCTGGTCTAGAAGCAGCATATTCTCTTAGGGATTGGATGTCTGGGAAACATTTTAACTCTCTGTTCCTGATGAAGCTTACTTTACCTGGATAGGAAATTCCTGATTGGAATTGTTTATCTTTGAATACTTTGAATATTGGAATCCAGTCTCTTCTAGCTTGTAGTGTATCTATAGATAAGTTTGCTGCTATTCTAACTGGTCTTCCCTGGTAGGTAGTTTGACCTTTCTCTCTTACTGCCTTAAGGATTTTTTTCTTTTATACTTACTTTGTGTAAGCAAATTATTATGTGTCTGGGAGTCTGTCTTCTCATTTGACACCTTGTAGGGGTTCTCTGAATCCCCTGTGCTTGGATGGTCCCATCTCTGATGAGATGAGGGACATTTTCTTGGATAGCCTCATGGAATGTTTGTTTCAAGGTGTTCTCTGTCTCCCTTTTTGCCTTAGGAATGCCAATCATGTGTAAGTTCAGTCTTTTTTTATAATCGTACATCTCTTGGAGGCTTTGTACTATCCTTTTAAACTTCATTTCTATGTTTTTAACAGTTTGGGTTAGTTCCACATTTTGGTTCTTCAAGCTCTGAGATCCTTTCTTCTGTTTGGCTAATTCTGCTTTCCATGCTTGTCAGTTTGTTATTTATTTCATTTACTGTATTTTTTATTGCTGTCATCTCAGTTATCAACTCTTTCATTCTTTCTTCTTGGCATTCTTCATTTTTATTCATCCTCTCTATCAATACCTTGATATCTGGATTTGTGGTTTGAGACCAATCCTTCTGTGGGCTCTTCATTGTTTGAGTTTGAGTCTGTATTCTCAGGTGCTGCTGTCTTTCCAGGGGCCTAGGGTGTACCTGTGTTCTTCCATTGATTCTTCTTCATTTGTGACAGATTTCCTCCCCCTTCTTTTCTTTAATTCTGTTGCTCAGTGGGAGGGGGATAGCTTTCACTTCTGTTTGTTCAACCTCCTATTCTTCCTTAGGTAGAGCCTCTGGATTTGTTCAGTTTTGAAGCTGAGTTGAGGGTGGAGGGCTGTGCTGTCTTTTTCCATTTCTGAGATTCGATTAAGGTGTAATGGGAAAAGCTACAGTTCAGAAGCAACCTGCAGATCGCAGTGTCCGCTGACTAGGGTATGGAATCCTGGAACCCACTTCCTACCACCTTACAATATGTCCATGCAGTGGGAGCATTTGTATACCCCCTGAAACCAAAATGAGATAAAAGAAAGGAAAAGAACTGAGAAAGAAAGAATGGAGAAGAAAGGAAGGTGAAGATAAAGAAGAAGAAAAAAGGAAAACAAACAGGCAAGCAAATGCACATATAAACAAAAAAGAAGATACACTCACCCTCACATATACCCATATGCAAAAAAAAGAGGAGAAGAAAAGGGCCAAATCAAATCAGAAAACACACACAGAAAGATATGTATAAAACACCAAAACTTTTGTGAATCTTGAGTTCTCACTTATGGCCATTTCTGGAACTTCTGGTTCCTTTTTTTTCTTTTTTAACTGGCATAGTCTAAGCACTGCTGTTTTTGGCTCCTAGGGGGAAGAAGTGAACTCCAGTTTCTAAACCCTCCCCTCCGCTCTTAGTGCAGGCCAATCAGGCCTCTCTCCACACAAGTAATACGCCCTGTGGACTGCTGGAGGAGCGGGAATGAATCAGATCAAGACTCACTCCTACTCATCTGCTGTTAGGTCTCCCACTCTGGTTGCATATGCTTGTGAATGGCTCAGTGTGGGGGCTAGGGAACTTCCAAGCTGGTGGTGGCACTCCGGTGTCGTACACTTGGAGGGCCAACGATGGTTGATTCAGAAAGGCACAGAGATCGCCCTTCAGTCTCAGGATGCAGGCTGCTCAGTATTGGGTGTTAGGCTGGTCTCTCTGCCCAGGTTCCAGGACAGAGAAAATGGTTGTGGCCCATATCTTCTCCTCTGGCAGGGCCCAGCTTCAGATTTCCTCCCTGCATTTTCTGCCAGTGCCTGGCCTATTGCCATAGATGGTGAAGTTGGGCCAGGTGCCAGGTACTGAGGGGCAGCTGATCTCTGCTCCTTTTCCCGAGAGATGCCCTGAGAATGGTGCGTGCTCCTGCACGTGAGGGTGCCAAATTCTGAGCAGTGGTAAATTGCAGCCACTTCTGCAGAGGAGCCCTGGGTGCTTGATCATGCGTCTCCTCTCATTGCACACTAATATGCAGGCAGATTCGTCCTTATGCACACTCACCCATGAAGAGACTCACATATTCCATCCAGTTCTGTCATCATCTTCCCTTTTCTCCACAAATACCTCTTTCATCTAACGATTCCTGTGGAGTGGAACAGTTGGGAATCAGTAATATTTTTTGAGACCTTGAATAGACATGGGTTAAATTTTTTTTTAATGCATCACCTTTCTAAGGCCTTAATAATAATAGTAGCGGCCATATATCCAGGATCTCCACGTATCAGGCAAAGTGTTAGGAAGATTATGTTCACTTTTTCTTGTGTATTAAGCATTTCTACTAGCTGCTTCATTCTGGACATATAAATGGGAAGACTGAAGTCAAATACTCCAACTGTGTTTAGCATCTCTTTTGAGTCCTAGGAACCTCCAGCTCAACATGTCCAGATTGGAACATGAATCTTTCCTTCTTCCCCATGTGTTACCCCATCCCGCCACACACCCACCACCCAGAAAATCAAATTAAGAACCACACACACAACCCATGTTGTCTAGCCTATTTCCACTCATCCTTCATGCTTTAGTTTAAATACCATTATTTTGAACTCCCCTGGATATTTCTGCTGTAGGCCAGTATAGCTCTTTCTGTACCACTCATGATTCTACATTTGTTGAAGTTTATGGTCATCTCTGCTTGAGACATCCATGATGGCAGGGGCTGTGGGAGATTTGTTTGAGATTATAACATCTGACTCAGAGTTGGTGCTGAGTATCCACCTATATTGAATTAATAGAGTAGTAGAGAAAAAAACTTTTTTCCTCTACCCTCTTAGGTTCAGTACATAAGACCTTAGAAATTAAACTGACAAAAGACAGATTAACAGGAGAAGTTTTATTATGTATGCATAAATGTAAGGAAGCACTTAGACTAGGCGGCTGATAGGCCATTATAACAAAGTGATATATTAGGAGCAGAAACTAGAAAAAGGAAGGGGAAAGGTGGGCTTCTCGGGTAAATTGTAGACAACTAAATATATGAAGGAAACCAACAGACGATAAGGATTATTTAGTAAGGTTTGTTATACAAACTCAAGTTAGTGCCTTCTCCATTAGTAAGAGCTGCCCTCTTCTTGTACTGGAAAGGAAAACACATTTATGGTTGGAAATGTATTTACAGAGGAAAATCTATGCCCTGCATTTAAGCAAAAAAGGGAAGGCAAAGAGCAAATTGCTTTTAGCTCAAAACAGACCTTGTGCCAAAGTGACATCGTTTCGGGTAGTATACACCGATCCCCTTCAAAAGGAATAAATAGCTACTGCCTTATCATGGTGTCTAGAGCTACTTTGAATTAATTCTGCATTTTGAAAGTAAACGTAATTCTCAAATGTTTCTGTTTTGGGATGTAGTTTGGGAGAGCCCGTGGTGACCGCATGAGTGGAGCCCAGCTGTGTGGGTGCCCAGCATGGATGACTACACAGTCCTGAGAGTGATCGGAGAGGGCTCCTTTGGCAGAGTGCTGTTGGTTCAGCAGGAATGCAGCAATCGGATGTTTGCCATGAAAGAAATAAGGCTTCCCAAGGTCACTGCTAAAGAAATTAGCTCACCTTGAAAGTGTACTGCACTTTGTATAAGAGAATAAATTTTTTAGGTTTCACATGGAATTTCTCCTCCATGTGAAAGGTGTAATTGGTTTATTCATTAGCTTTACAAGAACTTGATATACTTTATGTGGTTCTTAGGATATTATGATTAGTAAAAGTAGAAAAGTGGTTAAGGTTTCAGTGGTTATTACTGTTTATCTCAATGATTAATTGGTAATAATTTCCACTTTCATATAACTGTGTAGGAAATCTTTGCTAAGAGATCAAAGAACAAAGTCCTAAAATGCTAACCTTTGGTATCAGGGAAACTACTCTGTGGATCAGTTTTTAAGTTTTATTTCCCTGTAGGTCATTTATTGCTGTGTATCATATTTGTCCTAGGATGGAATCCATGCCATAGAGGCTGCATAATATTATGATCAAATTTTGAAAAAAATGCATTCTAATAAAGTTCTCAGAGTTTACCAAGCACAGTGGCTCATACGTGTAATCGCAGCACTTTGGGAGGCTAAGTCAGGAGGATCTCTTGAAGCCAGAAGTTCGAGACCAGCCTGGGCAACATAATGAGCCCTCCATCTCTATAAAAAAGAAAAAAATATTAGAGTTCTCAGAGTGCTAAGTATTTTCCCCACTGTAGTCTTGACCTCATCCCGTGATTTTTAAACTTGAGTGGACATTATAATCATCTGGAGGGCTTGTTAAAACACAGATTGCTAGCCGGGCTCAGTGGCTCAGCCTGTAATCCCGTGCCTTGGGAGGCTGAGGTGAGTGGATTGCCTGAGCCTGCGGGTTCGAGACCCGCCTGGGCAACTTAGAGAGACCTCATCTCTACAATAAATTAAAAAAAAAAATTAGCTGGCGTGGTAGTGCGCGCCTGTAGTTCCAGCTACTTGGAAGGTTGAGGCAGAAGGATCGCTGGAGCCCAGCAGGCCAAGGCTGCGGTGGCTGGGAGCGGCCACTGCACTCCAGTCTGGGCGACAGAGTGAGACTCCAACTCAAAAAAAAAAAGAATTTTATCCTTTGGAGACTTACTTTCATATAATCTTTGTTCATACTTGATGCTGTAATATACTAGCATATTCTAGAGGACTGGACCAGTGGACTGATAAAGTGACGCTGACAGTCAAAACATAAAATCCCTTTTTTTTTCCTTTTACTACATTTTTTTTTAAGTCAAGGTCTTAGTGTGTCACCCAGGCTGGAGTGCAGTGGTATGATCTCAGCTCACTGCAGCCTCAACTGCCTAGACTCAGGTGATCCTTCTGCTTCAGCCTCCTGAGTAGCTGGGATTGCAGGTGTACAACATCAACTGAGGTCTCACTATGTTGCCCAGGCTGGTCTCAAACTCCTGGGTTCAAGGGATCCTCCCGCCTTAGCCTCCCAAAGTGCTAGGATTTTAGGCTTGAGACATTGTGCCCAGCCATCTTTTATTTAGTATATACTATTTTTGATGGCATACCAGTTTTCCAAGTCAGGTGATACTTAGCCTAATATTAAAACTAGTTTGCATTCTATATATGTAAGGAATGAAGAAAACATACAAATCCAATAGAGGGATCAGCTCAAGTAAGCAAGATATAGCCATCATTGAACCACATATTTTCTCTTGGAGTTTGATAAACTTATTGATCCAAAGTGTATTGTTACAGAACTGCACCTAGCATTGAAGTATCACACAAATGGTATTATTATAAAGCTATCTATTTTTAAATTATTACATTTATGCTTATTTAAAATATTTTTCTAGTCTTTCTCTGATACACAGAATTCTAGGAAGGAGGCTGTTCTGTTAGCCAAAATGAAACATCCTAATATTGTTGCCTTTAAAGAGTCATTTGAAGGTAAATATGAATTCCCCCATATATGGGCATTTCTGAATATGAGGTATATCCACTATGGCTTTCCTAAAGAGTCTTGTGTCTGTTTTAGAGGAAGGACATCTGTATATTGTGATGGAATATTGTGATGGAGGAGATCTAATGCAGAAGATTAAACAACAGAAAGGGAAGTTATTTCCTGAAGATATGGTAAGAGACTGCCTTACGCAGTTTTCCTCAAGGTTTGGAAGCAACTTTTCTCATAAACTTTGTATAAGTTAAAACAAAAGCATTGGTATCTGTAAATACCTGACATTTTAGTTAGAAATGACTAATTTCTGTGTCAATGTTACTGCTTAGTGTTCTCAGGATGTTACTGCCTGGCATGGTTTTAGGAAGGAAAATCTACATAGGTTATAAAGTATTAAGGGACAACATTTCCATGTTTAGAGGAATTTCAAAATTTTAATACTCATCATACTGTTCTGGATATTTAAAAATCTTGATTTTTACTGGACTGAAATTTTAGAAGACAAGTAGATTTTATTTTGTGTTATTAGACCATCATAAGAATGAAGCCTGCCATTTGTGCTTCTTGGGAATACCTGCTCTCAGTCTTTTTCCTGTTAAAGCTTGGAATGTTATAGGACCAGGTTTGTGCCCCTTGCATGGTAACAGACCAATACACCTACACAGTGGGAGTCATAGCAGAGAAAGAGTTTAGTAATCAGTTGGCAGCCAAACGGACGTGGGAAGGAACCTCAAATCCGCCTCCCCAAGGAATTTTGGACTGGGGTTTCTAAGGGACTTCTGGGTAGGGGGCTGAGGAGCTGGGAGCTGGATTGATTGAGAAGTTAGAGGTGAAGTAATGGGAAAGGGAAATGAAAATGCATTCCTGTGCTGGACTGGTTTCTGAGGGCAGGGGCGGGTCTTGAGACTGAGGGTATCAGTGGACTCATTGTAACGCAGGATCAGGAAAAGATCTCAGAGGGAAAACTTGAGATTTCTTAACATTAAAGATGTTACCTATAGAAGTTGGATAACAGGAGCAATGTGACTTCTGAGCACTAAGGAAATGGGCTATAGGGCAAGCTGGTTAATACTCAGTAAGTTTCCACTCAAAACTTGTGCTTTTGTTAGAAACATAGCAATTTTATTTTATTAATTTTATGAGAAGGGTTTCAGAAATATTCCTTAAGTCTACAACTTGCTGCCCTTTTTTTTTTTTTTTTTTTGAGTTGGAGTCTCACTCTGTCGCCCAGACTGGAGTGCAATGGCCGCTCCCGGCCACCGCAGCCTCGACCTGCTGGGCTCTGGCGATCCTTCCGCCTCAGCCTTCCAAGTAGCTGGAATTACAGGCTTGCGCTACCACACCCGGCTGATTTTTTGATTTATTGTAGAGATGAGGTCTCGCTGCCCAGGCGGGTCTCGAACCCGCGGGCTCAGGCAATCCACTCACCTCAGCCTCCCAAAGGCACGGGATTACAGGCTGAGCCACCGAGCCCAACTTTGCTGCCTTTTTGATGGAAAATTCATACTAAATATTTTTGTAATTAATTGGCTTGTGAAAATATTTAAATAAACAGCTTCAATGGGCCTTAGGCTATAGCATCTTCTGAACAAGTATAAATAGCAATAAATAAATATTCTTTATTTAGAAGTTGTATTGTTAAAAATATTGATTCCACAGGAGGAAGTCAACTTTGGCTTCAACTGGATAATTCTCCATAGAAAAAACTGAAAACCAAAAAATCAGTTTTTACTTGTAAGTCCCCAAGGTACCTGGAAATGGTGGATACTATTGACTGGGGATTTATAAGTAGAAAATGCTGAGCCCAAAAGATTGTTTGTAATATAATGAAATGTTTTCATGTTCCCATATGGATACTCCAAAAAAGTAAATGAAAATCCAACATGATAATTATACTAGAAACACTGTAGCTATTTATTTCTTAGTGGTGAACTACCTTTATATATGCATTTAAGAAATGCTTTTATAACAAATGAAATATATAGTGGAAGTTTTATTACAATAAATTGCTATTTGGTTCACACATAAAATTATGGAACATGAGAATCATAGATTTTCTGAATTTCTCCAGGTAACACTGAACCTTATTTGAACTATGGAATTTTCAGTAGTTCTGTCCTCATATTATGTGTAACCCTGGTCAACTAAGACCTGGAGACGATTCTCTGGAATTTTGGATTAGCATAAGCAATTATTGCACAGATTCTGCATGCTTTTTCCTACAGATACTTAATTGGTTTACACAAGTGTGCCTTGGAGTAAATCACATTCACAGGAAACGTGTGCTGCACAGAGATATCAAGTCCAAGGTGAGTGGAATACATTTTGGGACTTTAGAAAAAGAATCCCAAAACTATTTAATTCAGTCTTTTTCTGTGTTAATCCATGTCCTTTTGGGACACTTTTATTTGGTTTAGAAATATCTGTCAACTATTTATTTACTTATTATTTAGTTTTCAAATTTAAAAAAAAATTTCTCCCAGCCTTTTTAAGATGTAATTGAAGGCCAGGCACGATGGCTCCTGCCTGTAATCTTAGCACTTTGAGAGACCAACTGGGAGGATTGCTTGAGACCAAGAGTCCAAGACCAGCCTGAAACTTAATGAGACCTTGTCTCTACAAAAACTTAGCCATATGTGATGGTGCTTGCCTGTAGTCCCAGCTACTTGGAAAACTGAGGCAGAAGGATCACCCGAGCCCAGGATGTCGAAGCTGTGGTGAGCTCTGATCATGCCACTGCACTCCAGCCTGGGCAGCTGAGTAAGACTCCAACTCAAATAAAAAAGATATAATTGGCAAAGAATATATATATATTTACGGTGTACAATGTGATGTCCTGAGATACACACACACACACACACACACACACACACACACACACACACACACACTCTCTCTCTCTCTCTCTCTCTCTCTCTCTCAGTAAAATGATTAAATCAAGCTAATAAGCATATCCATCCCCTCACATATTTATCTTTTTTTTTTTTTTTTTTTTTGCAGTGAGAACAATTAAGATCTACCCTTGGCAATTTTCAAGTGTGTTATATATATTATTATCAACTATAGTCATCATGTTTTACAGTAGACCTCTGGAACGTATTTGTCCTAACTGAAACTTTGTATCCTCTGACTTAATATTTATACTAACCAGATAAAGCACTGCCTGAGAAAAAGTCATTGAAATCTCCATAGTAGTGCAGTCACCCATCATTAGGCAATTTTGTCACTGTGTGAACTTCATAGAGTAACTTACACAGACCTACATGGTATAGCTTACTACACTTCTAGGCTATATGGTGTAGCCCACTGCTCCTGGGCTATAAGCCTGTACAGTATGGTACAGTACTGAATACTGTAGGCAACTGTTATACAATGGAAAGTATTTGTATATATAAGCATTGAAAAGGTACAGTAAAAATATGATACTATAATCTTATGGGACCACCATCAGATATGTGGTCTATCATTGACCAAACCTTGTTATGCGGCACATGACTGTATATGTTTATGTGTTCCCAGCTCTTTTAGTGACCATTTACTAAGTCCATATTTTCTCAGATGGAAAATTGTTGACACCTGGGCCTGCCCCAAGGAGTCACCCTGACACAGGTTCCCAATCAGTTGGGTCTGTTGATACAACTTAAAACTTACTGCTAGATTTTGAAGCAGTCATTCTGACTTCCTAAGCAGGGGACATGTGGTTGTCATGAGGAGTTCTTGTCATTTTGTGTTTCACCCAGCTCAGCTGTCAGCATTTCTACCCTTAAACTCCATCATCAGCAGGCTTTGGAAGACAGCTTCTCTAGGGACCTCTGCCTCATGTTGGAATGATGGAAAACATAATCTGAGTTCTTCTTTTTAAATGCAGAATATCTTCCTCACCCAAAATGGAAAAGTAAAATTGGGAGACTTTGGATCTGCCCGTCTTCTCTCCAAGTATGTGTGTCTATTCTGCTGTAGTGACAATCAAAGCATCCATTTTCGGGAATGCTCTGTAATCATTCTTGACCTTTTTATGGTTTTAGTCCGATGGCGTTTGCTTGCACATATGTGGGAACACCTTACTATGTGCCTCCAGAAATTTGGGAAAACCTGCCTTATAACAATAAAAGGTAAGCGGTGCTTATTTGGTGCAAGGGTGACCATTTGATGACAGGCGTTATAGCTCACAAATAATGCTAGAGTTTGGTACCACTTTAAAGTAGATTCATAGGTCTTGTGGTTTTAAAATATATATATATATCTGAAAACAATATTTTCTGAATATTCTCATATGTGCCCATTGTGGAGATGGGGAGCAGGGAGAATTGGAAATAGAGAGATGCATAAGAAAGGAAATGGAAATCACCCACTTTTCACAATGACTGGTAACATTTGGATCTTTTTCTTTTTTCATCCATTCACTTTTTCAGTTGATACATTCTTTTTTTTTTTTTTTTAATTTGAGTTAGAGTCTTGCTCTGTAGCCCAGACTGGAGTGCAGTGGCCGCTCCCAGCCACCGCAGCCTCGACCTGCTGGGCTCCGGTGATCCTTCCGCCTCAACCTTCCGAGGAGCTGGAACTACAGGCACGCGCTACCACGCCCGGCTAATTTTTTGATTTAATGTAGAGATGAGGTCTCCCAAGTTGCCTGGGCGGGTCTCGAACCCACGGGCTCAGGCAATCCATTCACCTCAGCCTTCCAAAGGCGCAGGATTACAGGCTGAGCCACCGAGCCCGGCCAGCTGATATATTCTATATGCAATTTGGTATTCTTCTTATTTCACCTTATATTATATCATATTCATCTCCCCCACATACTTAAACGCTTCATAAATATTTCTAATGGCTGCATATATTTTACCAAATGGCTCTTCCAAAATTTTCATGATTATTTCTCTGTTGGTTGACCGTCCGTTTCCCATTTTCAAACAGTGCTGTGATTAACATACTTTTTGTGCATAAATATGTCATTGTTTTATGCCACGTTATAGCATGGATTCCTAGAAGTGGAAACACCCAAGGGCCCTTGTTACTTTCTGCTGACTTGCTTTTTGCAAAGGATATGACAGTCTATACTAAATAGGTTCCTTTAAGAGTAGAATTCACTGAGCTGGGGACAAAACAGTTCTAAAGGGACTTAATGGGACAATTACAGAAATTTGAACATGGAGTAAATATTTAATAATATTACTGAGTTAAAGTTACATTTATTGAATGTGATCATAGCATTATGTTTATAAGGAAGAGTATGTATCTTTGCTCTTAGGAGATACATGCTGACGTGTGTAGGGTGAAGTGTTTGGTATCTGCAACCTTTTTATCAGAGGCTCAGATATGTATAAATGAGGGAGATAGCACATAATTGTGGCCAATGCTAATGATTGGGGACCTGGGCAAGAGCATGTGGGCATTTGAAACTTTTCTGTAGATTTGAAATTTTAAAAATTAAAAGTTGGGAGAGGGAAACATCCAATAAAAACCACTGGTTAAAAAAGAATCATTTAGAAAAGGAAGAGACGGACGCCGTGGTGTGGGCCTATAGTCCTGCTACTCAGGAGTCACTCCCAGATGGGAGATTGCTGAGCTCAGGAGTTTGAGGCTGTAGTGCCTAATGATTGTGCCTGTGAATAGACATTGCACTTCCGCCTAGGCAAATAGCAAGACCCCATCTCTTAAAAAAAGAAAACTCAACCAGACTCGGTGGCTCAGCCTGTAATCCCGCGCCTTTGGGAGGCTGAGGTGAGGGGATTGCCTGAGCCCGCGGGTTCGAGACCCGCCTGGGCAGCGAGACCTCATCTCTACAATAAATAAAAAAAAATCAGCCAGGCATCGTAGCGCATGCCTGTAATTCCGGCTACTTGGAAGGCTAAGGCGGAAGGATCACCAGAGCCCAGCAGGTCGGGGCTGCGGTGGCCGGGAGCGGCCACTGCACTCCAGTCTGGGCGACCGGGTGAGACTCCAACTCAAAAAAAAAAAAAGAAAGAAAGAAAACTCAGCCGGGGTTGGTGACTCAGGCTGTAATCCCAGCACTTTGGGTGGCCAAGGCGAGTGGATTTCCTGAGCCCGCGGGTTCTAGACCTACCTGGTTCGAGACCCGCCCAGGAAACTTGGCAAGACCTCGTCCCTACAATAAATCAAAAATTAGCTGGGCATGGTAGCACGTGCCTGTAGTTCCAGCTACTTGGAAGACTGAGGCGGAAGGATCGCCGGAGCCCAGCAGGTCGAGGCTGCGATGGCCGGGAGGGTGCCACTGCACTCCAGTCTGGGCAACAGAGTGAAACTCTATCTCGAAAAAAAACTCTGGAGAAAGACAAATAGGTAGTAAGAATGATGGTGGAAACTGGAGTTGCTTAGCTTGATGGAGTATACATCATAGGGCCAACTATAAAACTCTTGGGAATTTGAAGAGCTATTTTGTGGAAGAATGAGTAGTTTTGTTCTTTTTGTTTTGGAACATAGAACTAACTCTGGGGGTGGAGAGGATTCCCAGAGATACATTTTGGCTTTTGATAAGGAAGAACGCTATCCCTTAGAGCATCTGACAGGGGAGCAGATTGTGCCTGAGATGGAGAGCTGTCTATCAAGAAATGTGATCAGGGCAGCCTGAGTGAAAGCTGCTCTAGATGTCATCCAGAGTCCTTCTTCCAACTATGATCATCAGAGTCTTCAAATACTTCCTCTTGCTACTGAATTTCCAAATGCTACTGAAGTGATAGTGATTTGGAGGGTCGAGGGCAGGGGGATAGAAAGTTTTATTGTGAACGTTATTCTCAGTAAGTATCTAAGTGTTAGGCCAAAATTACTGTGTGTTTTATTTTAAGACTTAGGGCTACTTGTGATGTCTGTTCTTATTAAAGTAGGATAATTTTTATATTAGGAAATGCATATAATTACATGTGATAACTTATAACCCACTTGTTATTGCTTTGCTTCTTGATGCTGCCAGTGACATCTGGTCCTTGGGATGCATTCTGTATGAACTCTGCACCCTTAAGCATCCAGTAAGTATGGTGTGCAAAATTGAAAACACAGCTTGTGCTGTCTGGCTAAGCCCTAAGTAATGTGCCAGATTCCAGTTGACAGTTTGCTTCCCTAGGATGACATCATTATAAAAGTTTTCATGTGTTTCATTGCCATCATCTTTGCCTTAAATTCATTGTGTAGCATATGCTCATAGGAAATTTCCGTTATTTCATTTCTGCTATGCTGTCCTTCTCTCTCTCTCTCTCGTGTCTTTGTTTTGCTGTTTCTTGGTAAACCATATGCAACACAAAACTTGACATGTTAGTCATTTTTAAGTGTATAATTCAATGGCATTAATTACATTCACAGTGTTGAACAACTGTCAAAAAGAAAAAGTTTGATTTTTAAAACTTTTCATCACCCCAAACAGAAACTCTGTTCCTGTCTCACTCCCTTTTCTTCCTTCCCCCAGCCCCTTAATAACCTCTGTTCTACTTCCTGTCTCTGTGAATTTGCATATTCTAGATATTTCATATAAATGGAATTATACAATATTTGTCCTTTTGTGTCTGATTTAATTCACTTAGCATAATGTTTTCAAGGTTCATGCGTGTTGTAGCATGTGTCAGGATTCCATTCCTTTTTGTGGCTGAATAATATTCCATTGCATATGTATGCCGAGTTTTTTGTATCCATTCATCTGCCAGTGGACACTTGAGTTGTCTCTATCTTTTTGCTGTTGTGAATAATGCTGCTGTGAACACGGTTTACAAGTATCCGTTAGAGTCCCTGATTCCAATTTTTGGGATATACACCTAAGAGTGAAATTGCTGGGTCATATGGTAACTATATATACTTAGTTCTTTGAGAAAACACCAAAATGTTTTCCAGAGTGACTACACCATTTTCATGTTCATCTCTTTGCAGTTAGATTTCACTTATCATGTGAGTTTCCTCTCTAACTGAATATCATGAGAACGTGCACTTTACCCTGTAATGAATCTTTTCAAGATACTTTTTAAGATAAATGAACAAAAAAGAGGTTAAATAACTTGTCCTGCTTGTTCAAAATTAGTTTATTACATAGAACAATAATCTTAGGACAGATTCCTATTAGTTCTTAGCTTTGCCTTGGAATAAATTCTGTTCTTTGGGACACACTGAAACTTAACCCTTCCAAGCTTTTAACAGATATACTTATAGGATACATAGAGCTTGGGAGAGAATGAGTGAGAAAATTTTTTACCAACACTTGAGGAAAGTAACTCAAACTAAAGGCACATGCTGTTCATGGGAGATTGTCTTCCTTGAATATAAGTGGCTTATAGTGCTGGCTGCACAGTTAGAATAACTTGGGGAACCTTTAAAAATGCCTAGGCCCATACCAAACCAATTGAATTGAATTGAAATCTCTGAAGATGTCCTGGGCATTAAAGTTCTCTCTCTCTCTCTCTCTCTCTCTCTTTCTCTCTCTCTCTCTCTCTCTCGTCACCTAGGCTGGAGTGCAGTGGCATGATCACAGCTAACCATAGCCTTGACCTCCTGATCTCACACAAGTAGCTAGAAATACAGGCGTGTACCACCACACCCAGCTACCTTTTTTGGAGAGATGAGGTCTTACTATGTTGCCTAGGATGGTCTCAAACTCTTTGGGCTCAAGCGGTCCTCCCGCCTTGGCCTCCCAAAGTGCTGGGATTACCTAGCCATTAATATTTTTAAAACAGGTTATTCTGATACGCAGCCCAAGTTGTGAACCATCATTGTCTACACATAAAATTATTTTTAAAATTCTAGCATCTTATTTATGATGATATCCTTTACTTCCCTGATTTTATCTTCATAACTTACATATACAAGTCATTTTTCCTAGCAAGAATATAAGTATTAGATGCTGGGTGCAATTGCTTATGCCTGTAATCTCAGCACTTTGGAGAGGCGGAGGCAAGTGGATTGCCTGAGCCCAGGGGTTGGAGACTAGCCTGGGCAACTTGGTGAGAATTCGTCTCTGCAATAAATCAAAAAATTAGCCAGGTATACTGGCGCATGCCTGTGGTTCCAGCTACTTGGAAGGCTGAGGTGGAAGAATTGCCTGCACCCAGCAGGAGGAGGATGTGACGGTTGTGAGCATGTCACCACACTCCAGCCTGAGTGAGTAAGACTCGAAGGAGGAGAAAGAGGAGGAAGAGGCAGAGGGGGAGGGAGAGAGGGAAGACCGTGATCTGTCATTCCTTGTCTGCTTGAAGGCAAAAGTCGTTCTCATTGGTATAATGGTTAACAAGCCAAAGTTGAGGGGAGTGAAGCAAAGGGATACTACACTGATTACAAGCCTGTTAGTATTAGCAATGTGTATCTGCAAAAACCATTGATATTGACTGATAAAGTGCCCAAAGCTGGCACTAACGGAAAGACTTTAGATGACTGTGAACAGTTTTAGTTTCTTTACTATTCATGTTTACCTTTCTCCTGAACCACCATGAGATTATAGAATATTACCCTGAAGACACCTCTAGAAAGAAAAATGGCCAGACAGTAGATACCTTTATAAAAATAAAATAATTTATATGAATTCAGTTCAGCTGGTAGTTTCTTACTTTGATTTCCACCACACACACCCTCTCCGTGTCTGCTTTTAAGTTTCAGTTTTTACAATTCAGTTTCAGGCAAATAGTTGGAAAAATCTTATCCTCAAAATATGTCAAGGGTCCATCAGCCCACTGCCGTCTCATTACTCCTACGAGCTTCAGTATCTCATCAAGCAGATGTTTAAAAGGAATCCTTCACACCGCCCCTCTGCCACAACACTGCTCTCTCGAGGCCAGGTCGCTCGGCTTGTCCAGAAGTGCTTATCCCCCGAGGTATGATCCACCTTGTTCTCCAGTGTATGATAAAATGGTTTGCCACGTTTAGACACAGTTACATTTTATACATGCTTGTAAAAATTCAAACGATGCAGAACCATCCATGTAAACCACCATCCCTGGTAACCTAAAAAACAAAACATTTTTATAGAGGTGGGGTCTTACCATGTTGCCCAGGCTGGTCTCAAACTGTTGGCCTCAAGTGATCCTCCCACCTCAACCTCCCAAAGTACTGGAATTGTAGGTATAAGCCACCCTGCCCAGCTTATATGTAGTTTTCAAATGACATTTTAATAAATTTTTTCAGCTTTAAATATTGTGCTGAAGAATGTTGGTGGTGAAATGACATATGGCAGTGTTTAAAGAAAAGTGTATTTTACATCTTAAAATTATCAACTTTAAATTTCAGATTATCACGGAGTATGGTGAACAAGTATTAGAAGAAACCAAAAAATCTAAGCATAATACAACAAGCAAAAAGGGTAAGAATTTTAGAAAGCTTATTTTTTGTTATAGTATAACAAGAAAGTATAGTTTTTAAGTTGCTAGAAATGATTATCAGAGAAAATCCTCAAATCAAGATGTTCTTTTTATTACTTCAGACATAATTCTGTACTGAATCTTTTTTTTTTTTTTTTTGAGTCAGGGTCTCACTTTATCACCAGGCTGGAATGCAGTTGTACCCTCATGGCTACTGCAGCCTCAACCTCCTGGGTTCAGGTGACCTTTCTGCCTCAGCCTTAGTATCACTATGCTCAGCCCATTTTTTGAATTTTTTGGTACGAACAAGGTCTCACTATGTTGCCCAGGCTGGTCTTGAACTCTTGGGCTCAAGTAATCTTTTTGCCTTGGCTTCCCAAATCATGCTTTGGATTACAAGCATGAGCCACCACACCCAGCCAGTACTGAATCTTTTATTTTATTTTTATTTTATTTTATTTTTGGGTGGTAGTCTCAATCTGTCACCCAGGCTGGAGTACAGTGACACACTCATGGCTACTGCAGCCTTGACCTGGTCTCAGGTGATCCTTGTGCCTCAGCCTTCCAAGTACCTGGAGCCACAGGAACATGCCACCACAGTCGGCTAATTTTTTAAATTTATTGTAGAGATAAGGTCTCGCCAAGTTGCTCAGGCTGGTCTGGAAACCCTGGGCTCAGGCAAATCTCTCACCTCTACCTCCCAAAGAGCTGGGATTATAGGAATGAGCCACCGTACCCAGCCTGAGTCTTAAACTGCCCTTTTTAATCCCTAGAAAAATAGGGTTTAAGAAAAAAGCCTAGTTTGACTATTTTAGTGCTGGAACGTGTTCTCTGTTTCATTATTAGTACCCTATTTATCCTGACTTGTGGGTCAGTTAGAAGACTTCCTTGGGTCTGTCCTAGGAATCTAGCCATGAAAATATAGTACTAATTTTATAGGAAAATATTTTCTCGCGTTTCTGAAGAACCATTGTGTAAACAAACTTAAAAAACAGAGCCTTTTTAATGTGAACTATGGGTTTTGGGTGACAGTGATGTGTCAAGTATAGATTCATGGACTGTAATGGTGTAGGGTATTGGTAGTAGGGGAGGAGGAGTATGTGGGGAGACGGAGTATGTGGAAATCTCTGTACTTTCTGCCCAGTTTTACTGTGAATCCAAAACTGCTCCAAAAAATAAAGTCTGTCAATTAAAAACAACCACAAATCAGAGGCTTTTCAGAAGTTGGGGACCATCCACACAATAGCTGCATAAAATTTTCATACACGTATAGTCTCTCCTGAGCACATTTTAAATTTATTGTGTCTTTGAAAGTTGTCATCTCTGAATTTTCTTCAAAGCTATTTTTATTCCTTTTCATTTGTTATCAATGACTTCCTTCTGAAAAAGTCTTACAAAGGCATTAGATATCAACAGAATAAGGGAGAAGAGTTAGGAAGTGGAGGTCACCCTCTCTTATGACATGTTGCAAAACCCCCATTGGCTGGTGCTCTTCATCTGGGTTATACCACGAAAGAAACATTTTGAGAACTGTACTGTTTTCTTAAAGGTAACAAGTAAGTGTTGTTTTTGGAAGGATGTAAAACCCTTTAGTCTTACAATTCAAACTTTTTTCTATTTCATAAGCGGTGGTCAGTAACCTTTGTTTCATCAGTTTTGCTTAGTGTTTAATTGAGTGTTGATTTTAACTCGGGTACTATTTTGTAGCTTTTGTTCACATTCCAGGGTAGTAGGAAATTAGTTTTAAAATGCTAAGCAAGAAAAAAATGGATGGATAAAAGTTTCAAGGTAGTTTGAAAATTACTAGAACAAGAAATGGAACACTTAGGCAAGGATTGCGTCCGACTGACTCACTCTTGTGTTCTTAGTACCTGCCATCGTAGATATTCAATAGCAATTTTTAAAAATGTTAAGTGAGTATGGGACATGAACTACTGGACTCTGACAGAGAAAGATGAGGGCTGGAGCCATCTCTACCAAAGGGATCCGTTTCCAGAGTTAGCCCCTGACCCCCCTAGTCCCTTGTGAATGAATAAGCAGTTCCCTTCTTGTTACCCTGTTCCACCTGTTATGATAATTGTCAGGATAAGCACAGACTCCACTACCTAGCGCGCTCTACAGGGGATCATGACCTTCAAGTATATAGAGTATATTACTTCTTAATGCTTAAATATGTTGGCATAAGTGAATAGAGATGTCTTTTAACTTTCAGATTTTTACATTAGAAAAAAAACATCAGAAGTACCCTCTTTTGGTCAGGCGCAGTGGCTCATGCCTATAATCCCAGCACTTTGGAAGGCTGAGGTAAGAGGATTGCTTGAGCCCAGGAGTTCAAGAGCAACCTGGGCAACATGACAAGATTTCATCGCTATAAAAAAAATGTAAAAATTAGCCGGGCATGGTGGTGTGCGCCGGTAGACCCAGCTACACAGGAGGCTGAGGTGCAAGAATTGCCTGAGCCCAGGAGGTCAAGGCTGTAGTGAACATGATGGTACCACTGTACTTCACTGGGCAACAGAGTGAGATCTCGACTCAAAAAACATAAAGTAAAATAATAGCCTCTTTCAACAACCAAGATGGATTACTAGGCACTTAAAGCTTGATATTTCTATTCAACTGTCTAAGAACTTTGACTCTCTGATTTCAAAAACTTTTCTTGTATCTCAGGCTTTATGCACAGCACACAAGGAACTGAGTAAGTTGAGTGTTTATATGGTATTTTTTCTACCTTTTCTCTCTGTTTTTTTTTAAGCAGATCCCAGCAGGATCAGGATAACTTTGGGAAATGAAGCAAACATGGTGGTAAGTGCTTTAAAATTAAATTTATGAAATACCCATCTACCGCTGGGTACACCTTACTGTTAAATATGGTGAGATATTTGGAAGACTGTGTCCTGGTCCCTCCAGTTGAGTAGTTCTCCATCTTTTGGCCTGTGAGTAATTGGGAGCTGTTGTCGGCATTGCCAGCTGAATCACTTTAGATCACCAAGTATTGTGTGGATTTTTTCATTTTATTTATTTATTTGTTCATTTATGCATGTATTATTTGAGACAGGGTTACTCTGTCACCCAGACTGGAGTGGAGTGGTTCCAACCTGGCTCACCATAGCCTCCACCTCCTGGGCTCAGGCAATCCTCCCACCTCATCCTCCCAAGTAGTTGGGACTACAGGCTCATACCACCGCACCCAGCTAATTTTTGCATTTTTTTGTAGATACAAGGTCTCACTATGTTGCCTAGACTGTTCTCAAATTCCTGGGCTCAAGCAGTGTTCCTGCCTTGGCTTCCCAAAGTGCTGATATTACAGGTGTGAGCCACCATACCTGGCTCCTTTTTCAGTTATTGATGATAGTGGTTTCAGTGCAGATGTCAGAGAGCTTTGTCCTGCTTTCTATTATGAGATCTTGTTTTTACTTGGCTTTTTGCTTTTTATTGTGGTAAAATATTACAATATAAAATTTGTTATTTTAGCCATTTTAAGTGTGTAATTCAGTGACATTAACTATATTCATAATATTATGCAAAAGTCACTACTTTTTATTTCCAGACCTCTGTATCACCCCACACAGAAACTCTATACTGAAACAGTGATTCCCATTTCCACCACCCCAACCCCGGCAATCTCTAGCCTGCTTTCTGTCTCTATAAATCTGCCTATTCTAGATGTTTCATATAAGTAGAGTCATACAATATTTGTCCTTTTTGTGCCTGGCTTCTTTCACTTACATAATGTTCTCAGGGTTCCTCTGGGTCATAGCATTTGTCAGAACTTTATTCCTTTTTGTAGCTGAATAACATTTAGATGACTGTTTTGATCTTGACATCTTTCTGTGCAAAAATGTGTAGCGCCACCCAGTTATCTCGTGAGTCATTTTCCAGCCTGGCATTCAGGGTCCTGTTCATCTTGTCCAGCCCAGGCTGCTGTGATGCTCTTTTACACTGAAGCCACGATTGAGTCGTGAATAGTCACAGCAAATCTGCTTCCCAGTGTTATCACCCCCAGCTTTGCAAATCATGTACTATTGATGATTTTTTTTTTAAACTTATATATTGTTTGAGTCAGGGTCTCACTCTGTTGCTCAGGCTGGAGTGCAGCAGCATGACTATGGCTCACCGCAGCCTCAACCTTCTAGTCTCAGACGATCCTTCCATTTCAGCCTCCTGAATAGGGGGGCCTACAGGCACACGCCACCACACCCAGCTAATTTTTTTATTTTTTGTAGAGATGATGTCTTGCTGTGTTGCCTAGGCTGATCTTCAGTATTTTAATTAACCTTTTAATTCAAAAAGGAAAAGATTTTGTACTGTCAATAGATTATTCTATTCATGAAATGTACTAGTAATTAAACTTGTAAATTTTTTTAAAGAACCCTAGGTTATAAATAAGTAACAACATCCCACCATTATGTTGCTACAGGTAGAATATATCTTGCCTTTGTACTTTTTTCTCATGATAATACCTGGGTATTTTCCCAGCTTTATTGAGGTATAATTTATTTGCAATAAAATTTACCCTTTCTTAGCTAACAGTTTGATGAGTTTTGGTGATCGTATTTATGCAGTCATATAGCCACCACCACAATCAAATATAGACATCCCGACCCCCTAAAAAGTGACCTGGTGACCTTTTGCTGAGGATCCTGAACCCTGCCCCAGGCAACCACCACTGTAATTTGAACACCACCTATAATGGACACAGCAATATGTGTCTGCAGAATGAAAAGGGTGCGATATGTAAAAAGAATGGAGAAAAGGCCAAAAAGTCAATCAGGTAATGGAGGACTTGAGGCAGGAAAAGAGTCATGTGTGGGTCAGCAGTTTACAGTGGCAATGAAGGCAGGGGTGAGTGGTGCCCAGAGGGAGGTTAGAGGCCACTGCAGGAGAGACAGTTATCTCAGTGGGGACAAAAGACTGGAATTCTCAAGGGGCTTTTCACAACTGCACCTATCAGCAGTTCAGATTGCGATACCTTTATGGGAGGGGAGGGCTTTGAAATCACTGCTATCATGATATTATTGTTTATAAACTGTTAAGTGATAGAGATGTTTGCATTTCCTACATGTGTGGCAAGAGAAGTTTGAGAACCTCTGCATGGAAATAAGAAAACTCAACGTGGCAGCCCAGACCTACTGGTTATTGAGACTGTCAGCAAATAATTGAGAACCTGTGTGACTAGAACTGTCTAGGCGCTGAATCTGTACTCCTTCTCAAAATATGTGCAGCTTTAGTAAAGATTAGCTTGTGTGTTATGTACTTGTGTGTTATGAAATAAATCAAGGGCTTATAGATTATTTGTAAAAACACTGAACTAAGTGAGAACATTTTGACCATATATAGCAACTTTATAAAACATCTTATTTTGATAGTACTGCATGAAAAGCCCAATAATGCAAACCATATAGAAATTTTTCATTAGTTTTCCTTAAAATCTTTCATTCTTATATATCCTCTTTACATTTATAATTATGTATATGGCTATTAATATAATATCTGTAGGTTGATGGCTGTTAATATACACATATGTATGTATGGTATGATCATTAATATACATGCATATATGATGTATGTGGCTATTAATATTTGGGGTTCTGTGAGTATGTTTTTTAATTCACTAATTTTTATTTAAAATTAAAGTAGCTGATTTCCATGTTTGTTTATCTTTTTTGTAGCAATTCAAGCATTACTTAATCTATATTTTCATCTCTTTTAAAGCCAATGGAAGAACAAGGTAGAAAATATAGCCATAGTGATTTAGAAAGCAGTGTCAAAAATGCATTGGGACGAGTTAACCGAGAAGAAAAAGGTAAGTTGCTCAGATTCTAATCATTTATTATGTGGGAATTGCGGAATATAGGAGGAATATCACTTTATTAGGTCTTAGGTGCCATGAGCAATTTCAGGCACATACCTGCTTGCTTACCCAGTAGTTTATTTAATGTTACAGGAATATTTTAATCCATAAACAAAGAGAGAATAATATTTATTGGTAAGAGTCATTAGGAAAGGTATTATTTGTTGTACTGGCCACCATACATACAGTGTATATGTAAGTCCTCTTGGGGCTTTATTCTTGTACAGTGGGTAATATGTAACTGTATACATTATTTATTTAAGAATTAAGTCATATTAATTATTTGCTTTACCTTGTCATTTTGGATTTTTTGTTGTTGTTTCCTTTGCTACTTAGACTTGAAGCACATTGTTGCTAGGCTTAAGTTTGAAAGAGAAAATAAATACTTCTATATCATTGTTAGAGTATATGTGTGGATATAGATGAATAAATGAAATAATATCAGCTAGGCATGGTGGCTCATACCTATAATCCCAGCACTTTGGGAGGCCAAGATGGGAGGATTGATTGAGCCAAGATATGAGACCAATCTGGGCAACATAGCAAGACCCCATCTGTACAAAAATAATAATAATAATAATAATAATATGCTTAGCATTCCTTTTTTACACTTTAAAATCAGGTGATAAATCAGTCCATCTGAGGAAAGCCAGTTCACCAAGTCCTCACAGGCGACAGTGGGAGAAAAATGTATCCAACACAACTCTTAGAGCTTTGGAGAATGCATCTGTACTCACCTCCAGTTTAATGGCAGAGGTTGATAAAGGTTAGCAGTCAAATTGAATGCTGTTATTTTGTTATAGGACATTTTTATAGTTATTCAATATGCGATTGGTTTTTTTTTAACGTCACTCTGTGAAGGATATTTGGCGTCACACACCAGAGCTTTGCTCACACAGGTGAGTGAAATAGACTTTAGTTGAGAGATATAATTAACTTTGCTTGAAATATGATCTGGAAGATAGCTCCTGAAAAATTCTCTTTTTTATTTGGCACTGACTTTTGTCTTTTCACAACCAGGTGGCTCTGTAATAAAGTACAGTGAAAGTTCTACTCGTAAGCAATGGCTCAGGGAAACCCCAGACAAGCTGTTGAACATCCTTAAGAATGCTGATCTCAGCTTGGCATTCCAAACATACACAATATACAGACCAGGTAATTCATGTCTGTTATGTAACAATGTTATGTAACCTTTGACTTCTTTTAAATTGTGGCAAATATGCATAATATTTATTACTTTAACCATTTTTAAGTGTACACTTCAGTGGCATTAAGTACATTCACGTTGCAGCCATCACCACCATCCATCCACAGAACTTTTCTTGTCCTCCAAAATGAAAACTCTGTACCCATTAAATAATAACTCCCCAATTTCCCCTTCTGGAAACCCTTTGATTTTAAAGTTATAAAATAATTCATAACATTGTATTTTTCTGTGATTTTGCATCTTTTCTAGCCAGTCTGACTCTACAGTTAAAACTTTTCACAGAGCTACATTACTTCCCTTTGCTCATTTGTTTGCTTATTTTAATAATCGTGCTACTACTTTCTTTGAAGAGTTGCCTTTATGCACCATACAAATATGCCATTGCTTTAGTAACAACTTGAAGATTTCTTTTGTTGCATACTTGAACTCTGTTATATTGAATAGAGCTCAAAAAAGGATGAATAATTAGGATTTGATTTTTTTCTACAGACATTTTTACTAAAATTGTGTAAGATAACCTTTTATAAGACTCGGAATCTAGGCCAATGGACTGCATTTAGGATGAGCACATGTGTATAATTTTGATCATTCCATTACTAAGCCACCTTGTGGATTAAAAATCTAAGGTAAATTATACCAAGTAGAGCAGGTCATGGTATGGTATGTCTTGACTATATTTATTATAACAGATTTAGTTGTATTTGTTTATTTGGTCAATACTCATTGAGTGCCTAGCATAGGTTAAGATGAAAAAAGAGTGAAACACAGTCCCTGCTCTAAGGATGGAGGAGTTCATTATCTGGGAGCCCAGCACACAGATGGAGTATTGTAGCACTCCGTGGTGTGTGCATTTTGATAGAGCTGTGCGTAAAACAGCATGGGAGCTCCAAGGAGAGGTTGATGCTTTGGAGGATGTTAAGGAAAGTTCATAGTTGTGAATTTTGATTTAGCAGTTATACGTCCTAGATTTTGTTTCTGGTCCAATGATGAAATATTTGTTATTTTAGGAAAGTCCCTGTTTACAAAATATATATTATAGTTCTACTTTAAAATACTTTTATAAGATTTAACCCTCATTTTTATGTTAGATTTGTATTCTGTAAGCAAAAAAATCTAAAAGTAATTACTGCCTGGAAAATTTTTTAAAAGCATGCTTGTAGTCTTCCTTCAATTCCTTACATTTTTTCCCCCTCCACTGTGAAAACCTGGGAGGGGAAAACGCAAAGGAAAAACAACTGTAATCCAGCTTCCACAGAAAACTTTCAATTCCTTCATATAGGTTCTTATATTTGAAGGTTTTTAATGTAATTTTTGGAGGTTTTTTTCCCCCCTCTGTAAGAAAGCACTCTTTGGGGTTTTGGTTGTTTTGTTTTGTTTTGTTTTTTACTTTTTTAGAGTCAGGGTCTCACTGTGTCACCCAAGCTAGAGTGCAGCGGTGTGATCATAGCTCACTGTAATCTCAAACTCCTGGGCTCAAGCTGTCCTCCCACCTCAGCCTCCTGAGTTGCTAGGACTACAGGTATATGCCACCATACCCAGCTAATTTTTTAAACTTTTTTGTAGAGACAGGATCTCACTGTGTTTGTTGCCCAGGCTGTTCTGGAATTCCTGGCCTCAAGTGATCCTCCCACCTTGGCCTTGCTTTTAAATTTAATCCACATATCAGTGCTTCTGGACTTATCCCAGAAATCATGGTGTGTAATATGGGGAGACACTACAAAGTAAATCTGGAACATGCCATTGTCCTCAACCAGCAACAATATTGTGGAGGATTTTAGTCGAACTGCATAAAATAAGTACATACTGTTTAAATTGGCATACTTTCTGTTAACATTCCCCTGAAGGCTCAGAAGGATTCTTGAAAGGCCCCCTGTGTGAAGAAACAGAAGCATCAGACAATGTCGATGGAGGTCATGATTCTGTCATTTTGGACCCAGAGCGACTCGAGCCTGAGCTGGACGAGGAAGACACGTATGTTGTGATATACCTAGAAAGCTTTAGTTGTTGTGTGTGCATGTGTGATTTAAATTAGACCATAATAAGTTCAGGTTTACTGGGAGCTTGTTATATTACTTTTCATTACAAATGAATATTTGTATCTTGATCTTTTGCCTGGGATGGGTAATGCCTTGCAATATTATTACAGAATTCATGACTGAGCCCTACCCTTATAACCCTTTAACTTGGACTTGTTAGTTTTTAATATATTAGATGCTACATTAAAAAGAAAAGTTTTAGGCTCCGCATGGTGGCTCATCCTACAATCCCAGTACTTTGGGAGGCAGAAGCAAGAGGAATACTTGAGCCCAAGAATTTGAGACCAACTTGGGTGACTTGGTAAGACCTCATCTCTACAGTAAATCAAAAAAAATTAGCCAAGTGTGGTGATATATGCCTGTGGTTCCAGCTACTTGGAAGGCTGAGGTGGCAGGATTGCCTAAGGCCAGCAGGCTAAGACTGCAGTAGCCGTGAATATACCACCACACTCCAGCCTGGGCAACAGAGTAAGATTCTGACTCAAAAAATAAAAATAAGTAAGTTTTAGAAACAGTGAAAGAAGTGATTTTTTAGAATAACTAACAATTTTTTCTCAGTTCAGTTGCTTTATGAAACTTGTTTTTCAAAAACTTAAATATTGTTCTGGTGGTGTTCTGCTTTGAATTCATCAACAAATACTCACTGTACCCCTAATATAGAAGCTTATCCTCCAAATTGTTTTTTCACAGGGACTTCGAGGAAGACAACGACAGCCCGGATTGGGTGTCAGAACTGAAGAAGCGAGCTGGGTGGCAAGGCATGTCCGATGGATAATGCCTGGGGAAATGTTCCCAGAGGCACACTGAGGACATGCTTCGAATCAGGAATTCGTGTTGGAGTAACTATTCATGGGATGTATATTTTTCTTTGGAAACAGAATGAAGAGGATGAAACTGTTAATATTTAAAATTGTTCCTGATTAGTGTCACAGAGTTTGAAAAATCTAGAACTCCTGTGAGTTTTTGAACTTCAGAAAGAAGTGTAGAGAAATAGATAAGAGCTTTGGGCTTTGCAGTCTAGTTAACAGAAATTGGATGCTGGCCCTCCGCTAACTAGTTGTGTGATTGTGGGAGATTACTTAACCTCTCCAAGCCCCAATTTCCTCACCCATGAAATGAGGATGATAATGTCTATTTCAGGGGTGCTGAATGAAGATCACTTCTTTCACTATTTCTAAAACTTACTTATTTTTATTTTTTGAGTCAGAATCTTACTCTGTTGTCCAGGCTGGAGTGTGGTGGATTACTCACGGCTACTGCAGCCTTGACCTGCTGGGCTCAGGCAATTCTGCCACCTCAACCTTCCAAGTAGCTGGAACCACAGGCACATATCACCACACCTGGCTAATTTTTTTCGATTTATTGTAGAGGTAAGGTCTCACCAAGTCGCCCAAGCTGGTCTCAAATTCTTGGGCTCAAGTATTCCTCTTGCCTCTGCCTCCCAAAGTACTGGGATTATAGGGTGAGCCACCATGCGCAGCCTAAAACTTGTTTGTTTGTTTTTTAATGAAGCATCTAGTATATTAAAAGCCTTTGTGTTATTATTCACATTGTGATTTGTGTTATTATGCAACTCTTTTTACATCTCCTAATGTTTTCAGGATCTAAATATATTTAATTATAACATAATAATGTGTGCAGTTCTTCATTGAGACCTAGTTCTAGGTAGTTTGAAGACCGTCTCCAGTGATCCTCACCCACCACCAGCTGTCGTTAAATAGTCTCTCACAGTATGCACCTAAGTGCCCTGGTTGGAGGATCAGCCATGGGAAGGGTGGCGTGGGCTGAAGATCTTGCCAGAAGATTGCAGTTCTCTAGATGAGAAAGGAGTAAAGCCAGAAGTAGTAGAACGGTGTCAGAAACCAGGGAGTGATGTGGAATCAGGGGACACATGGCATGGCCCACATGGGCTGGGTCCTGTCATGTGTTGACCTCATTTAATACTATGATCCTTTAGTGAGGTGAGAATATTTTACTAAAGAAGCAACAGGCTTCTCCCAGCAGGTCTCACAGAGACATAAGCCTGACCCATATAGGAAACAGTAAAGAATGGGAGGAAATACAGTAGGGTCATTTACAGGCATCTGCCGAAATCTGGAACATATACATCTTTTAAAGATTTAACAGGTTTTTTTTTTAATCAACACACAAGAACTGTGGTATAGACCCTCACCCCACTCAGACACTTTATTTATACTTAGATATATAGTCATTTTTAGTTCCCTCTTGTTTCTAGCAGTCCCTCAATCTTTCCTTATTTTTCAGGACCTTGACATTTTTTAGTACTGCTTAGGTATTTTGTAGAATGTCCTTCACTTTGGGTTTATCTGATTTTTTTTCTCATGATTGGACTGGGCTTATGGGTTTTGGGGAAAACCCCAAAGTTAAAGCACCTATCTCATCACACCATTTTAGGGGGTACACAGCATCAGCACAGCTTATTATTGGTGTCATTCACCTTGATCACGTGTTATGGCAGTGCCTGCCAGGCTCTCCTCTATAAAGTTACTAATTTTCCATTCTCATGTTCTGTTCACTATAATTGAATCACTAAGCCCAGCCCATACTCAAGTAGAGAGAAATTAAGGGATGGGGGATAATCTAATACCAAGTCAATTGTTTGACTGCTTAAATTGTTCTGGCTTTTGCCATTGGGAGTTGTTTCAAGCCAGCTCCTCTGTCCCTTTGACATGCTCTTATCCTTTTTGAGCACTTTCTTCCTCTCTGGTACTATAAGAAAATGGTCCCAACTCATCTTGTACCTTCTTTGTCCCAGCCCCAAAATCATCCATTTCAGCAAGAAGTCTTTTTTCCCTTCATTGGTTTAGAAACCAAGATCTGGGCTCCGGGTATGCTCATTGCTGCTGGGGTGTCCCTGCTAGGTCCTCTCAGAAGACAGAGCTGGGCAGCATACTCACCTGTCTGTCCTCACATCTCTATAGCTATCTCTGTATCTCTCCGTCTATATGTATATTAAGCTAAGCATGGGTTCATACTGACGTCTCCTACTAATCCAATACCATAAGGCTCATTGTAGCTTTCCCCCTTGTTTTTCTATAACTTCTCTCCCTGATGATGAGAAACTTAGCTTCCACCATCCACTTATCTGTTTACCTTAGTATATTTGTAAAGCAGTTTCCAAATCATTAACCCATACCCCTGGGAGAAACACATTTACTCACTAAGGTCCAGAATTCATGTATGTTTCCTGTTGTCTGCCTCACAGTTTCTAGTCAAACATCAATTCCCCAAATTACTTAGGTTAGCTCTTTGAACATTAGCTCACCACTCTCTTGAAGACTTTTCAAGTTAAAGCTGGTATGAGCCGGGCTCGGTGGCTCAGTCTGTAATCCCGCGCCTTTGGGAGGCTGAGGTGAGTGGATTGTCTGAGCCCGCGGGTTTGAGACCCGCCTGGGCAGCGAGACCTCATTTCTACAGTAAATAAAAAAATAAGCCGGGCATGGTAGCGCATGCCTATAAGCTACTCGGAAGGCTGAGGCAGAAGGATCGCCGGAGCCCAGCAGGTCGAGGTTGCAGTGGCCGGGAGTGGACACTTCATTCCAGTCTGGGCAACAGAGTGAGACTCCAACTCAAAAATAAAAAAAATAGAAAAACAAAAAAAATAAAGCTATGAATGGTTTTAAGATATTTTCAGATACTCAGCTTCCATATATGCTGTATTGTATACCTCTTAGTCATCTCAAATCTTATCATTGCCCCAGGGTGTAAACATTTCCAAACCACAAAGAGAACATGAATTTTATGAATAGTTATTGAGAGACCTGAATAATAAGTCTTTTAGGTAATAAGATGGTTTGTAGGGTTTTGTTTTTAATAAAATTTCAGGAGACTCTAATAGAATTGTCAGCTGATGATTCTAAAGCCTTTTTGGTGATAGACACCTATATGATTCTTGACATATGATTAGGCAAAAATTGAGACACTTGTAACAAAACTTCTGTTTCAGTTTACTTATTTGGATGAGATTTATCAGCCCTTACAGGCTTTTTTTTTTTTTTTTTTTTTGAGTTGGAGTCTCACTGTGTCACCCAGGCTGGAGTGCAGTGGCATGCTCAGGGCCACCGCAGCCTAGACCTGCTGGACTCGGGTGATCCTTCCACTTCAAACTTCCAAGTAGCTGGAACTACAGGCATGTACTACCACACCTGTCTAATTTTTTTATTTACTGTAGAGATGAGGTACCGCCAAGTTGCCCAGATCAGTCTTGAACCACTAGTCTCAGGCAATCCTCTTGAAGTGCTGGGATTACAGTTTTTTTGTTTTATTTAAGAAAAATAGAAGAGAATCAGTGTTGAACTCCATTTTAGTAAGAAGTTGACATTCACTTATGGATGTAGGAATTAATAAGCCCATCCAGTCTTTAAGAGATTAATTTCCTGCAAATTAAAACCACACTGAGATACCACCTAACTCCAGTCAGATGGCCATCATCAATAACTCAAAAAACAACAGATGGTGGAGAGGATGTGGGGAAAAGAGAATAATTCTACACTGTTGGTGGGAGTGCAAACTAGTGCAGTATCTATGGAAGACAGTGTGGTGATTCCTAAAAGATCTAAAAATCTACCTTCCATATGACCCCTCAATCTACTGGGAATATACCTGGAGGAACTCAAATCATTCTATGAAAAAGATACCTGCATGCACATGTTTATTGCAGAATTATTCACTATAGCGAAAACATGGAACCCAACCATTCTGCCCACTGAAAGTGGACTGGATTAAAAAAAAGTGTGGGAACTATAAATGATGGAATATTATGCAGTCATAAAGAAGGACAAAACTATAAACTTCGCAACAATTTGGATCGACTGAGAGACTATAATATTGAGTAGTCTATCACAGAAACGTAGAACTGAGTACTACATAGTCTCATTTGTAAGCAGACCTTGAACATTTATAATACTGTAAGAAAGGGACTGGCAGTAGTGGGAAACCGCCAGGGGAGAGGAGGTGGGCTTGGCAGTAGTGAGAAACTGCCAGGGGTGGGGGGCACACCTCATCAACAAGGGTACCTGCATAATGAACATTTGTATACCTAACCCTGAATTGTACCCCACACCTTTAAAATTAAAAAAGAAAAAAAGGTCAATTTCCAATATCCACTTTTTAGATATTTAATAAGTACCAATATTGTGATATCGTTTATTTTGATCAATTTGTGGTACTAGTAATTTTATTTTATTTTATTTATTTTTTATTTTTTGAGTTGGAGTCTCACTCGGTCGCCCAGACTGGAGTGCAGTGGCTGCTCCCGGTCACCACAGCCTCGACCTGCTGGACTCCGGCGATCCTTCCGCCTCAGCCTTCCAAGTAGCCGGAATTACAGGCATGCGCTACACGCCTGGCTGATTTTTTGATTTATTGTAGAGATGAGGTCTCGCTGCCCAGGCGGGTCTCGAACCCGCGGGCTCAGGCAATCCACTCACCTCAGCCTCCTAAAGGCGCAGGATTACAGGCTGAGCCACCAAGCCCGGCACTAGTAATTTTAATAATTCCATCCAGAAAAAATAAGGTTCTATGATCAGGAAATGGAAATTAATTTCCATTAAATATACTAGGGTGATCAATAAGACTTTCAAGCATAAAAATATAACCTTGACATAAATTAATTTCCATTAAGTATACCAGGGTGATCAGTAAGACTTTCAAGCATAAAAGCTATAACCTTGGCATAAAATTCTTTAGGAAAGTAGGATAAAGATATGACTTCAAGGAGGAAAAGTACTAATATAAACTTACTGATGCTTAGAGTTTTGTGGGGGGTTTTGGTTTGGGGAGTTTTTTTAATGAACGATGGAGGGTATCATTTTGCAGTGCTATTTAGATTCCATTGGATATATTTTACATGTGTCAATATTTATATTTGCTGAAAATCACATCTTTTTCACCTACTTAAACACATAATGAAACGTTTTAGTCAGCCGCTTGATGTGCAAGTCGGGAATGGGGCAGGCTGGTGGTGAGGCTCCTGTGTGCAGACCACCAGGCAGCAGACAGTTTTGTGAGGACCCCCGTGGAAGGCCACTTGTTGTAGCCAAAAGAGCCCTCATCTCACGTCCAGCTCTCGGCAGTATCTGAAACTGCACAAGAGACACTCTCCCTGTCTCAGTTTAGCTCACGTGTAAAACCGAGAAACTACTACTATCTCGCGGGGTTGTTCGTCTACGCCAAGCATCTGGTGACCCTAACCAAGAGCCGGGAGCCCATTGCTGAGTGTTTGCAAAGGAGTCCCGACCTAGGGCAACGGGAGGTGGGCCACTCAGTCTGGCCTCCAAACTCTCTGTCCTCTGACCCCTCTTCGAGGCGACGGTGTGGACGCGTCCTCTGGCCACTGGGGCCGGCGCCCCGCCCGCGTTTCCTCGCGCGGCTCCGCCCCGGCCGCGGGGAGGCGCAGCGGCCCCGGTACCCAGGCCCACCCAGGACGCCTCGCTCGCCCAGCGGAGCCGGCGGACCAGGTATGCCGCGGGCGGGCCGCCCCTAGTCCTTGCCCGGAGCCGCCACAGGGGTCCTAGCGGCGGGGGAAGGGGACGGAGTCCGGTCTGGGCGCAGAGGAGCCGCCTGGCGTCCCGGGCCGCGCCGGTCTCCATGGCAACGCCCCACGCCAAGCTCAGGGCCTGGGTGAGAGCTCCGCCGCCCACCCGCCGGCCGCCTCCGAGGATAGCCGGAGGTGAAGACTGTTCCTAGATTTGGGGGCTTTCACTCCCTGGTGCCCCCTGGGCGGGAGGGTCGCAGGCCCCCCGTTCCTGGCTGGTCACCTCGGGCCCGAATTCCGCATTCGCCTCGCTCAGAACCCGGTCCCGGGGTCCGCAGCCTCCCGGCCGCAGAACTGGTTCCCAGCCCCAGGCGACGCAATCGTACCCACTTCCCACCCTGACACGAAATGATTTGAAAACAACCTGCCCGCTTACCCAATTTTTTTAAAACCTGCATTATGCCCGAACTGTAGCATGAAGGAGGAATAGGAGGAAAGCAATTTACAATAAAGCGTACATTTCAATCTGTGAATGCTTGGCAGTACTGCACTGGAAGAAGTAGTGAAGTAACCGGGTTCAGTCACCTGAACGTTGACTGCAGCAAATGCAGATTGCTAGGTCTCGGATACCAGCGTGGCCAGTGGAGGGCGTGATTTTTACCAAATGGTGAACAATTCTTGGTAAAGTTCCAAACAAAACAAAGAGCAATCAAGCCTTCATTTACGTGTAGCTGCATTCTAGAAAAATTTAGTGTTAATTAAAACGGTGCAAAAAATACTTTGCATGCATTTAGATGTAAAATAGAGCTGGCCGCAGATAATTATAAACGGATTTTTCCACACATATGCATGTACAGAAAGACTTTCCAAGGGTGTGGGACCGCGGGATGATTCTTAGTTGTGCGGGACGGTCCCTTGCATCCCAGAATCTTAGAATCCCTAGCCCCAACCTCTAAATGCTATGCTTCTGGATCTTTGGGGAGAACTGATCCCAACCCCTCCACCTTCTCAACTCCTCCCACCATGTATTTCCAAAATGTCCTGGAGGTGGCAGTACCTCCATAACTGAGAAAGGCTGGACTGTAAAACTACACAAGCCTAAGAACAGTCTTGCTTTGTAGAGGTGCCAAGCACTGGAGATATAATATATTTCATTCTCTGAACAAACATTGCAAAACAGGTACTGTTAATTCCATTTTAGAAATTAAGAGCCGGGCTCGGTGGCTCAGCCTGTAATCCCGCGCCTTTGGGAGGTTGAGGTGAGTGGATTGCCTGAGCCCGTGGGTTCGAGACCCGCCTGGGCAGCAAGACCTCATCTCTACAATAAATCAAAAAATCAGCCGGGCATGGTAGCGCATGCCTGTAATTCCGGCTACTCGGAAGGCTGAGGCGGAAGGATCGCCGGAGCCCAGCAGGTTGAGGCTGCGATGGCCGGGAGCGGCCACTGCACTCCAGTCTGGGTGACAGAGTGAGACTCCAACTCAAAAAAAGAAAGAAATTAAGAAAGTGAGACTTGCCCAAGATCACAAGGCTAAAGTGTATCAAAGCTGAGCTAAAACCCATGTCTGACCTCAGAATCCACCAAGAAGCTTTGTGTCACCTGTGTTGTTACCTGTGACCACAAGGAAAGTTCGTTCATTCGTCTGTCTTGGCATGGCTGGAAGGAAAATTTTAGCAAAGTGAGTTAGAGTTATTTTACACTTTAGTCATCAGTTTTCTGACTTTGTTAGTCTTTATGAGAAGTGTGTGATACATTTTCATTACTCTCATTCCAGGAACTTCCGGGCATTGGAGACCATGGATAAATATGATGTGATTAGGGCCATTGGGGAAGGTGCCTTTGGGAAAGCTTACTTAGCTAAAGGGAAATCAGATAGCAAGCATTGCGTCATCAAAGAGATCGATTTTGCAAAGGTAAAGTTAAGAAATTCAAGTTCCTGTTAATTTTCAGTGGATATTCAGCTGGCTTTTAATCCAAATGAAAAGGAAATTTTTTTTTACAATTATGAATGTTAAGTTTCAGTTGATTTTTGTTCACTCAGACTCCTAAGTCCATTGTCCAAACAGCAACCAATAATCTTATTTTTAAAAAGAAAAGGAAAGAAGAAGAGAAAATAAGGTCACATCTCTGTGACTCCTTAGGGTGGTCTGCAAGGCCCTGTGAGATACCACCCTCCTCTATTGCTCTGACTTTCTCTGTGATCCACTTCTCTGTCTCTTGTTCAGGTCTACCACAAGGCGTCTTCTGCAAACATCCTAGCTAAGGTAGTCCCCAAACCCCAATCACCCCTTATCACACCACACTGGTGTTTTTTTTTTCTTAATAGCATTTATAATGCTCTGAAATTACTTTGCTCTCTTATTTGTTTATTTGCATATTATCTGTCACCCTCAGAGTGCAGAACAGTTCCTGGCACATAATAGGTGCTAAAAATATATATACATATATTTATTGAGTGCATTGGATGAATGGGGGAAAATCATATATAATTGTTAATCTAATGATTTTGGAGAATAAATATATTTAATGAGAAGGTAATCATTTTTTATACATCCACCTTGGTTCATGTTTACATCACCCTTTTTAAAAGTGATATGTCCATTTCAAAATATATTAGGACAAAAATGTCCACTGTGTGCTAGAATTAACTTCAAGGCAAGTCTTGTTGGTTGCTTTCTAGAGGATTTGTCATAGAGAGTAGCTTTAAAAATTCTATACAAAGTGTGTGCAAAATGGACTATACAAGTTGCATAATGTGACTGTATTTAATGTTCCTGAATTATTCTAGTGGCCCATCATAGCTTCCTTCCATGACATTATCTGGCTCACTCTCTTTTGTTTATCTGACTGCTCCTTCTCAGGCTTCTCTGTTTCCTCCCTTTCTATGTCCCCAACCATCTGTTCTTTGCTAACCTTATCTTTCTGCACATTGTCACCTGAACTGCCTCACCTCAATGTTTACCACTAAGCAGATCACTCTTAAAACTCCCCCTCTAGCCCTGACATCTTCCAGTGCCTTAGTTCTGTTTCATCTGCCAGCTAGATATCTTCAAGTAATGTGTGTATTAGTATTCAAAACTGTGTAACATATTACCCCAAACTTAGTGGCCTAAGTAATAAACATTTACTATCTCAGAGTTTCTGTGGACTAAGAATTCAGGGCAAGGATCATTGAGATCATGTTGGAGGCTAGCTAACAGAATTGTATCCAAAACCAAAACCAAGTAGGAGTTTCCCATCTTCCTTATTTACTTATTTATTTTTGGACAGGGTTTCACTCTGTTGCCCAGGCTGCTGTGCAGTGTCATGATCACAGCTCACTGTAGCTTCAAACTCCTGGGCTCACCTGATCCTCCTGCCTCAGCCTCCCAAGTAGCTGGGACTGTAGGTGTGCACCGCCATACCTGGCTAATTTTTTTTTTTTTTTTTTTTTTGCAGAGACGGAGTCTCGCTTTGTTGCCCAGGCTGGTCTCGAACTCCTGAGCTTAAGCATCCTCCCACCTCAGCCTCCCAAAGCACTAGGATTATAGCCATGAGCCACTGTACCCAGCTGGAATTCCCTCATCCTTCTAAGCAGATCCTTCCCCTTTTCTTTGATGTGCTGTACTATGTTAATGATACCAATGTCCTTGTGGTAGCCAGGCTCAAAACCTTGGGGTCATCTGTGAGTTTATGTCTCTCCATAGTCAATTATTTGCTCAACACTGTTGACTCTCGTTCTTAAAAATGCTTTATTCTTTTTTGTCAGCGCCCTGGGTCACTTGGATCCTTCAGTTCATTTATCGTGGCTACAGCTTTACAGTAATCCAACTGTGATAATGCCTCCAGACTTTCACTGAGACAGAGGTTGTAAAGGAAGAAATGGCTAGGTTTGACTATATAAAAATATAAAGCCTCTGTGTATCAAAAAACACGATGAATATATTAAAACAAAATTGAAAAAAATGCCAAAAGTATTTGCGAGTATTAACTAAAAAATGCCAGCCTTTTATAAATCAATAAAAAGACAAAACCCGTAAGTGAAGAAGTCATCATGCAAAAATTTCAAACTCATTAGCAAGCTAGTATAAACAAATAAATAAATATCACTTTTTGCTTACACAATTGAGGAAGATTAAAAGGATAAAAATAGAGGAAAGCAGGCCTCTTTTACCCTGCTAATGGGAAGGTAAAGTGATCCCACCCTGAGAGAAATGTATCAATTATGTATCCTTAGAAGGATACATGCCCTGTTTGCTTTAATTGGTTGGGGGGAGGTTCACAATATGTTGTAAAAATGAAAATAATCCAACCATAAAAAGTTATGTGAGCCGGGCTCGGTGGCTCAGCCTGTAATCCCGTGCCTTTGGGAGGTTGAGGTGAGTGGATTGCCTGAGCTCGCGGGTTCGAGACCCGCCTGGGCAGCGAGACCTCATCTCTACAATAAATCAAAAAATCAGCCGGGCATGGTAGCGCATGCCTGTAATTCTGGCTACTCGGAAGGCTGAGGCGGAAGGATCGCTGGAGCCCAGCAGACGAGGCTGCGGTGGCCGGGAGCGGCCACTGCACTCCAGTCTGGGCGAGCGAGTGAGACTCCAACTCAAAAAAAAAAAAAAAAAAAAAAAAGTTATGTGTGTATATATAAGTGTATATATATGTGTGTATTATTAATGTATGTATATGTTGTAAGTATACATATATACATATATGTGTAACTATTAACATAGGTATATGGTATATATATATACACACACACACACATATACACATATATAACATCAGCAGTGATTATTGCTGTATGGTGAGATTTTACCTCCATATTACTTCATTGTCAGAATTTTTAATATGGGGCATATGTTATTTTTTTAAAATTATGAATTGTATCATTTGTATGAGCAGAAAAAGCAATCTTCAGGTTGGAAAAGAAGAGAGAAAAACACACACATTCTAAAATCCAGTGGTTCTACCTTTGGGTGTTTATTCAAAGGAAAAACTCAAAATACACTGTTAGAAAACAACTTAAATGTCCAATGGTAGGGAATTGGTTAAGTAATTTCTGAAAAACTAAGTAGCTCGTAGATATCATGCTGTATGTGAAGCATTGACATGAGAAACATGGCAATGCTTGCTTGCTGATTGAGAAAATAGTATGTGTAGAATGATGCAATCTTTGTAAAAATAGATATTCTCTTCATATGTAGGTATGCATATACCTACATATATGTTCACATATATTCCAAAAAAAAAGACACACCAGATTATTATTATCGAGGTGGAAGGTGGAGTTAGGAGTAATTTTTGCATTGTGCTTTTATATTGTTTCACTCTTCATACTTATGAGATCCTTTCTGATTTGTTCCCAAATTACATTTCCAGATTCCTGTCACATACCCTGTGTCTTATTCACACCCAGATCCTTCAGATTCCAGCCTCTGTGCTTGCTCATGGGGCTGCTTCTTTCAAGGTCTTTGTTTGCTGGTGTCCAAACATTGATTTTCTATCAGTCATTTGTATTTCTTTTATTTTTTGTGAGTTGTCTAATTATGTACTTTGCCATTTTTCTATTGGGGTATTTGCATTTTTTAGTTGTATTAATTTTTCATAAATCTACATATTATAAATACAAAATCTTTGTTATATATGTTGCCAGTATTTTTATCTAACTTATGTTTGTCTTTTAATTTTGTTTATAAAATTCTTTTGGAAAATAATAGTTAAAATTTTTTAAGGTTGCTAAATCTATCAATCTGGTAGGAGTAATTCAGTTATTTTTGTTTTGAAACTCATATGTACTAACTACAATTTAAGTCACAGACACTGAAGCTTAGAGAAGTTAAAAAAACTTACTAAAGGATACTGAAAGCAAGTGAAGCTGGAATTAAGAATTTTTTTTTTTGAGCCAGGGTCTCTCTCTGTCACCCAGGCTGGAGTGCAGTGGCACCACCTCAGCTCACCACAGCCTCAAACTTCTAGGCTCAAGCCATCCTCCCACCTCAACCTCCAGAGTAGCTGGGACTACAGGCATGTGCCACCACGCCCAGTTAACTTTTTTTATTTTTTGTAGAGATGAGGTCTTGCTGTGTGGCCCAGGCTGGTCTTGAACTCATGGATTCAAGCAGTCCTCCTGCCTCAGCCTTTCAAAAGTGCTTGGATTACAGGGGTGAGCCATCTTGCCCAGCCAGAGGACGTTAATTTTTGAAAACATTCTGAAGCTTAAATGAGAATGAGAAATGTGGGAGCTCACACATTGTGTGTGGGCCGATGTTGAAGAATCTGAACAGGTGGAGGCAAGAAAGGCAGGACAGCAGAGACAGGAAGTCAGAGTAGAAATGACAAGTCGGCAAAACATTAAGAGTGAGGAAGAAAAGGTAGAAATGAGGAGTGGCCACTGGTGTGGGCAACAAAACAGTTGAAATTATTGGTCATGGATGATAAATAGAATAATAAGAAAATATAGCAAATCTAAAATGAAGTCACAAGGGACCATTTTTATTTGAAAATGAAAAATGTAGTACTCTTAATACAGAATTCACTGATCTGATTTATGTAGTATATGACATTTTCTAATTTTAGACGTCATTTGTTTCTTCTCAACAGTGATTCCTGCAGGAAGGTTGCGTTTTTATGAAGAATTCCTTTGCTACTGAAAGATAGATATTATAATAATTTTCCTCCAGTTGTCTAGATAATGAACACACTACTACCAATCCAACTTTTCATACAGCAAAAATTCACCAGAAATATTTATTTTCTTGATTATGATTGTTGACAAACTATTGATTAGTGATAAGACACTCTGCTAATTCTAGAATGGTCATTTCCTGCTACTGAAAGTTCAGTTTTAGAAATCACATTAATAGACAGTGGAATCCTGGGGAATTTTAGATGGAAATGAAAAAAGTATCTTCTTGAAAGCAAGTTATCTTTACAGACTACCTGTCTCTTAGATGCCCATCCAAGAAAAGGAAAATTCAAAGAAAGAAGTCATTCTTCTGGCAAAGATGAAACATCCGAACATTGTAACCTTCTTCAGTTCATTTCAAGGTTTGATTTTCTAACATTCTTAAACTATTTAAATAAAGTATAGGCATGTTGGCTTACATAAAGGATATGGTTCTGAAAACTGTATATACATTAGTTTTTATAAATGGTCATTTCCCGATTTACTTAAACTGTAATGTCATCATTTCCTCTCTAGTGAGTGCTTATAGACAGCTTTCTTATATTTTCTTAAGTTTTTCCACCTGTCCTTAACTCTCACTTTCTCACTCTCCCAAATAGTTAATGATGGGTGTACTAACTTTGCTACCCTAACAACTCCCAAATTTCAGTGGGGTTCAATAATATACATCCATTTCTCACTCACACTAATGGCTACGGTGGGCTGAGGTCTTAAGTCTGGGGTCCAGGCTGAAGGAGCGGCCCAGATATGGAACAAGCTGTTCTCATGAGCAAGAGAAAAGAGGAAGACACAGAGCCCACCACAGCATCACTCTCAAGGCCCTGGAAGTGTATGTGTGTGCTGGGGTGGGAGATACTCTGCCTATATGAGGTCCTGTGTGCCCTATGGCGACAGGTGGGGCTACACAATCCTCTCACAGGGAAGGGACAAGCAGCCACATAACCATAGCCAAGCAAACACCAAGACAGAGAGGAGAACTTTAAGGAAGTCCCTTTTCCACACATCTGAATATAGCATCTATTCTGCCTCCATCCATTTCTCTATTCCAAAAGTAAATAAATAGTAAGTGCAGAGGCATTATCAGTGATCATTCATTCACTTCACAGATACTTATGATATTATATGCTAGACATTGTTCTAGGTGTCAGGAACTTCACGGTGAACAAAACAGATAAAAAGCCCTGTCTTCGTGAAGTTTACATTCTAGTGAGAAGAAACAGATAATAAGCAAATATACAATATGTCAGGTGCTTATTAAGCTGTGGCAGGGCTGTATGTGCCAACAATTCCCCCTGGGGCACTCCACAGCACAACCCTCAGCTCTGGGCTGTTTTAACTCAACTATGGTCAATAGTTCATGGAGCAGTATTGACCTAGATATCTTTAGTATCATCAGGTGAGTAAAAATAGTAAGTAAATAAATAGTTTTTTTTTTTGAGCTTTTAAAACCACTGCATTCAAAGTCATTCTCTATGTACAACCGTCCTTATTTCCTGGGTACTTAAAAGGAGAACTTTTAAGTCTGGGGCTTCTCGTGAGGTTTTTCTGGGCACAGAGCAGTACACCAGGGCAGGAATTGAGTTATATGGAATAAACTTTAAAGACAGCCACTGAATCAAGTGCCCTGCGTTCCTGTCCATTGATTCCTAACAGTGGAATAAGATGTCCTTGTTTTCCTCTTTCTCTGGGTTATTATGTGGGAATTGGTTAAGTAATTTATGAAAAACCAAGCAACTCATAGACATCACGCTGTATGTGAAACACTGATCTGGGAAATACTGCAGTGCTAACTCCTCATCCTCAGGCTTTCCCTGAACTCACAGTTCGAGCTGTAGCTCCCTTTGCTCATCTTCCACAGCACTTTTGTACTTAATGTATGAATATCTATTTGTACGACATGATTGTGAACCTGTTTAATATCTGTCTCCCTTTAGACAGTAGATCAAATGGATTTTGGGACTCCATCTCTTTTGCTCACCACTTGATCCTCAAGCATGTAGCATATACTAACGGCTCAGTTCATATTGACTGAATGAGTGAATGGACTGGATGTCTTTCGGAGACTGGACTGTGTCTTCATACCATGCAAGATCGATTTTTCAGGACAGTTTACACTGGATACTATTATAAAACTCAGGCCATTCTTATAGTATAGATAACCTCTACTGGCTGGGCACTTATGCCTATAATCCTAGCACTTTGGGAGGCCAACAGGGAGAACTGCTTAAGCCCAGGAGTTCAAGACCAGCCTGCGCAACATAGCAAGACCTCATCTCTACAAAAAATTTAAAAATTAGCTGGGCATGGTGGCGCGTGTCTATCGTCCCAGCTACTCGGGAGGCTGAGGCAGAAGAACCACCTGAGCCCAGAAAGTTGAGGCTGCGGTGAGCTGCGGTAGTGCCACTGTACTCCTGCCTGGGCAACAGAGTGAGACCCGACTCAAAAAAAAAAAAAAAAATTCTGAAGAGGAAATTTCTGTTATTTTTATTATTTTTTAATTATTATTTTTTGATTTCTGCTTTTTCCACTTTACAGATAAGCTAATGAGGCACAGATAAATTAAAGGAACCTGCCCAGAGTTACAGAACTAAGTGGTAAATTGGGATGAGAACCCAGCCCACTTGATTCCACAACCAGAATATGGTTGATAGATATCTGAAACCCTTCCAGCACCAAATGTTGTCTTTTCCTACAGAGAACAGCAGGCTGTTTATTGTCATGGAATATTGTGATGGAGGAGATCTCATGAAAAGAATCAACAAACAACGGGGAGTGCTATTTAGTGAAGATCAGGTAACAACTTCTCATTTGCTTTTTAACTTATTATGTGGGGGGGGATTAAACTTACAATATCTTAAGTAGTAACCCATGCTTATATGAAGCAGTGTGTTTTGGTAGATAAATTCAAACCATAAAATAATACATTTGTATTCTTGGTAGGTTTAGTCCAGAACAAGTCTACAATTGAACTCAAATTAATCTCTTTTTGAGCGTGAAGTTTTCTTGAGAAAAGATAGTCTCTTTGGAAAATCTCATGCAGGATACCTTTGAGATAAATCTTCATGGTTTAAAAAAATTTTTTTTGAATGTGGCCATTCCCTAGCCCTTTTAAATGTGACAATATTTATAACTTCACTCTTTTTCCTTTTACCAGTTGATGCTCTGTTTTAAAATAGCTATCCCACTTTGCTAGGGAGGACAGACTATCTTAGCAATGCCCATTTAGTTTCATTGATTATTAAGAAGAGAGAAAAGGTGAAGAATAATGGCCTCAGTTCCCATTTTCTCTTTGCACAAACACATTTTTCTCCTCTACTCCAAATCTCCTTTGGAACACCCTCCTGGGAGTCTCACCCATGAAGGAGACAGGTTTGTGTATGTACAGAGGAATCCAAAGTAGGGCCCATGTGATTAATGGTTAGATCATTGCTTCAAGCAGCACACAGGAATGGCCTGCCATCTTTTTTTTTTTTTTTTTTTGACTATTTTTGTCTTTGTTCTACTTTAGCAAGTAAGAGCATCATGCCCATATCATTTCCTCCTAGAGTTAAAGTAGAATATTTGGAATATATTAATGATTAAAGAATCAATATCACTAACCTCTGTAAGATTAATCAAGCATTCTTCCTATGCTCATTTACATTGTATATTAAATTCCACAGTCATAGAAACTCTCCTTTCTTCTTACATTGTTATTATTTTGCCACACTTTATAAAAATATTTTTATGGCAACATTTTTAATTATATTTCTTCTTGTTGGAAATGAGAGGTTCATGGCCAACAAAAATAAGATAAAGCCGGGCTCGGTGGCTCAGCCTGTAATCCCGCGCCTTTGGAAGGCTGAGGTGAGTGGATTGCCTGAGTCCGCGGGTTCGTGACCCGCCTGGGCAGCAAGACCTCATCTCTACAATAAATCAAAAAATCAGCTGGGCGTGGTAGCGCATGCCTGTAATTCTGGCTACTTGGAAGGCTGAGGCGGAGCTCAGCAGGCGAGGCTGCGGTGGCCGGGAGCGGCCACTGCACTCCAGTCTGGGCAACCAAGTGAGACTCCAACTCAAAAAAAAAAAAAAAAAAAGATAAAATCATGACTAAAAGTAAAATTAAGTTTTTTTAAAGCAAAATATGTGTTGGTTTTTTACTAGCTAGATAGATCGATATTTTATTACCATTTCTTCTTCCTCGTGGTTTCCCTGCCCTCTTCTTCCTCTTGGTGTCCCTGCCATCGGCCCCCTCACCCTACTGAAAAGGAAGAACCAGTGGCACCAGGATCATCAGGGAACAGGGCTGCTTGTTTACTATTCCTGATGCAGTTTGCAACTCAGTGTTAAAAAGGAAAATCTGGCCAGGTATGGTGGCTCACACCTGTAATCCCAGCACTTTGGGAAACTGAGGAGGATTGCTTGTGCCCAGGAGTTGGAGACCAGGTTGGGCAACAGCAAGACTTCATCTCTACCAAAAAAAATTAGCTGGGCATGGTAGTGGGTGCCTATAGTCCCAACTACTCAGGAGGCTGAGGCAGAAGGATCTCCTGAGCCCAGGAGATCATTGCAGCAAGCCATGATCACTCCACTTCACTCCAGCATGCACGACAGAGTGAGACTTTGACTCAAAAAAAAAAAATGAAAGAAAGAAAGAAAATCATGCTTCATTCCCTTGCTTCTACTTATTTTTTTCTTATCTTTTTCTGTATGTGGAATTCCCTTTGATACCAGTGATATTCTGATTACCTTTCGACACCTCCATTTTTCTTTTTTTCTCTATTTTATTATTGAGATGTGGGGTACAAGTCAGGATTAGGTACATGAGTAGTCTACGTGTAGGTGAAGTTTGGGCCTTCAAATGGTCCTCACTTCCCCTGGTTTAGGACCAGGTATGCTTTGTGATGTCATGTGCGCTCCCCTCTCCCTCCTAGCAGTCCTGCCACTGCCGATTCCTCCCTTGCAGCATTTTGATAAGTGTGCAGTACCCACTTATGAGTGAGAACATGTGGTACTCAGTTCTTTGTTTCTGTGATAGATCACTCAGTATGATAGGCTCTAAATCCATCCAGTTTGCTACAAAGTTCATAATTTTGTATATCATGTATATGTACCACGTTTTCTTTATCCAGTCCATTTCTAATGGGCGGCAGGGTAGGTTCCATGTTTTTTGCTATTATGACTAGATACACCTCCATTTTTCTAGATGTAAAATGAAAACAATAATATGACAACGTATATATCTATTAGCTTCATTTCCATAAAAACACACATGCAATATATTATTTCCTTCTTTTTGCCTGTTATCATGAAGACATTTCAGTGACTACCAGACCATTCAATACTTTGTTTTGTGTTCCCTCTACAGATCCTGGGTTGGTTTGTACAGATTTCCCTTGGACTAAAACATATTCATGACAGGAAGATATTACACAGGGACATTAAAGCTCAGGTAACACCTCAGAGAGAAGACCAAGACACAACTAATCTTTTCTTTTCTTGAAGTGTCTCAAACATATAAACATTCTCAAACATTTTCTCCATTTATAGAACATTTTTCTTAGCAAAAATGGAATGGTGGCAAAGCTTGGGGACTTTGGTATAGCAAGAGTCCTGAATAAGTAAGTATTTTTATTTATTTAGATTAGAAAATATAGTTTATTTAGAAAGCATATTAGAGAAAGAGAGAAAAGATTCACCTCTCCTAGGTAGGGAAGGAGACCAAAGCTGATAAAAACATGGCCTGGCCAGAGCTCAAAAAGCAACATGGCTAGGCCAGGGTTTAACAAAACCATGGCCAAGTACTTTAAAAAATATTTTTTCTTTCTATTCAAAACAGCTAAAATATGTATTTTTAAGTATAATGAATCAAGAGGATATTAAAATCTTGCTTGTCCAAATAATTGTAGGTAACTTTAAGCAAATGCATTAAATCATTCAGATTGTACTATTTCTGTGATTAAAATTCCCAAGATAAGTTATGGCAGAATAGAGTGATGTTGATAATGTTGTGATGCGAGTCAAATATAAAATGTGACTGATAATATGCATAAAACTAGTAAGAATACAGGCAGATTTACACTTGCTAGGGGAATAAACTGGTGCACCTATTTTGGAAGACAGCTTGGTGGTAATATGCATCAAGAGATTTTTTTTTTTTTTTTGGTGTTTTATTTTCAGGAATTTATTCCAAGGAAATAATTTGAAATTTGGGATAACTTAAATACCCAGTAATTGAGAAAAGGTTAAATTAAATAAAACTCAGCATAGCCATGTGCCTAAATATAGTATATAATCAAAAGACTTCTTGATAACATAGGGAAAAACTTTGTTATATTAAGTAAAGAAAATAGAATTCTGAATTGTAAACACACTGTGATATGAAATATATGTGTGGAAAAGAGGAAGGAAACATATCAGAATTCTAACAATAGTTGTTTTAGGTGCTAAGATTCTGGGCCACTTTTTTCTCCTAGATTCACTTTTGTATTTTCCAAATTTTAAACTATAAGATTGCAATTTGATAATTGGGAATAAGGAAGTTTTTCTACATCTGAGAGGTTTTTATAACATAGTAATTGTATTCTCCTGTGGAATCTTTTAGCCATAAAATTTTCTTTTTTTTTTTTTTTGAGTTGGAGTCTCACTCTGTCACCTAGATTGGAGTGTAGTGGCCGCTCCCGGCCACCACAGCCTCGCTCTGCTGGGCTCCAGCGATCCTTCCGCCTCAGCCTTCCAAGTAGCTGGAACTACAGGCGTGCGCTACCCCCGTCTGATTTTTTTTTTTTTTTTATTGTAGAGATGAGGGCTCGCCAAGTTGCCTAGGCGAGTCTCGAACCTGTGGGCTCAGGCAATCCACTCACCTCAGCCTCCCAAAGCGCAGGATTACAGACTGAGCCACCGAGCCCGGCTAAAAATATTTTTTAATGTGTCAATTTTTAGGGAGTGATTTATAAGTTTAAAAATCAACTGATTTTATTTCATTATTATCAATGTACAATGTTTTGCTTTCTTCTGATCCATGCATGTGTCAAATTTTGTGTTATTATAATTTTTACACTTTTTTCTTGCATGTCCATGTCTTAAGCCTTTTCTTATTCCAATAATAAACCATGCTATTTTGTTATTTGATTTAATTTACTAGTTCCATGGAACTTGCTCGAACTTGTGTTGGAACACCTTTTTACCTGTCCCCAGAGATCTGTCAGAATAAACCCTACAACAATAAAACGTGAGTTGCTATCAATTTGAAATTGTCTGTAAAATCTGATGGATGATGCTGAATTAAGATTCCAAGGTTAGAATTCTAGTCCTTTTCTCTTTTTTATAGTACTTTTGTAATTTTATTTTCTTCATGTGTGAAATGGGGATTTCAGTGACTACCCCTGACCAATATTACCTGAAGCTTTTAAACTTATTTAGAGGAAAGTCATTTCTCTTCATTTAAAGATACAACAATTTAATGATTACTCAGCATTTAATGATGTAATAATGTCAAAAAACTGCAGCCACTGTGATAGCTAACCTTGTATTTTGTTTTCATACCTTTTATGTACTTGTACATCTATTGCACAGAAATATTGTAGACGGTCCAATAGAAGGCAATGTGGTCTGGTAACTGAACGCTGAACTAAAGATCTAGGAATCTTGATCTTGGCTCAGTTGCTAAGCAACAGATGACCAAGTCAGTTGACATCTGTGGGCCTCAGCTCCCAACCTGTAACAATGAAAGGATGGACTAGGTAATCTTTGAGGTGCTTTCCAGCTTTAAAACCCAACTTGTTTTTTTATGAATGTGATATCAGAGTCCAGTTCTCAGCAGTAATGTTAGTATACATAGCAATAAAAGATAAAGAGAAGGTAGTTTTTACCCCCATGTAAGGAGAAGGAAAAAGTTTCATTTTTCAAAGCTGGCTGCCATTGAGCAAGTTGTCCTAGAATGAAGACTGGATTCCTTGGGAGTTAATTGTCCTTTTTTTTTTTTTTTCTTGAGTTGGATCCTCACTCTGTCACTCAGACTGGAGGGCCGCGGCAAAATCCTAGCTCACCACAGCCTCAGCCTTCGGGTTCAGGAGATCCTTCTACTTCAACCTCCTGAGTAGCTGGGACTACAGGCATGCACTACCATGCCCAGCTAATTTTTAAAATTTTTTGTAGAGACAAGGTCTTGCCATGTTACCTAGGTTGATCCCAAACTCCTGGGATCAAGCAATTCTCCTGCCTGGACCTTCCAAAGTGCTGGGATTACAGATGTGAGCCATTGCACCCAGCCTAATTGTCCTTCTGTTTAGGAAAATGACCAAGGGACATTTGACTGTTGAACTCTGAAAGAGATAAATGGAAAGCAAAGTCTAGATGATAGATTTTTTACAAAAAGAATAGTAAGTATTTCTCTATATAATAAAATAACAGGCGCTTTTTTTTTTTTTTTTGAGACATCCCTGGTACCAAGTTGTGCAGTAATGCTGGATGGACAGAAGGCAGGCTGTTCAGAGTAGAGTGTGGTGCTCTCAACTGACAGCCCTGGGTCAGCTGCATTGTTTTGTTTTCTTGTACTGCTTTTTAGAGAATTTGAGTCACCATTTAGATATTGAAAGACTTTATATAGATATGGTGCTTCTGAACATTGAAAGATCTTAGCAGTAATTAGCTGGGTAGTCACTGGCCCCTTTAGACCAGTAAACCATTCCCTGACTCACCATAGTCTTCCACACACAGTGAGTGGTCTCAGGGAGTGGTCCCAGGCCTGTACATGGCCCTACACAGCCCCCAGGCCACTTCAGCACTGGCCTGAGCCCCAAGCATGTGAATTTACTACACTGGCTGCAGAGGGCACTCTGTAGATAGAAGAGAAATTTGGGGCCTATCTAAGACCTAGTGAAAAAAAGTGTTAAGAAGTGGTCACTAGCCAGGCATGGTGGCGTACGTCTGTAGTTCCAGCTACTTGGAAGGCTGAGGCAGAAGGATTGCCTAAGCCCAGGAGCTCAAGGCTGCGGTGGCCGTGAGTGTGCCACTGCACTCTAGCCTGGGCGACAACAGTGAGACTCCAACTCAAAAAATATAAATACACACATATATACATACATAAATGAAGTGGTCAGTGAGTTTTTAGAAAATCTACAAATTCCAATTTGCTTTCCTACCAATTCTGTAATTACCTTCTATTTTACTCAGACCTTCAGTTTAAGTGTCCCTCTCGCTGACACATACTCCCCTACAGAAGAAATGTTGCTGATTAGTGGAACCATTGACCTCATTTTCCTGATTCCTTCTTGTTTTGACTCTTCAAAGACCTCCTTAACTTCTCATTATATTTTCTTTGCTTTTGTATAGTTAATTATGCTTTTTGTGGTATAAAATAACTATTACGCCAATCACATGTAAACATTCGCTAAGTACTAAGTTTGTAAAGAGCAAAGTTGGGGTCATATGTTGTAACTACTCTTTTCAAATGTTTATTGAGAACTAGATACTGTGTTTATCACTTAATGTAACGTTGGTTCTGTCAAGAGCCTTGCATAGATTACACCTGTCAAAAATCAACCAAATGTTAGCCGAGCTCGGTGGCTCAGCCTGTAATCCCATGCCTAGGGAGGCTGAGGTGAATGGACTGCCTGAGCCTGCAGGTTCGAGACCCACCTGGGCAACTTGGTGAGACCTCATCTCTACAATAAATCAAAAAATTAGCCGGGTGTGGTAGCATGCGCCTGTAGTTCCAGCTACTTGGAAGGCTGAGGCGGAAGGATCACCGGAGCCCAGCAGGTCGAGGCTGCGTTGGCCAGGAGCGGCCCCTGCACTCCAGTCTGGGCGACAGAGTGAGACTCCAACTCAAAAAAAAAAAAAAAATCAACTCAAATGTTATATTTTGAATCCAAACAAATCCATGTTTGAGTCCTGTCTCCCTCCCCAAATTGCTCAAAGTTTCACCATATACACATTTTCTTTGACCATGAAGTTGAAGTCAATATTGAGCATCAGATTGTAGCAAAGTTTGTATACCTTACATCTGCTGGGATTCTGACAAACTACAGATTGTTTTTATTTAGGAATAAGAATTGATAATACATCTGAAAGCATTTGTAAAAATTGCAAAGCTTCACAAATTTAAGGTACTGTGGGTATAAAAGCGTTTATTAAAAATGATAGATATTTTCTTTGCATGGACACTCTTATCTTTCTTAGGGATATTTGGTCTCTTGGCTGTGTCTTATATGAGCTCTGCACACTCAAGCATCCTGTAAGTATGTTAATTGTCAGATTAATCTTGAATTATTGAAATCATATAAATGAAATTAACTTCTGGGAGAAAAAGGTTAATGTTTGGTTTTATTAGATTATTAAAAATTATATGAATGAGCTGTTAAAAAGAATGATAGATCTATGTGTCCTGACATGGAAAGATGTCCAGGCAATATTATAAAAAGCCCAAATCAGAGAATAGTATGTGTAACATATTTTCATTAAAACGAAATCGTGTGTAAATATACGAAAGGGACCCAAAAAACTTTGGAATTTATTTATAAAAAATTGTGTATTTTCACATATTTAAAATTCAGTCACCTTCAAAGTACTCTTCTACCAATATGCTTTTTCCACTGCTCACAACAGTTTTTGAACTCATCAATTTTGATGCTGTTTGGTGCTTTTGCTATTTTTGTTTCACCTCTTCCAGCAAAACATTTCCCTTTGAGGACTTTTTTCATCTGGGAAGACAAAAAAAAAGTCGCTCAGGGGCAGATCAGGTGAATAGGGAGGAAGGGGCACAGGGGTCATGCTGTTTTTGGTCAAAGACTGCTTAACACTCAGCGTTGTGTGGGCACGTGCTCTCATAAATCACCCATCATGAAATGGACAAAAGCATTGAAAGAATCTCCACCAAAAAAAAAAAGAAAGAAAGAAAATTCACTGAAGCCAAACGCAGCCTCTCACAACAGTGCTAGCTGGTACACTGATTCTGACTGGTTCCTAGAATACTTACCGAGTGAGGGAAGCCTGTCCTACAGGGGGCCTGCCCTCCGAAAGATAATTTCGGGTTTTTTGGGTCCTCCCTCATACATATTCAGCAAAGTCTAGGAAACCAGGCATTAGCTTCTAGGAGTCTTCTTTCAGTGGTCACACAGGATGTGTTAATTCCTCCATCAACAAGTTATGGCAACATCTGTGAAATGTTGTCTACACAGGAGGCTCATTAGATGTTCAGTGCCCACGGTTTTTAGTGGGGACTAGCCACGCAGGCACCCTCTGCCTGGCATATACCAAACTTCCAGACTCTCAGAAAGAAAGCAGGCATTCAATATAAACCATGTAGTTTATATAAATAGTTGAGGCAAAGAAAGCCACTCTTAACATTGAGGCAATGATGGGAATCCTCCTGAAATCTGAGTTCCCAGACACCTACCAAGAGACAGCATTGAAGCAGACCTTTCTAAGAACAGACTGCTATGTCAACTCTTCTACGCAGCTGTCATTATTGTTATTGTTATTATTATTATTGTCAAAATTTGCACAGCTAGCATCTCACCAAAACCTGTGCTGCCATACCATGATGTTGAATATTATTATGTATAAATAACCAATGCTTCACACAGCAGAAGATCTTCTGGTTTATAAGAGTTTTGAGAAAATGAAAAAATGTTTATGTTAGGTTAAAAAAAAGAAAGAGGGCTGGGTCCAGTGGCTCACACCTATAACCCGAGCACCCTGGAAGGATGAGAGGATTGCTTGAGCCCAGGATTTTGAGACAGACCTAGGCAACATAGTGAGACCTCATCTCTACAAAAAATTTTAAAAATTAGACAGGCATGGTGATGTGCATCTGTAGTCCCAGCTACTCAGGAGGCTGAGGTGGGAGGATACCTTGAGCCCAGGAGGCTGAGGCTTTAGTGAGCCTTGATTGTGCCACTGCACTCCAGACAACAAGAGTGAGACTTAACCCTACCTCAAAAAAAAAAAAAAAAAAGAAGCAAGACATAAAGTTTCATATTGTGTGACCTCACCTTTTTAAAATAAATATTATTTTTTAAAAGATTGAGAACCAGGTGTAGTGGCTTACCCCTGCAATCCCAACACTTTGGGAGGCCAAGGCAGGAGGATTGCTTAAACTCAGGAGTTCTATACCAGCCTGGGTAACATAACAAGACCTTGTCTGTACGAAAAAATTTAAAAATTAGCCAGGCAGAGTGGCTCCTGCTTGTAGTCTCAGCTACCGGGAAGGCTGAGGTAGGAGTCACTTGAGCCCAGGAGGTCAAGGCTGCAGTGAGCCGGAATCATGCCACTGTACTCCAGCCTGGATGACAGAGTGAGACCCTGTCTCCAAAAAAATAAAAATAATTAATATAAATATATATATATATATATATATGCCTGTATGAAAAATACCTCCAGTGGTACAATTATAAGTATTTTTCCTGATTTTATAACTTCCTATACCTCTCAGCTTTTTATAATGAGTAAATATTATGCTGATAATAAGAAGAAATTAAGAGTGGAGTCTCTGTTGCCCGGGCTAGAGTACAGTGGCATGATCACAGCTCATTGCAGCCCCGACCTCACAGATTCAGGTGATCTCTCTGCCTCAGCCCTCCAAGTAGCTGGCACTACAGGCATGTGTCACCATGCCTGGCAAATTTTTTTTTTTTTTTTTTTTTGGTAAAGTCAAGGTCTCACTATGTTGCCCAGACTGGAAAACTTGTTTTGAATAACATGGCATGTCATTGAGTAACTGTCTGTATTATCTACTCACAAAAGATTAGCTGGTGAAAACAATTGAGGATGGACCATGGTGCTTCTAGCTACAACTTAAATTGTTTTGCTTCTTGGTATATTTATTACTCTAGTAATAATATTTAACTTTTCTCTGACTTAGTATCATTACTCCTTGTCCTTTCAGTTTGAGGGTAACAATTTACACCAGCTGGTTCTGAAGATTTGTCAAGCACATTTTGCTCCAATATCTCTAAGATATTCTCGTGATCTACGGTCCTTGATACCTCAGCTCTTTAAAGTATCTCCTCGAGATCGACCGTCTATTAATGCCATTTTGAAAAGGCCCTTTTTAGAGAATCTTATTGCCAAATACTTGACTCCTGAGGTGAGTTTTGAGATGATGGTTTGAATTTGGGCAGCGATTTTGGTTCACAGGTCCCTGACACATGTGTCGGGTTTTAGGTCATTCGGGAAGAATTCAATCACATGGTCATACGCAGAGCAAGAGCACCAGCCTCACGGCCTGCTGGGAAGGTGGTCCAGGGTAAGAGTGACTTAGCCATGCAATCAAAAAGCTCTTATTACATGTCACACAATAAGTTATAATGTGCAGCTGACGATGTTAGAGGGAAAATTCCACCATATCTATTGAACATGGTCATATAAAGAAATCCAAGCAGTAGATGCAGGAGAAAAGTTATCTTGTCAGGTGGTATAATATTGGGTGTGCCTGAAAGTGGTATGTCTAGCTCATGCAGGACCCAGAGGATTCAGCTCCTTTCTTCTCATTCATTAAGAAACCTTCATGAAGCAGAGGATACATTAATAGAGATGCTGAAAGAGATTGGATCTAAACTTAACTGTTGTGTTGGGAAGGGATGGAGTGGGAGGGAGTTCACAGGCAGACACGGATGATGAGATGAAGCTTATTTTTCTGAAATAGAGAGGATGGACTGGCAATTAAGAATTCTCTTACAAAGTCCCATTAGAGCTGAAGTTAGGACCTTGAGCCTAATCTGAAACAGTGTGAGAACTGTTACTATGTGATCCCCAGAGAAAGCAGGTGATATTTTTTGGTAATGATAAGTAGAGAAAACAATTTTAGTTGTGATGTCAAGAATCAGCTGGATCTGAAGCATGGTGGCTCACACCTGTAATCCCAGCACTTTGGGAGGCAGAGGCAGCAGGATTGCTTGAGCCCAGGAGCTTGAGACCAACCTGGCAACATAGTGAGACATCCTCGTCTCTTCAAAAAAATTAACTGAGCGCGGTGGCACAAGCTTGTAATTCCCGCTCCAAAGGAGGCTGAGTCAGAAGGATCGCCTGAGTCCAGGAAGTCAAGGCTGTGGTGAGCTGTGATTGTGCCACTGCACTCCAGCCTGGGTGGCAGAGTGAGACTCCGATTCAAAAAAAAAAAATCCGCTTAAGTGATGAAGTGCTGTGTGTGACCAGGAGAGGGCACATCAAGAAAGAGAGAATTACTCATGTGATTGATGCTATGAAAGTCAGCGACCCAGGATTTTGCCATAATCAAATGTCTGGACTTGCAGGCTCAGGAGGAGCAGAAGGTCTTGTTATCCACTGTTATGGGGAAGCCAACATCATGGGAAGTTATAAAGGGAAAATGAGTGAGGTGAGCTTCACTGCCATTTAATTTGGCTGACTGTGTTATTTATCAGTCTAGATTGAGAAAGTTTGGAATGTAGAAAAGAAAGTGCATTGTCCACATTTCTGATACAGGAAAGTTAGAAAAACAAGACAAATTTTGATGGAGACAAACATGTTAGAAAACCTACTCACAAATTTCAAACAGTGTAACATCAACAGAGTGCCCTGGTAACCCAAGCTCTGATGACTGCATTTAGTTACTTTTACGGCTATCTATCCTGTGCGTATTGTCTTTGTAAATGTTAACATTAATTCCTAATTTTTAAAAAAGTGGTGTTATGTACTACTAAAAAATATGTAAAGGAACTCTGGAAAAAATGATTTTCTCCCTTCAAAGAAGATGCACAGTAATTTTTCATCAGTCCATCTCTCACTTTGTATAAAATACTATGTTAGGAAATGTAGCTTATGTATATACTCTTGTGAGTATCAATATTAAGTACATTTTTTTAAAACTGAAGATTTTTATTTTGGTTAAATAAGACTTTAAAATACAGAAAGTGAGATTCCAGGAAAAGTGGTCACCAGGATCAAGGGCATTCACACCAGTTAAAAGGAAGGATCCTTTACATAGGAACGAATGGAGACTGCCAGCTGGAGTCCAGAAGCCCGTATCTGTAAGTAAAACTAAACCCTCTTTCTGGTTCTCTGGCTGTGGTGTATTCTGACAGACCTGCCTGCATATGTGTTCTTGAGGAACAGCCTCATTAATTTGGAATCCACTCGTTTTGTAGTTACAATTAAATGGGCGTTAAAGTAGTAACTCATTGGACGACTTCTAGTTTTTATAGTTTAGAAAACAGTACTTTCTTTCAGGTATATATTAGTTTTCATTTGTTTTTATTGAAATTCTTCTAATTTCTTTGAATAAATAAGATTTTTCTCTGAATAAATAAGATTCTAGGGCAAGTGAGTACTGTATCAACCAAAAACACTCTACATTTAATACCCTTAATTCTGATACATTGTACATATAATTGAGAAGCTTTTAATATATAGTAACTGACCTATCCCTAGGGATTCTTTATGCTTTGTTATTTGAATTGACCTCAGCAGAGTGTTGAATCTTTTAGGTCATGCTAGTAGAATGCTTCTGGTATATAAATGATAAAATGACTATTGTCTTTTAATTGAAGAATTGCATTTTTAAAGAAGGTTCCTGCCAGGTGCAGTGGTTCACGCTTGTAATCCCTGCACTTTGGGAGGTAGAGTGGAGGCAAGAGGATGGCCTGAGCCCACAGGTTGCCTGGGCAACATGACAAGATCTTATCTCTACAATAATCAAAAAATTAGCTGGGCCTGTAGTTCTAGCTACTTGGAAGGCTGAGGTGGAAGGATCGCCTGAGCCCAGCAGGTCAAGGCTGTAAGTGGCCATGAGCAGCCTGGGCGACAAAGTGAGACTCTGACTCAAAAAAAAAAAAAAAAAGAAAGAAAGAAATCTTATGGTATAATTACAGAACTATTTAGAAGTACATTTACTAAGTGTTTACTTGACATATAGACATTTTAGTACATCTGTTGGTGTGAAAGCAGATTTTTTAAACTATTGGCTAAACTATTGCCCTTTATTTGACAAAATGTGGTTTATCATTTTAATTAAAGAAATAAGAAAAGTATGTTGTGATTCAGAATTCTCTGTATAAGACCTATAGAAGAAAAAAAACCATCTAAAAGATTTAAGAATAGATTAAATTGGGAGAACTGTTGAACAAGTTGACATCTTTCCTAATCCTTTAAAAAGCTTCTTTTGATGCAATGAAATAAATATATCTCCACAGGAGCTACTTCTTATGCTCCCAATATTATTTGGGATTTCATGTAAAATGTTAAAGAAGCTGTTTATTTCCTTTCAGTACTTTTCTCTGTTTCTAACCATTTCCAAGCAATTCGTATTACCTTCTTCTGGGTTGTATGTAGGTGAGATTGTAAAACAAAGAAAACGAATTCTCACTTTAAAAGATTTTTTTAAACAAACATATAATTTATGTTTAGACTAATAAATCAAATGTTATATATTTATTTTAATATGTAAATAGAGCTACGTGAAACTGCCATCTTTGTAGATTAATGATAGTCAAATATCTACAATTCCATGTGGTTCAATCTAGCGTATATATGAACCACATAGTATTAAAAAGAAAAAGAATATAGTTACCTCTTTACATTGAGGACATTTCTGTTTTAATCCTTTTTTGGTTATTTATATTCCCAGCTACTAGTTTCTAGGCCTTTCCAGCGCTTTGATCTCTTTTTTCTTATTGTTAGGGTACGGACGGATAGGGTGAGGGTGGAGAGGCACAGGGAGGTGCGCACAGCACTGCTAGGGCTGGCAAGCCGGCGGTGCCGCGCTGAGAACCCAGAGATCCGAGTAGATGCGAAGAATTGCAACACACAAAAGGTTAAGAAAGAAAAGTTTATTTAAAAGTAAATTAGAGAGAGAAAGAGAAGGAAGAGAGAAGATTCACCTCCCCAAGGTGGGGGAAGGGGACCAAAGCCAGGAAGCATGGCGACAGCTGTGACTCAAAGAGCACATGGCCACACCAGAGTCTAGCAAGGCAATGGCCGCTGGTTGCTTGTGGTTGAGTCCTTTTAACCATTCCCCTTGATGGGGGAAGATAATTAAGGTGATTGGGTGGTGGTCTGCTTCCACGTCATCACAAAGGGGCAGACAAACGCAGGTACAGACATCAGATGATGGACAGCAGGCAGATGGGTAGGTTAGTCACATGATTGTTGCCATGGTGGGGCTTATTCATGTCACCTAGGTCACAAGGGCTGATTAGGCTAACCCTGGGGGAGGGGATCCTGCAAGAGACTTGTTAGACATTTGCAATTCACAAATTTCTTGACCAAAGGTAGGGTGGTTGTTTGGGCTGTCCTCATCTTGTATCTGAAGGAGATTTCCTTAGGGGGGATGGGATAGGTTGCTGTTTGTCCTGCAGTAGAATGTCCGAATGCTTTTTAATGGTTACACTGAGGCAAAAAGACTAAAGAATAAGCTAAGTTTCTTCTAGGTTTCTATAGGTACCTTTCACTTATCAACTATGAAGTAGGCAGCATTACCACAGTCAATGTTAAATTGGCCCTACTTTGCTCTTTAGCAACAAGGTCTTCACTGGCTTTCATATATTAATTGGATCTGTTGGATCTGAATCTTAAGTAATTTGATCTGGCTTTGTGGCCTCTACTCAGCTATAAGATAAACTTTTGTTTCTGGTTCCTTCGCCTCAGGTGATTCTTTCATCTCGAATTTTTTTGTTTGTTTGCTTTTTATTTACTGTAGTGATGAGGTCTCACCAAGTTGCCCAGCCTGGTCTCAAACCCATGGGCTCAGGCAATCCTCTTACCTCAGCCTCCCAAAGTGCTAGGATTATAGCCGGATTCCTTCATCTCAAGTCTGATATCGTTCCTCTCTTATTTTCTCCTCTCATCCTGCTCTGGTTGGGAAGGGTGGTAAGAGGTAGTTGGGTTAGGAATCATGCCTGCCACAGCTGTTACATGACTTTTCTTGTGTTTTCTCTGGAAAAAATGACTGAATGACTCAGCATCTTTTTTTCAAGTCAAGAGGCCATGTTGAATTTAGTCAATTTATCAGAAATTTTAAATGTTGCAAATCCCAAAATTTGTGAGTTGCACAATAGCATTTATTCTCCCATGAAGTACAGTAAGGTATAAACCGATTTATAAAAAATAGAAAACAATAACTCTGAGTTTAGTTTCAGATCTCAGGTTGGCTAGATGTCCTCACTGGCTTAGAATTTACCACACACTAACCATGAAGTATTCATGATTCATATCCACACCTTAGAAAAATGATAAACTACTCTACTACAGTATGTAGAATTCTAAGGTCTTTTCAACTCTAGGATTTGGGATTATTTTACTCTGAAAACAAGCATAGAGCAAAAACAGAAATACACCTTTCGTGCCTCGTCTTAGCCATGTTTGCTATCAGATTGTCAATGATTATGGATTTGTATTTTTTTTTTTAATTTCCTCTCTTTCCCTCAGATAAAAATGATAGAAAGGCCCAAACTTGCTGCCATGTGTGGACATTATGATTATTATTATGCTCGACTTGACTTGTTGAGGAAGAGAGCCCATGAACCTAGTCACCACTCTGTTCCTCAAAAAGAGGCTGAAGTTGAGAATTACATTCAGGAAGAAAGTCACGGTCCATCCCCAGATCAATGGTAATGCTGCAGTCAAACTTAAGCTTTGAACCTCTGAAAATATCTCTATCAACATTCTTTATTCTGAAATTCTTCCAAATCCTCCTAAACAAATAATCAGAAGAAAATGTTTATTTTAAACACTTAATTCACAATTCTCCTGATTCCTTTTTATCTCAAGATTGATGTAGCTTATCATTTTGTTCATGGAGCCATTTTACCATAAGCACAGATTCTACTCTTGATTATTATTATTTTTTATTCTATTAATTCTATTAAATAGTGGGTTTCCACATATGGCTTTTTAAATAGTCCAGGTAGGAGGAGAAGGGAGAGAGGGGAGAACATACTTGGAACTTCCATCCCCCAATACACCAAGTATTTACATTTTAGCAATTGGACAATCCCAGCTCAGGAGGAGGCAGCAAGAGTCTGCATAAATTGGAGGTGGGGGATCCAGGAGAACAAATAGTAAGACTTATTTACCTAGCACATCCCCCAAAAAACCATCCATCCATCCCATCCTAATGACCAGTGGTGTCCATATCTCATTCCTTCCCAAATTATGGAGTTTAGGTTCTTCTCACCAGAATAAGAGCACTTGGGATAACAGAATAGAGTCTCCTTATCAAGATAAAGAGCCCTAGGATAACAACAGGGCATCATCTCCCCTAGAATAAGCAATCCTGGGCTGAGGTAGGCAAGCAACTTGACCCGATATGGGACCCTAGACTAGGGGAAAGGGTTCCGTTGCTAAAATAAGAGCTACTGGGGTATTAGAAGGAAAGCACCCTTGCCCAAGTAAGAGTATGTGAATGAAGTTTGTGTGGTGGTAGTAGGAGGTGCCAGTGTAGGGGTGACTGTTCATCAGAATAAGGGTTTGGGAGCTGAGAATGGAAATAACTTCACCCAAATAATAATCCTTAGCAAAATGAGAAGGAATCCCCCCTCCAGAATAAGGGAACACAGGTTCTTGAAGGAAGCTCCTTCATAGGACTGGGATGGGGGCTGGGCAGACTTGGCTTTTGTCTTCTGACCTCTGATCCTTTACCTTAGTAATACTGGATTTTTAATGACCTATAAAACCAGATCAACAAATGCCATCTATCCCTGTGATGGCTATTCCAACCAGTGGGGGCAGGCCTAGGGTAGCAGGGACCAAAGGGGTGGGGCCTCCTTTGGGGGAGTTGAGGGTTGCAGCCTCAGCTGGGGTTTTTATCCAGGGGTCCAGCAGGATGTCTTCCAGTGAGGGTCGGGAAGAGGGTTTGGGGACCAGGCATCGACGGATTAGGGTACAGCAGTCTGGGGAGACATGGGCAGGGAAGTGGAGCTTGGCTTCCAGAATCTCCTGGTTCCTCTTGAAGTGAATGTCCCCACACACCATGTCATAGAGGAGGATACCCAGTGACCAGACAGTGACTGGGAGTGTATGGTACTGGTGTCTAGAGATCCACTCTGGGGGACTCTATACCCTTTCCCATCAAAGTGTAGGGTTCATCATGAAGCAGGGCATCCGAGCCAAAATCAGTGAGTTTGGCACAGTCCCAGCGGAGGTCTATCAGGATGTTCTCATCCTTAATGTCACGATGGACAACTCCACGGGCATGGCAGTGCTGGACGGCTGCCACGACCTGGCCAAAGAAGCAGTGGCATCGACCTTCACCCAGTGGGCCCTTCTCTGTGATGCAGTCAAAGAGATCTTGGGCAGGCAAAGGCTGCTCAAGGACCAGCATGAAGCCCTCTTGTGTCTCAAACCAATCAGGCAGGCCGATCATGCCAGGTTGTCCACCCCCTGCACCCACCTTCCATAGCAGTGCCACTTCGAGTGGGCACGTGACCGAGTCTGACAAGGGGGACCAGCCTAGCCCACGATTCCTGGGAATCACTTTGATGGCTACCCGGAGTCGACCTGGAACGCGGTGTCCCGCGAAGACAGTGCCAAAGCCTCCTTTACCCAGGAGGGGGCCGAGTCGGTCCTCAGCCTCTGACACTTCCCGATTCTTGCCTCCTGGAGGCTGCATGGGGGTCAGAGGGGGCGCAGGAGGCCCCTGCAGTGGCTCGGTCAACATGGAGGAGGTGCGGCGCAGATTGAACGCGCTGAACCCGTTGAGCCAGCAGGGAAAGGACGCCCGGGGCAGCGCGGTCAGCGAGCCAGGGCTGGGGGCGCCAGGATGGGAGGGCAGGAAAACTGGTGGCCCGAACGCCCACAGAGGCGCATGTGCCAGCCCAGCGCTACTCCTACTCTTCATTATTTTAATGTTTTCTTCCTACTAGTAAATTCCACTATCTGGGGGGGTAATAAACAATAATTGCCTATGTTCCATTTTCCAGTGTTTTAATATGAATCAGTAACTGACTGGGCTCATGCCTGTAATCCCAACACTATGAGAGGCTGAGGTGGGAAGGAGGATTGCTTGAGCCCAGGAGTTTGAGACCAGCCAGGGCAACAGCGAGACCTTGATCTCTACAAAAAGAGAAACGAAAGAGAGAATCAATAATTAAGTTTTTAAAATCAAATGATTATGGCCAGGCATGGTGGCTCAAGCCAGTAATCCCAGCACTTTGGGAGACCAAGGCAAGCGGATGGTCTGAGCTCAGGGGTCTGAGACCAGCCTGGGCAACTTGGCGAGACCTCGTCTCTACAGTAAATCAAAAAATTAGCCGGGTGTAGTAGCAGGCGCCTGTAGTTCTGGCTACTTGGAAGGCTGAGGCAGAAGGATCACCTGAGTCTAGCAGGTGGACACTGGGGTGGCTGTGAGCATGCCATTGCACTCCAGCCTGGGCAATGGAGTAAAACTCTGACTCAAAAAAAATAAAATGATCATTTGAAACGTGAAATATATTTCATTCAGCATTTATACTCAGGGATTTTCGAACTATGGACATATAAGAAATAAAATAATATACTTAAACTGCTCTTATGGTAGATTTTTTCTCTCTCTCTCTCTCTCTCTCTTCTCTCTCTCTCTCTTTCTTTAGAAAACAGGATTTATTGAGAGGACAGAAAAGCTCCCACAGTGGAAGGGGACCCGAAGGGGTTGCCTGGGTAGATTTTCAAAAAGTATGTCCCATAACAGATTTCTACAGATCTACAATATTTTCAATCTTTTTTTTTTTTTTTTTTTTCGAGTTGGAGTCTCGCTCTGTCACCCAGACTGGAGTGCAGTGGCCGCTCCCGGCCACCGCAGCCTCGACCTGCTGGGCTCCGGCGATCCTTCCGCCTCAGCCTTCCAAGTAGCCAGAATTACAGGCATGCGCTACCACGCCCGGCTGATTTTTTGATTTATTGTAGGGATGAGGTCTCGCTGCCCAGGCGGGTCTCGAACCCGCGGGCTCAGGCAATCCACTCACCTCAGCCTCCCAAAGGCGCGGGATTACAGGCTGAGCCACCGAGCCCGTCTAATATTTTCAATCTTTTTACCACACTGATTTCAGTATTTCTGTGTCCAGGAATAATTAACACATGACACAAGCCTGAAGATTTATGTTAGAGTTATTTTTTAAAATATTTTTGTCATCAATTTTTTTTGGGGGGTTCAGGATTGGGAATTTGCTAACTTTGGTAACTGAAATTTTGAATGAATCATGAAAAATACAAGAGCCTATATGATGGTGATCTGATTAATAGCTAGTAAAAGTTAGATAAGCAAGAATGATCAAAGAATGATTTTTGTCAGAGATGCATGATGAGAAAAGTAAATGTTTTATTTTTTTTAATATTGGGTGGTATTGTGATTTTATTCATCTTCATAACACATTTTATTTTAATTTTTCAAATAATTATTTATTTATTTATTTATTTTTGAGTTGGAGTCTCACTCGGTCGCTCAGACTGGAGTGTAGTGGCCGCTCCCGGTCACCGCAGCCTCGACCTGCTGGGCTCCGGCGATCCTTCCGCCTCAGCCTTCCAAGTAGCCGGAATTACAGGCATGCGCCACCACGCCCGGCTGATTTTTTGATTTATTGTAGAGATGAGGTCTCGCTGCCCAGGCGGGTCTCGAACCCGCCGCTCAGGCAATCCACTCACCTCAGCCTCCCAAAGGCGCGGGATTACAGGCTGAGCCACCAAGCCCGGCTCAAATAATTATTTAATAAATAGAGAAGGTGGGTCTCACTTTGATATCCAGGCTGGTTTGAACTACTGACTTCAAGCGATCCTCATACCTCAGCCTCCCAAAATGCTGAGACTGTAGGCATGAGTCCCCTATGCTTGGCCTTTACAACAAATTTTAAATTACCCCATGGTTATCAGAAGTTATATGTTCTATTAGTTTTTTTTTTTTTTTTTGAGTTGGAGTCTCACTCTGTCGCCCAGACTGGAGTTCTATTAGTTTAAATTGTAATGTCCATGTCGACCTGGCACAGTGGCTCACACCTGTAATTCCAGCACTTTGGGAGGCCAAGGCAGGAGAATTGCTCGAGCCCATGAGTTCGAGGCCAGCCTGAGCAGCATATCAAAATCCTGTCTCTACAAACAGTAAAACAATTTTTAAAAAGTTAGCCAGGTGTGGTGGCATGCACCTGTAATCCCAGCTACTCAGGAGGTTGAAGTAAAAGGATCACCTGAGCCCAGGAGATTGAGGCTGCCATGAACCATGATTGTGCCTTTGCAACTCCAGCCTGGGTGACATAGTGAGACCCTGACTCAAAGATAAATAAGTAAACAAACAAACAAACAAATGAAGTAATATCCATGTTGGACTCAATTAATGAGGGACATATATTTTACAGATGAACTAGGAGCAGCCACAAAACTCCCTTTCCCTTTTCTCAGTCACTGGGAAAATATATCCTCCACTCTTTGTCTGGATTTGAGAGCTGTCAAGCTCTCAGTTATTTCGATTATGTATGGTTTTACCTCCCAAGCGCTCACATGAAACGACAGACATTTCCTTCTCTTTCCTGCATGCTCCTGCCCGTCCTAGTCCCATCCTACTGTTGCCCAGGATTCCCCTCTGAAGACTGGCAGCTCCTCATTGTACGCCCTCAACCCAGCTTCCTCCCTGCTGGAACTGGGATTCTAGATCATGGGATACAGGCAGAAAAATTTGTACAGGATTGGAGAGAGAGAAAAAGAGAGGAGGGGGAGAGACAGAGAATGTCTTTTAGACCACCCCGGATGACGGAATAATTTTTTTCATGAAGATAGTGTTACATGTGCCAGTTCGCTTGTGTGAGGGATGAGTGCTACAAGTTAGCCCTCATTTGATTCAGGTATTGCCTATGCTTCAGACACTGGCCAGCACCTATACAGCTCTAATCTCTTCTAATCCGCACACCAACCACTGTGAAATGGTACTGTGTCTACTTTATAGATGAAAAACAGTACCTAGAGACCTTAAGTGGCTTGTCATTTCATCTTATTTATTTAGAGTCTGGGTCCCAGTCTGTTGCCCAGGCTGGAGTACAGCCTCGACTTTCTGGGCTCAGATGATCCTTCTGTCTCAGTGCCCCTGAGCTGCTGGGGCGACAGGTGTGCACTATCACAGTTGGTTCGTTTTTAGATTTTTCTGTAGAGACAAGATCTCACTTTGTTGCCCAGGCTGGTCTTGAACTCCTGAGCTCAAGTGATCCTCTTGCCTTGGCCTCCCAAAGTGCTGGAATTATAGGCATGAACCATCACACTCGGCCCATGTCATCATATTTCTAAACAACTGATTATGAACTTGACTCTTGATAAATTGGGACTGCTCATTATGACATTCCTAAAGGAGTTATTTCTGAAATGGTAGTTCTCTTTGGAGCCCTAAAAATTACTGGCATTCCCAAAAACCTTATCACATAGTTTATATTATGATCTAAAATAAAGTAGGTTTTATTTTGCAATGATTAATTCTTCGCAGGAAATTCTGCAAAAAAGATAGATATATAAAATGTAAATATAAGCTGGGCTCAGTGGCTCAGCCTGTAATCCCGCGTTTGGGAGGCTGAGGTGAGTGAATTACCTGAGCCCGCGGGTTCAAGACCCACCTGGGCAACTTGGCGAGACCTCATCTCTATAATAAATCAAAAAATTAGCCGGCCATGGTAGCACGCGCCTGTAGTTCCAGCTACTCAGAAGGCTGAGGTAGAAGGATCGCCAGAGCCCAGCAGGTCGAGGCTGCAGTGGCTGGGAGCGGCCACTGTACTCCAGTCTGGGTGACAGAGTGAGACTCCAACTCAACAACAACAACAAAAAAATGTAAGTATAAATCTGAAGATGGTTTGACCAGAATTGTGCTGGCAAAATACCTTAAATATTTGAAAAGACAGCTAAAGTATCATTAAGCATTGATGTGCCAGAGGTAACGGGACAGAGACACATTCTGCTCTCAGGGAGCTCAATGTGTAGTGCGAGAAATAGACATGAAGCCATTGCTAAGCCAGGGGTGACAGCTTGTCCATTAGATACCTACCCAAGGCATGAGAAAATCAGTCATGGGCTTATTTCCCTCCCCTAACATCTTATAGACTATCAAAGCACTGAATCCCAGCCTGAAGGAAAAATCACTGGATCAGAATATTTTTCTGTTTAATCCTCTCCCATAGTCCTCATCATTCTTTATTTCTCCTTTCTCTTGACTCCAAAATTTTATTTTCTGATGTAAACATTCTGTAACTTTGAATTACTTCTTGAATTTGGAACTTCAAGCCACAAGTGAATTGTGAATCTCATGACTAAGATGAAAAGCCACTTGTCAAATTGGTGCCTGATGCTGGTTAAAATTTCTACTCAAGCTGAGCATTCTTATTTCCTAAGGCCTGCTGAGTTCCTTCAGAGGAAGTTTGAAGCTCAACAATACAAGTTGAAAGTGGAAAAGCAACTGGTAAGTAAAATACCAAATATTGGAGGCAGTCAGGAATTGCCTAATAATTTTTCTGTTCATAGATATTCTGGTCAAAGTTCATTCCACTAGAAAGTCAAGACTATCCTTCATCAATTCCCAGTTTTGTTTTTGTTTTTTTGTTTCGAGTTGGAGACTTACTGTGTCACCCAGGCTAGAATGCAGTGGCATAATCACAGCTCACCATATCCTCGAACTGCTGGGCTCAAGCAATCCTTCTACCTCAGCCTCCTGAGAAGCTAGGACTACAGGCATGCACCACCATGCCTGGCTAACTTTTTTTTTTTGTAGAAACGAGGTCTGACTATGTTGCCTATGGTGGTCTTGAACTCCTGTGTTCAAGCAATCCTCTAGCTTCAGCCTCCCAAATTGCTAAGCTTACAGTTGTGAGCCACTGTGCCCAGCCCCAGTTTTTAATAGCTAAAGAAAATAATGGGAACTGATGTGAATCAGTCTTGGAAGCCTGGCATCCACCCTGGCTCTATCACTTGCTGTGTGATTTTGGGCATTTTATGTACCTCTCTGGGCCTTAATTGCCTTTTCTATAAATGATAGTTCTGGAGCAGATGTGTTTCAAGTTCCCCATCAGTGCTTTGATTCTATTTTGTTAAAGTCTCGTCTGCAGATTTTAAAAAAGTGACTATTATGCTTTATTTGAAATGAAATGAAAATTTATCTTTACCTTTAAATACCACGTCAGAATTCTGAGACTGAGAGAGACTGAATATGCCTTATATGTGTGTCACTCTTATTTTGAACTGCTCAAAAGCTATAGTTCTGTTTCCCTGCCCAGTCTCATGCTCTGGGGTTTCTAAACCTTTACCGAGCTTTAATATCACAATTATAATTCACCAACTCATAAAATGAATCTAGGTGTCTCAAGTGGGCAGCATAAAATACTGGTTGCTTGGAATAAAGAACATAAATGGTTGGATTAATGTTAAAAATTGTTTCATGTTTTATACTTAAACTAAGAAAATTGTACTACTTACCATAAAAAACTCCCAAATACCGAGTTTGCTTGGTGATATAATTCTTGCTTATAGGGAAAAGTTCAAGGTTGCATCAAATGTTTCCAAAATGAGCATCTGCTTCATCAACTACTTTGTTCAATAAACAGGGTCTCCGTCCATCTTCTGCTGAGCCAAATTGCAACCAGAGACAAGAGCTAAGAAGTCATGCAGAAGAACCTAGATTCCAGGAGCTGCAGTGTAGGAAAAATGAAATGAAGGAACAGGTTAAAAACAGTCGAATTCCAGCGTTCCCACTGCACTTGTGTTTCTGTCTTTTGTACCGAAGAGGATGTTGCTTCTGTTTCCCCCAGTGCCCCTGAGAGGGCGCTGTTGCATAAATACTTGTTGGACACAGTATGTGAAGCACCTTGCCAGATGTTCTGGCCATATAGTCTTAAGTATTTCACTTTCTGAGAATGCATCATAGCTTAGTTCATGAGGCTTCTAAACTTGGATTGATCAAATAACTGTCCATTGTTAACATGTTTGGAATTTATGTTAGTTTCCTAGGGCTGCCATAACAAAGTACAACATACTGAGTGGCTTAAAACAGCAGAAATGTATTGTCTCACCATCCTGGAAGGCCAGAAGTCCAAGATCAAGGTGTCAGTGGTGCCAGGCTCCCTCTGATACCTCCAGAGAAATACTTCTGTGCCTTTTCCTAGCTACTAGTGGTTTGTTTGCAATCGTTTTGGCATTCCTTTGCTCGTAACTGCATGACTTCATTCTCTGCCTTTGTCACGTGGTGTTCTCCCAGTGTATCTCCATCTACACATGATTGTCTTTTTTTTTTTTTGAGTTGTGATCTCACCCTGTCGCCCAGGCTGGTGCGCAGTGGCACACTCGTGGCTAAACACAAGCTTGGCCTACTGAGCTTAGGCAATTCTTCCACTTTAGCCTTTCTTTTTTTTTTTTTTTTTTGAGTTGGAGTCTCACTCGGTCCCCCAGACTGGAGTGCAGTGGCCGCTCCCGGCCACCGCAACCTCACTTGCTGGGCTCCGGCGATCCTTCCGCCTCAGCCTTCCGAGTAGCCGGAATTACAGGCATGCGCTACCACACCCGGCTGATTTTTTGATTTATTGTAGAGATGAGGTCTCGCTGCCCAGGCGGGTCTCGAACCCGTGGGCTCAGGAGAATCCACTCACCTCAGCCTCCCAAAGGCGCCGGACCACTTTAGCCTTTCAAGTAACCGGAACTACAGGCACATGCCACCACACCTGGCTAATTTTTTTTTTCTTTTTTTTTGTAGAGACAAGATCTCACTTTGTTGCCCAGGCTCAAGGGTTCCTCCCACCTCGGCCTCCTAATGTGTTGGGATTATAGGCATGAGCTACCGCACCCAGCCTCACATGACTATCTTAATTTAAAGACACCAGTCACAGTGAACTAGGGGCCCACCCTACTCTAGCATAACCTCATCTTAACTATTATATCAGCAGTGACCCTCTTTTCTAATGAGGTCACAATTCTGAGACACTGTGGGGTAACATGACACCATGCTGACATATCTTTTTTGGGGGGTAGAAAAATTCAGCGTAAACAGGATTATATATAAAAGTAGGATTTGTAAAGTATGTCATTAACACGTTGGGAGTTATACATAAAAATGAGCTCTGTATCTCAAGCTCCTGTCTCAGAGGATGTGAAGTCCCACAGCCAAAACAGAAGGCAGATGGTCATCTTTAGGAACAGCAGATTTCTAATCCTTATTTTATATTACACATTTTAAAAATTGTAGGCCGTATAGAGATTATTTTTGTTACAGTGTTCACAAACATTTAAAGTTTGGGATTGGTTTACTTTCCAGGAATATTGGAAGCAGTTGGAGGAGATACGCCAACAGTACCACAGTGACATGAAGGAAATTAGAAAGAAGATGGGGACAGAGCCAGAGGTAAATTCATTCTTTTGGAGGAAACATTGTTCTATCGACTTAGAGCTAAGTTGAACCAGTATTAAAAGTAATGATCGAGCGGGCTCGATGGTTTAGCCTGTAATCCCAGCACTTTGGGAGGCCGAGACGAGTGGATTGCCTGAGCCAGCAGGTTAGAGACCCGCCGAGGCAACTTGGCGAGACCTCATCTCTATAATAAATCAAAAATTTAGCCGGGCGTGGTAGCACTCGCCTGTAGTTCCAGCTACTTGGAAGGCTGAGGCAGAAGGATCGCCGGAGCTCAGCAGGTCGAAGCTGCGATGGTCGAAGAGCACTGGGCGACAGAGTGAAACTCCAACTCAAAAAAAAAAAGTAATGATCGTCTCAAAAAAAGATGAAGTTTTATCATAGAGATAATCATGCAGACTTCTTTTTTAATAAGAGATCTGTCAGACCTAATTGCAGCTTCACTTTATTATGGTTTACTAGGGACTACACAAGATGATAAGGATATCTGAGATTCTCACTTAGGAATGGCTTTTATTAAAAGTGCTTGTTGATTATCTTCCTCGTGAATCAGTCAATAAGTATGCACTGAGGAGCTTTAGGCTAGAATTGGATTAGATGCAGAAAGCTCAAAACGGGCTAGATGCTGTGGCTCACACCTGTAATCCCAGCACTTTGGGAGGCCATGGCAGGAGGATTACTTGAGCCAAGAAGTTCGAGACCAGCCTGGGCAACATATCAAGACCTCGTCTCTACAAAAATATCAAAAAATTAGCCTGGTATGGTGGCATTTGCCTGTAGTCTCAGCTACATGGGAGGCTGAGGAAGAAGGATCACTTAAGCCCAGGAGTTCGAGACTGCAGTGAGCCATGACTGCACCACTGCACTCCAGGCTGGGCGACAGAGCAAGACTCTGGGAAGGAAGGAGGAAGAAGGAAAGGAAGGAAGGAAGGAAGGAAGGAAGGAAGGAAGGAAGGAAGGAAGGAGTAAAAAATGAGTAGAAGCAAGGGAGGAAGAAGGAAGGAAGGAAGGAAGGAAGGAAGGAAGGAAGGAAGGAAGGAAGGAGTAAAAAATGAGTAGAAGCCGGGCTCGGTGGCTCAGCCTGTAATCCCGCGCCTTTGGGAGGCTGAGGTGAGTGGATTGCCTGAGCCCGTGGGTTCGAGACCCGCCTGGGCAGCGAGACCTCATCTCTACAATAAAATAAAAAAATTAACCGGGCGTGGCAGCGCGCACCTGTAGTTCCAGCTACTTGGAAGGCTGAGGCGGAAGGATCGCCGGAGCCCAGCAGGTGGAGGCTGCGGTGGCCGGGAGCGGCCACTGCACTCCAGTCTGGGTGACAGAGTGAGACTCCAACTCAAAAAAAAAAAAAAAAAAGAGTAGAAGTTCGTGCCCAGGATAGAAAAAAAGCATTCAACTATCTTCTGCTGTAAGGTTTAAAAGCCTATGGTGCAGTTGATATGATTCTTGACAATCCCTGCAGGTGCCTCATGGGCAATTTGTCCTTCCATCCCTCAGGAAACCCTCTAGAGTTGGAGCAGATCGCTGCTTCTTCAGAAGAGCTCCAGAGGAAATAGCTAGCCTGTGCTTGGAAAGACACACAGCTATCAAAACACCAGGAACAGCCTCAGTGCCCTGGAATGCCCTGCTAGGAGGGGACTGTGGGCACTGAGATGGCTGTCTCCCATCTCACACACGCTTGGCAATACGCTGAAATTGGTGTCTCCTCTACTCCACTCCCAGTGAGTTCAGATGAATTAATATAAGTCAGATGAGGGTATGGTCTAATTGAATGGTATGCGCCAGGCTGTGACCTGGAGATTTTGCTTATGTACTTTCTCTCATTTACCCATAACAGAGAAGTAAGTAATCCAAAATCACTTAGCTCTTACTAGGCAAACTAAATATGTAAATATCTGACTCTAGGCTAGGCACAGTAGCTCATGCTTGTAATCCCAGCACTTTGGGAGGCTGAGGCAGGAAGGTCAGTTAAGGCTGGGAGTTCAAGTTCAAGTTTGGGCAGCATAGCAAGAGCCTCACTCTATCAAAAAACAAAATTAGCTGGGCATGGTGGTGTGCACCCGTAGTCCCAGCTACTCGGAAGGCTCAGGTGGAAGGACCGTCCGAACCCAGGAGGTCGAGGCTATAGTGAGCAGTGACTGTGCCACTGCATTTCAGCCTGAGCGAGACTCACACACACACACACACACACACACACACACACACACACACACACACACACACAGAGTCACACACTCTCTAATACTAAATCCCCTACTCTTTCTGGTATATGCAGTTCTACTTATAAATAGTTAAAAAGATAAGATGCAATCACAGAGTAAGACAGAATATATAGTTCAGTCCTGCAGTTCATAGGAGCACAGATGAGCAGGATGTGGGTTTTTATGGAAGAAATGAGAGGGGACTAAGCTGGGTCTGAGAAGAGTGGAATTGAGAGAGGCAGACTAAGGGGGAGGGCATTCTAAAAGGGCTGTGCAAAGGGTCCCCCTTGGACTGCCTATGCTGGGAGGCACAGCTTGCAGGTGGTTCTCTCTAGGACAGAGACTTGGTTCATGGTGGGCAGCCTGGTGCCATCATCAGCATTATATCTAAGGCAGGTCTGGGATGGGAAGCCCAGGAAAGATGGATAGCAGACATCTACAGAGACTATGAAAGAAGCATTAGGGATACACCGAGGCTGCCACAGGGAAAAGGGACCATAAAGGGGCTTTATCATGGCTGGGGGTTGTAGCTCGTGCCTATAATCCCAGCACTTTGGGAGACCAAAGTAGGAGGATTTTTTGAGGCCAGGAGTTCAAGACCAGCCTGGGCAATATGTCAAGACTCTGTCTCTACAAAAATAAAAGATAAAATAAAATGGGTTGGGCATGATCACGTGCACCTATAGCCCCAGCTTCTCGGCAGACTAAGGCAGGAAGATCACCTGAGCCCTGGAAGTTGAGGCTGTGGTGAGCTATGATGTGCTATGACACTTTGGCCTGGGTGACAGAGTGAGACTCCAACTCAAAAAAAGGGGAGTCTCTATACAGCCACTCCATTGATTGCGCATCACCAAGTAGCCTTCAGAGCTCCTGCAGAACCTATCTTGTTGACTGTGTATACTTGTGTTGCAGGAGAGCTCAAAAATAAGTCATAAAACCTATTTGGTGAAGAAGAGTAACCTGCCCATCCACCAAGGTGTACCTGAGGAAGAAGCACCTGTGCAGGTAGGGATGGCTAATGTTAGACATGTATGTGCTTCCCAGTGAGTTTGCTGTAACTAGGTGATTTTTAAAAATTTTATTTTATTTTAAAGTTGTGGGGCACAAGTCAAGATGCATACATAAGTGGTTTAGGTACAGGTGAAGTTTGGGCCTCCCATTGGACCTCACTTTAAGATCAGGTACCCTTATTGATGTTGTGTGCCCCACTCCCCACCCCTGGTGGTGTCCTGCTACTGCCAATCCCTTTCCTGTAGTATTACGATAGGTATCCAGGGTTCACTCATCCAGAATATGTGGTACTTTGTTTCTGTGATAGATCACTAAGGATGATAGACTCCAAATCCATTCAAGTTGCTGCAAAGTCCTTAATTTTGTCCTTCTTTATGGCTGCGTAATATTCCATTGTGTATATATACCACATTTTTAAATCCATTTTCAATGGGCAGCACGGTTGGTTCCATGTTTTTGCTATTGTGAATAGTGCTGTGATAAACATATGTGCACAGGTATATTTTTTGTAGAATGATTTGAATTCCTCCAGGTATATTCTCAGAAGCAGGATTGTTAGGTCATATGGAACGTCAATTTCTAGTTCTTTTAGAAATCGCCACACTGTTTTCCATAGAGGTTGAATTAGTTTATACTCCCACCATTAGTGTAGAAGCACTCCCTTGTCTCCACATCCTCGCCAGCATCTGTTGCTTTTTGTTTTATTCATGATAAAAGGCCATTCTTACTGGAGTTATGTGGTATTGAGTGGATCTTAACCCTCACTGAGTGAGCAACAGAATCCTGGGGAACTTCAAAAAAACTCAATTGCCTGGGCTCCGTCCCAGGTGGTCTGGGTTGTTCCCATCTTGTTTATAGAAGTTTACTGGGTGATTTAGTGTGCAGCCATGTAAAAACTACTGCTCTTTAGCGTGGAACGTTCCATGCTTTGGATAGTCTGAGTCAATGTCTTAGACACATTGCTCAGGAAATCTGACAGTCAACTTCTCTTCCATTTCAATGTTACATTTTTGGTGGAAGTGGGAACCCAGACAGACTATCAAGTGGATCTTAAGATAATGTTTTCCCTTCTGAGAAAAGATTATACAATTCTAATGCATATGAATCTGTTAATTTCAACTAAATCTGAGAATGATTCAATCTGTGAAATGGCCTCAAAAGCAATGCTCTTGGAATTGCATGTTTTACTTTCCAGGGGGTTGTATCGATTTTGTAAAGAAGAAGCCCTAGTGTGCTTTTTATTTTTGCTTAATAAGAAGATTCTCAATGATTTGGTCTGTATAGAGAATTATTATCGATGAACTCATTTTATAATTACAGGAATTCCTCATATTTTAAATTATATTTATTATTAGAGTCTAGTCCAGAGTCAACTAAAAATTAGAAATCCTCAAGATATTGTAAACTTGTTATTCAAAGGTGCCAGTAGGATCATAGTCAAAATCTATGAAAAGACAGCACAAATTTTAGACTTTTTTCCTCTCATGTTTTAACCTGTTTATAGTAACACAAAGGAATCTGTTAAAAAAAATTTTTAAGAAAAAGTGTCTAAAAATAAAGCATTGGAAATAAATAACGCAAATAAATGATGATGACTTCTCTAAAAAGGTTTATATCAGAAATTAGGTGAGTAAAATTTTGTTTTATGCAAAAGGAGTAACTTTGAAAGAAACATACTATAATGCCAACAGTGGTATGTAGTGATATCTAGATTTGTGTGAACACCGTGCCTGTAGTCCCTCCTATTTGGAAGGCTGAGGCTGAGGTGAGAGGATTACTTGAACCCAGGAGTTCGAGACCAGCCAGCACAATATGGCAAAAACCCATCTCTAAAAAAGAAAAGAAAAAAAAGAAGCATCTGATGTTTATTGATACCTACCCTCCCAAGAAATAAAGCAGCAGATTCCTTTGCAAACTTTTGTGAAGGCAGTAATTATCCCCTAATTTATCTATTTTGTGAATTTAGGTTTTGTCTTATTTGAGGTGTGTTTTTTTTTCCTGCTGTTTTTTTAGAAACAAGGTCTTACTCTATGTCACCCAGGCTGGAGTACAGTGGTGCCATAATAGCTCACTACAGCCTCAAACACCTGAGTTCAAACAATCCCCCAGCCTTAGCCTCCAGAGTAGCTGGGACTACAGGCACGTGCCACCACACCTGACTAATTTTAAAGTTTTTTTGTATAGAAGGAGTCTTGCTATGTTACCCAGGCCTCGAGTGATCCTCCTGCCTTGGCCTCCCAAAGTGCTGTGATTACAGGACTGAGCCACTGTGCCCAGCCAAAATAGCTTTTTTAAAGTCTCTGATTCTACTTGTAGAATTATCTTTCCAAAATATTGATTTGAGCACATTGCTCTGCTTGACAATCTATGACAATTTCTTTTTTTCCTCAGCATGGGATGCTAGACATTTATGAGTTGTTCCCAATGGAATGTTCCTGCCTCAATACTCAGTTTCCCCAAACACTCAAAGACCTAGCCCTCTCAAATTATTTTTTAAAACCCTAGTTGTTAAAAGTGGCACCTTCCTTTCCTCCTCCAGATCATTGAAAAATGCTCATTCCTCGATGGGAATATTCTTTCCTTCTTTTCTTTTCTTTCAAAACCCATCAGGTCAGACCTCCTGGTGAAGTTTCTAGCACAGCTTTATTTTCTCTCTCTCTCTCAGAATTAATGGCTGCCTCATCTGTATCTCCACAGCATTTCTATATACTTCAGACAAAGCGCGTGTCAGTTTGAAGTGTTATTAGTTGTTTGCCCTGTTTTCCTGTCTTGCAATATTATGCGATCTGAGTATAAGAATATGACTTATAAAGCCAATTTATATTTTGGAAGCTGGCTGTCTAATTTGTTTGGGTAGTCTGGTTACCTCGACTGCGCAAGTGTCAAATTACTTTATTTTTCTCAAAATGCAATGATCTCAGACTCCAACCCCCAGCCTCCCCAATAGGTGGGAAATTCAGCCTCAGGCTGCTGTAGGGCTCTCTGCCATCCTTTCATGTGAAAACCCCTATGGCAACGTGAAGACTGATGACCATGCGGCCTTAAGGCCTAGGAGCTTTGCTGAGGTGGGAACTCAAGGCTGTGTCCAGTCTCTCACTCATCACTCACAGCAGTGTGCTGCCACAGAACAAGACTTGACTCTCTCTTCCAGATTGATTGATTGAGTCAGGGTCTCACTCTGTTGCCCAGGCTGGAGTGCAGTGGCACGTTCATAGCTTACCACAGCCTTGACTTCCTGGGCTCAGGCGAGCCTTCCACCTTGGCCTCCTGAGTAGCTGAGATTACAGGTGCCTACCACTATGCCTGGCTAATTTTTTTATTTTTATTTTTTTGTAGAGATGAGATCTCACTATTTTACCTATGCTGGTCTTGGATGCCTGGGCTCAAGCAATTTTCCCACCTCCCAAAGTGCTGGAATTATAAACATGAGCCACAGCGCCTGCCCCCCCCCCCCTTTTTAAAAACAGTCTATGGAGGCATCATTGACTATGATAAACTACACATATTTAAAGTGTATACTTTAATAGATTTTATATGTGCACTTATGAAACCATCACCACAGTCAACACAGTGAGCCTATCCCTTACCCGCCCCCAACGTCTGCTGGTGCCCTTTTGTAAATTTCTTTCTCATCTTCCTCTCTGCCTCTCCTCCCACCCAAGCAACCACAGATCTGCTTTCTGTCGCTGTAGGTTCATTGGCTTGTTCTAGATTCATTTGCATTACATAAATGGAGTCAGTGTATGTGCTCTCTTTTGTCTGGCTACTTTTCCTTCAGCATAATAATGCAGAGATTCATCCATGTCGCACATATTCATGGCTCATCATTCTTTTTTATTCTTGAGGCTATCCCATTGTATGAATATGTCTAAATTTGTTTATCCATTCACAAAAAGATGGATATTTGGGTTGTTTCCAGCTTTTGACTGTTACAGATAAAGCTGCTGTGAGCATTCCTGTACAAATCTTTGCATAGTCATAGGCTTTTCTTTCTTTTTATGCAAATGGAATGGCCTGGAATGACTGGATCCTAAAGTTGGTGTATAGTGTATATTCAACTTTTTAAGAACCGCCAAAGGTTTTTTGTTTGTTTGTTTGTTTTTGTTTTTTTTTTTTTTTTTGAGTTGGAGTCTCACTCTGTCGCCCAGACTGGAGTGCAGTGGCCGCTCCCGGCCACCGCAACCTCCACCTGCTGGGTTCTGGCGATCCTTCCACCTCAGCCTTCCGAGTAGCTGGAATTACAGGCATGCGCCACCACGTCCGGCTGATTTTTTGATTTATTGTAGAGATGAGGTCTCGCCTGCCCAGGCGGGTCTCGAACCCACGGGCTCAGGCAATCCACTCACCTCAGCCTCCCAAAGGCGCGGGATTACAGGCTGAGCCACCGAGCCCGGCACCAAAGGGTTTTTTAAAGTGGTTGTGCTGTGTTACACTCCCCCAGCATTGCATGACAGTGCCAGTTATTTCTTTGTGTGGCTCTCTCTTCTAGCCCCTTGATATCTACAGGTTCTCCGCTTTCTTATCAACTCAGGGAATCTGCCAGACTCAGCTTGGGCTTCCTGTTCAGCACCGCAGCCTGCAAAGGCTCTCAAGCCAGGCTGGGGCAAAGTGCTTGTCTCATTTGTCATCTATTTCTCAGAGATCCCTGTCTTTCATTGCTGGATGTCTAATGCGTGTAAACCACTGCTTCTGTATTTGATCTTGCTCTTTGGTTGTTTCTAGTGGGGAAGTAAATCTGATCCCTATACCCTGTCTTGACCGAAAGCAGAAGTCTACAGTACCCCCTGCTGGGGAGTGGCAAGTAGGGACATTGAGAGTTTCATTTTGGTCAGTGTGGTGGTTCTCACCTGTAATCCCAGCACTTTGGGAGGCTGAGGCAGGAGGATTGCTTGAGCCCAGAAGTTCAAGACCATCCTGGACAACATAGCAAGAACTTGTTTCTACAAAAATAAAAACATAAAAAAATTAACCGGGTGTGGTGGTGCATGCCTGGAGTCCCAGCTACTCAGGTTGCTGAGGAGGAAGGCTCGCCTGAGCCCAGGAATTTGAGGCTGCAGTAAACTGTGATTGCACTCCAGCCTGAGCAACAGAATGAGACCCTGAGTCAAAAAAAAAAAAGTTCCATTGTGGATGTTACGTTAGAGAAGTTCTGTGAGATTGCATGCCTGCTCTCAGGCCTTTGCCCTGCTGTTCCCTCTCTATGGAAGATGCTTTCCTTAGACCTTCACATGCCAAGGTCCAGTATCATTCCAGGGCATGAAGCAGATGCCAGGTAAGCTTTGCCTGTATTACTCTCACCTCCTACTCATTTTGCATCCCGTTGCCCTACTTCATTTCCTTTATAGTATCGAACACTTTCTGAAATCATGCCATCCACCTATTAACTCTGTTGTGACTCTCCTGCTCCAGTAACATGTAATGTAAGCTTCAAGTTAGCAGGGACCTGTTTAGTCATGTCCACTGTGCTGACCCACTGGGTAGGGGTCTGGCCCACAGGGAGCGTCAGTGTGAATATAAGGAATGAATGTTAAAGTGAAGACAATGCTGAGTGGGCAGTTGGGTATGAGTCTGGGGCTCAGAGGAGAGGAAAGGGGAAGCCTGAAGGTACACACACAGGAATCATTGCATAAAGGTGGCATTTAAATCCACAGGAGTGAGTGAGGCCCCCTTGTGCTGGGGAAGAGTGGAGCGGAGGGCCCAGGATGGGACCCTAAGAAACCTCAGCATGCTGGGCTCGGTGGCTCAGCCTGTAATCCCATGCCTTTGGGAGGCTGAGGTGAGTGGATTGCCTGAGCCCACGGGTTCGAGACCTGCCTGGGCAGCGAGACCTCATCTCTACAATAAATCAAAAAATCAGCTGGGCATGGTAGCGCATGCCTGTAATTCCGGCTACTTGGAAGGCTGAGGCAGAAGGATCGCCAGAGCCCAGCAGGTCAAGGTTGCAGTGGCCGGGAGCGGCCCACGGCACTCCAGTCTGGGCAACAGAGTGAGACTGCAACTCAAAAAAAGAAAAAAAGAAACCTCAGCGTGTGGAGTTCACCTCTCAATTGTTCCTTTGAAATTTCTTGTCATCCATGTTGGGCGTGGTGGCTCATGCCTGTAATCCCAGCACTTTGGGAGACAGCCTGGAGTTTAAAACCAGTCTGGGCAACATAGACCCTCTCTCTGTTAAACCCAAAATTCAAAATCCGAGAGACCACCAAAGAGCCAGCTCTGATGCAAACACACAAGGGTCTTTATTCAGGCTCGAGTCTGGGCTCACAAACGAAGCCGGCTGTGGCTTCAGGGACGAGAGCCCCGATCCAGCATGGCAAGCAGTTTTTATACATTATTACAGAGGGAGGGGAAAGAACTTTAAACTTGGTTTTACATGATTGGGTAATTTCTCCTAATGGTTACAGGAACACTTGGTATTGGTAGGTGCCTTTTGTGGGCTTCAACCTGACTGCCCGTGATTGACAGAAACCCACTTAACGGGCAGAGTGGAATGTCAGACAAGCTAGGTTCATATAGTCACTGCGTATAAATTATCTTGAGTAAGCAGGCAGATTACTAGCGTCTCAAAGTCTGCTGCAAAGGAATGTCTGAAAGGGGCTTATCGCTTTAACATTTACATCCCGTTGTAAAAGCAGAAGTCAGCATGGCAATTGGGACTAACAATGCTTAACCCAAGAGTTCTAAATACAAACACTACTTAAGACACTACACAATCAGTCGCTACCCGGCACCCGACATATGCCTAATTCTACGGGGTCTGAGGTAGGATTTAAAGTACTAAGATTTCATAAAGTACAATGAGCATGAGGTGGGGATATATAAAATATAGTGAACTAAACACTACTTTTACAGCAAGTATGGCTTTTTAAGTTTCTTGGTTTCTTGGGTCTCTCACTCTCTACTAGTAGTAAAAAAATAAATGAACCAGAGGTGGCACACGCCTGTAGTCCTAGTTACTTGGGAGGCTGAGGCAGGACAATTGCTTGAGTACAGGAGTTTGAGACTACAGTGAGCTATGATCATGCCACTGCATTGCAGCCTGGGTAACAGAATGAGACACTGTCAAAAAAAAAAAAAAAGCAAAGAAAGAAAGGGGAAGAGAGCAAGAGAGAGAGAGAGGAAAAGAAAGAAAAAGAAATTTTGTCATCCACTTTTACTGTTTTCTTCTCTTCCTTCTGGAAAATGCCAGTCAATTTTTAGAGCCCTGCCTTTATACATTTGTGAGTGTACACTTTTCTTATTCTCCTGATTGAGATTATAAGTCTGTTGAAGGAAAGATCCTGCAAGGCAAAATTACATTCTTGGATTGGACTGGACTGGAGCATTGTCATATTACAGAATTATATTCATTGAAGTGCCATGTTAAATGTATTAATATTACTGGTTAATGGGGACTCTGTCCAAGTTTTTAGTAAATTATTAACTTTCCTTTACAAAGGCATGTTTCTATCCTGCCAATCATCATATTTAATCCAGAAATCAAATAATGTAAACATACACTGTTGTGAATTCAGAGGTTATGAAAAAATAATTGATCAACATTAAATTATATAATTATATTCTTCTCTAAACTTTCAGGACATTGAAAGAGACTTGGAGCAAATTAGTCTTCAGAACATAAAAGAGAATAAAATTCCAGGACAGAAATATAAAGCTAAGGTAATAAACACTTTTGTCTTTGAGTTCCATGTTGAAAAGGTGGTTAGAAGGCTGGGCGTGGTGGCTCATGGCTGTAATCCCAGTACTTTGGGTGGCCAAGGTGGGAAAATTACTTGAGGCCAGGAGCTCAAGACCAGCCTGGGCAACATAACGAGACTCCAGTTTCTACAAAAAAAAGCTGTTTTTTAATTGGCCAGACATGGTGACCTCACCTGTAGTCCTAGTTACTTGGGAGACTGAGGTAGGAGGATCACTTGAACCCAGGAGTTTGAGGCTACATTGAGCTATGATCATGCCAGTGCTTTCCAGTCTGGATGACAGAGCAAGACCCTGTCTTTTAAAAAACAAAACAAGCCTGAGTGGTGGCTCATACCTGTAATCCCAGCACTTTAGAAGGCAGAAGCAAAAGGATTGCTTGAGCCCAGGGGTTTGGAGACCAACCTGGGCAACATAAGAGACCTCGTTTCTACCAAAAAATTAGCTGAGCAAGGTGGCACACGTCTGTAGTCCCAGCTGCTTGGAAGGCTGAGGTGGAAGAATCACCTAAGCCCAGCAGGTCGAGACTGCACTGGCCATGAATGTGCCACTGAACTCCAGCCTGGGTGACAGTGAGACTCTGACTCAAATAAATAAATAAATAAATAAAACAAAACAAATGAAAACTAATGGGGGAGTTCATACCTTGCATTCTGTGTTGCTTACATGATTTTCCCCCCTAGTATTTTATGGAATTGCCCTATTTTGTGATGTTAGACAAGTGAATTTAAGTATCTGTAATGTCATACAAAATTGACCTGGAGAGTTGTAATTTTAAGGCTTACTGAATTGCTAAACTAAGATTTTTTTTTTCTTGCCTTCTCTAGAGAGGAGTAAAGTTTGAAATTAATTTAGACAAATATATTTCTGATGAAAACATGCTCCAAGAGGAAGAGGTATGTCATTAGGTCTACATTTTCATTAGCAGGTATGAAAAAATGAGTATATCTTCATAGCTTGTTTCATGACATTGTTCTATAGACTGTGGGGAGAATTTTCTTAAATAGTCCTAGAAGGGCTCTGGTATTCAAATGAATGTTCCAGATACTTTTTAATCTCCTTTTAAAAAGGGTGTTTTTTTTTTAAGATGGATTATTGTATTTTAAATTATTTTTCTTTTATAAAGGAGCTACTTTCCTCATAATATTAACTTTTTATCATAGTCAAACTAAAATAGAAGACATGGACCAGGCACAGCAGCTCATGCCTATAATCCAAGCACTTTGGGAGACCAAGGCAGGAGGATCTCTTAAGGCCATGAGTTCAAGACCAGCCTGAACAACCATAGTGAGACTCTCTCTCTACACAAAAAATACCTATTTTTTTTTTTGAGTTGGAGTCTCACTCTGTCGCGCAGACTGGAGTGCAGTGGCCGCTCCCGGCCACTGTAGCCTCGCTTGCTGGGCTCGGGCCATCCTTCCGCCTCAGCCTTCCGAGTAGCCGGAATTACAGGCACGCGCTACCACGCCCGGCTAATTTTTTGATTTTACTGTAGAGATGAGGTCTCACCTGCCCAGGCGGGTCTCGAACCCGCGGGCTCAGGCAATCCACTCACCTCAGCCTCCCAAAGGCGTGGGATTACAGGCTGAGCCACCGAGCCCGGCTAAAAAATACCTATTTAAAACAAAAATTATCCAGGTGTGGTGGGGCATACCTGTAGCTCCTATTTGGGAGCTTGAGATGAGAGGATTGCTTGAACCCAAGAGTTCAAGACTGCAGTGAGCTATGACTGTGTCAGTGCATTCTGGCCTAGTGGCAGAGCAAGACCCCATATCTACAAAAAATAAAAAGAAGAAGATCTGATACATAGTCTACAACTAATATACTGACCTAAAAAAATGAGCAGGTACCCTGAAACCAGGCATATTTACTTCAGGTCTTAATTAGTTATTGTTAACTTTGTGTGGGTCTTTGAGTAAATCTCATTTATGCATTTGGGCTCTCCTTGCCACAGCAATAAGTATACCAGTACTGTAAATCTAAATCTCATTTTATTACTTGACTTTAACATCTTTTTTTAAATCCTGCTTTTTGTTTCTTCCTTGAGTCAGAGTCTTACTCTGTTGTCCAGGCTGGAGTGCAGTGGCACAATCATGGCTACCACAGCCTCGATCCTTCCGCCTCAACCTTTCAAGTAGGTGGAACTACAGGCATGCTCCACCATAGCCAGCTAAATTTTTTGATTTATGGTAGTGATGACATCTCACCATGTTGCCCAGGCTGGTCTCCAACTCCTGGGTTCAGGCAGACCTGTCGCCTTGGCCTCCTAAAGTGCTGGGATTATAGGCATGAGCTACCACATCTGGCCTATCCTGTTTTTTATCAGGCCTGCTAATAAATGTCAAAATTACCAGTTTGTCTTTTCCATTTTACCTTCTCTGAATTCACCTTTTAAGTTACTAAACGTTAAGTATGAAAACTTAATTTGTTCATCAATCAAGTATGATACTCAATCTGTTTGTGTTCCTTATTAGTGTAAAACTTTTTAATGTTATCATTTCTCATGAAAACAAGCATTTTACTGCATAAAGACTTCGCTAGAGTGGTGATAGTTAGCACTCATCTCTATTTAACCATTAGATCTCAGAGTGCCCCAGAGCTGTGAGATTGGAACAGAGTACACTGGGGATTCATTTCTGGGTTGTCACCTGAGGAAGGGGACAACACAGAGCTTTCTGGTGCCCTGCTGGAATGAAAGAAGAGAGTTCAAAAAGTTTTAACTGCCAGGGTGTCCAGTCTTTCTTATTCTCCACTTTTATATGCTTGAAACAGAAGTAATCATTTTGGTATCGATCAGGGAATATCAATTTTAGGGACCTGGTTAAGAATGTTGTATACTTAAAGCTGGACACGGCTGAGAGTTGTGTCAAATGGAACCAAAGTAGAATAATATTAAAGGCAGAAAATCTGCATAAAATGAAGTTGTCTTATGACCAGTGCTTGTCACTGTCAACAAGAAGAAGAAATGAAAACATCCCTGGTTCTATCTTATTCCAACACAGTTGCAGTTTGAAAATGCTATAGATTTTTTAATCTAGTAAACATATATTGAATGTTTACCATATATCTTGCTAATTAGTGTTGCTAGGAACACAAACATTTTTTAACTTCTTTTTTCGAAATATTTCTCACGGAACACTATGGAATTGCTTTAGGCAAGGGATATACTAAATGAAACTTTGACCTTTGAGGATGGCGTGAAGTTGAAGGAACATAAGTGTACAAAGCAGCATGAAGATTATACAGACAAAGCATTTGAAAAACTCTGCTGCCCAGAGGCAGGTATGTGTCCCTTCAAAGCTGTAGGTGAGAAGGAACTGTTTTATTAGCAATGCTTCTGGAGCTCTGTCCCCACATATTAGCGGTGGCTCCATTGTCCCCTGACCCTTCTCTGCTCTCCCTGAGCTGGGCTGTGCGGTGTCTGCATTCCCTGCGCTCCACACGCGCTCCCTCTTGCAGCTTCAGCTTCTCCCTGGAACTCAACCCTCACCAGCTGCTCTCATTATCCCCTGGAAAGCTCCAGGGACAAGTGCCACCAGCATCTCAAACTCAACATGTGTAAAGCCAAAGTCAAGCTCCTGCTCTCTTTCTTCCCAATAACCCTTTATTTTGGTCAATCAGGTGCAGTTGTCTTTGGAGTCTTCCTCCTCATGTCCTCTGTCACTAGTTGAGGGTCCTGTCACCTCTCAGTGTAGTGTGGTAGGAAATGCATGGGCTTTGGGGACAGACAGGAGTTTGAATCCCAGCTGGCACTGCCACTTTCTGGTCTTTCTTTCACAAGTTACTCTAGCACTCTGAATGTCAGTTTCCTCTTGGGAACAGGGGATGATAGTAGTAGTAATAATAATCCCCATAGGGTTACTATGAGAACCGAAGCAAGATTTGACATCTGAAGTATCTGGCATGTATCAGATGATTCATAATTGCTATTCCCTTAGCTTCCCCTTGGCCTTCTCCTCACTGTATTGTCTTACTCTCTTGTGTGAGCTCCTTTTCTCTGGTTTTCCCCCATCATTCTCTAAATGGTTGCTAAAGCAATCTTGTTATATTATTACTGTGCTCAGATTTTTAAAAACAATACCTTCAGGATAAGGTCTATGGTATCACATTTAATGTTATATGACCTGATCCTGTGGTAACCTCCCTTTCCCACCCCAGCACCCCTCTGTCTTTCCACTGATGATGGAATCCACACAGCTGGCTGGAGCACCACCTTCTCTTAGAGCTGTGTGAGCATGGACACTCCTGGCTTGGCTCAGTTTCTTCTTCCTAGAATACCATTTGCCAACTGGGCCCAGTGGTTCACACCTGTAATCCTAGCATTTAGGGAGGCCAAGGCAAGAGGACTGCTTGAGCCCAGGAGTTCGAGACCAGACTCAGTTCTACAAAACCTTGTCTCTACAAAAAAAAATTAGCTGGGCATGGTGGCGCATGCCTGTAGTCCCAGCTGCTCGGGAGACTGAGGCGGGAGGATCTCCTGAGGCCAGGAGGTCTAGGGTGCGGTGAGCTGTGATGGTGTCACTGCACTCAAGCCGGGGCAACAGAGTGAGCCCCCACCTCAAAAAAAAAGAATATCATCTGCCCTAGAATACCCTTTGCCTGTTTCCATCTGGAAACCCCCTCGTTCAATCCAGCAGGCATCTTTTTTTTGAAAAATAGTAGATTAAAGAATCAAAAGAGTTTTTACATTTGTTTATATCAACAGTGTATTTCTTATAACCCAGAAAGATATATTAATGGCAAGCAAGTAAAAAGTAACTAATGGAGGAGCATAGAGTGATTTAGTCATCAGATTAAAACCAGCAGATGCTAATTTAAGTAAGCAGCCAACCCAAACAAAACAAGAATTGGATCGCATGGTCTGTTAATGTCATTCTATTGTAGTTAAATCCAGAATATGTGAAAATAGCGAGCCCCCAAGACCCACATTGCATGCAGGAAGAAGTGCAGTCAAGAAACTTAGACCAAGCGTGTGACTTTGTTGCCATCTTCCAGCAGAGTCTCCCTTCTGCCACAGACTGTGCTTAGTGGCATGGAACTCCGAGATGAATGAAACCTGGGTTCTGCTCTCAGTGTCACAGATGTGTCACTAGCAAAGGGAAGGAGACACAAAACATGTTTCTTCCTTCCTTTTTCTCTCTCTCTTTCTTTTAACAAGTTAACTTTCATTTACATTTCCGCTTAAAAAGATTGTGATACCCAAGTTCCTTGAAGTCTTGGTTCTATGCAAAAACCTGTTCCCAGAGGCCAGGAAGGGCTAGAAATTGGTTTAACTTCATGGAGAGATAGGAAGTTGGCACTGAGATGCAAAAAAATGTGTAGTGCCGACTCACCAATTACAGCTGTTCCCCAATATTCATTGACTTCTCTGGGAGGAGGCAGTCTAGTCCAAGCTGCAAGACGATTGCTCTCCTTTCATTCTGAACTCATTCCTTCCAGGACGTCTCTACGCATTAGGTGGGACAAGGGAAAGATGCTTTCACTATGCAGGTCAGCATGCCCAGTTATGGAGGTCGAGAAGTCCAAGGTCGAGGGGTCACATCTGGTCGGGGTCTTGTTGCTGGTGGGGATTCTCTGCAGGGTCCCGAGGCTGAGCAGGGTATCCTATGGCCATTGAGCATGCTAACGTCTAAACGTGTTTTTTTCTGAGATGCTAATTATTGTTGGAGTGAGAACTGACTGACAGGCAGGGAGGTCCCCATGCCTCAAAGGCTTGGCGTGCCATTATATCTGTGACTGAAAAAGGGCATGCTGGCTGCAAGGTGAAGGATGGCATGGAGGAGCAAGACTGAAGGCAGGAGAATGGTCCACGTGGAAACAGCAGGTGCCCGAGTCAGAGCCATGCAGGGAGAATAGATGCTGACTGGGGCTTGGGGAAGAAGAAGGGCTCATGGATACTCCCAGTTTTCTAATTCTGATGCATGAAGCTGTCACCAACCAGCATATGTCACATGGTTGGAGGGGGTGAATGTGGAGGGACAATGTGGTGATCCGAATCCAGAACTTACTGAGGTTTAGATCTTTAGGAATGTCTGCTGGAGGTGTCTGGAAGGTGTGAGCTATATACGACTGAAAGTCTGGGGTGTACTGGGGATAAAGATGGCAGAACTTGGCATATCCATGGTATCTAAACTTTGCCGGTAGCCAAAATACCTAGGGAAAAGAATAAGAAGGAAATGGAGCTTGGGACAGAACCCTAGCACTATTTAGAAAGTATTCAGAGAATCAGGAATGAAGCCAAGGGAAGAAGGTTCAGGAAGGAGGCATAGGAGCTGGCAACTTCAAGTGAAAGAGAAAGGCCAGGTGAGGTGAGTGGGATTTGGCCCAGTGGGAGCTTTCAGTAGCCTCAGGGAAAGCAAATGAATGAGGTGTAAATGGGGTCATTATGCAGTAGAATTATTTTTTTGTTTGTTTGCTTGCTTTGAGTTGGAGTCTCACTCCATGGTCCAGGCTGGAGTCCAGCGAGCCTTCCACCTCAGTGTTCCAAGTAGCTGCAACTACAGGCGTGCGCTACCATGTCCAACTAATTTTTTAATGAGTGTAGAGACAAGGTCTCGCCAAGTTCCCCAGGCTGGTCTCAAACCCCGCGGGCTCAGGCAATCCACTCGCCTCAGCCTCCCAAAGTACTGGGATTACAGGTTGAGCCACCGAGCCTGGCCTAGAATTATTTATAACAGTGAAAAATCGCTGGCAACCTAAACATCCACAAAAAAGAATTAGTTACATTATTATATGTTTATGAAACAGAATACTATGTTTGCTTTAAAATGATAGTATAGGATTCTTAATAACCTGGTTATGATATGTAGCTGATTGAAAAAAGCAGGTTATATTAGGGAATACAGTATGTGGGCCAATTTTTGTTTCAAAACAAAGCAAAAACTACCTACGGGGTAAAAGAATAAAATTTTAATAGTCTCTGGACAGTGAGATGTTGGGCAATTTTAATTTTCTTCTACTTACCTGATTTTCAAATTTCCTACAGTGAAAACATAGTAGTAAAAGAAAAATATAATAAAAGTTATTTTTTTAATTAAGAAAATGAAACAGACTACATTTCTATGGAAACAGATTGGAGTGAGAGTTCTCATAGATACCACAAGAAATGCGTCCATTTGTGTCACCAACATTTTCTGAGCATTTAGCTATATTGGCTAGTCAATCAAATGATAGTAATAAGAGTAAAACACAGGTAGGATGCGGTGGCTCGCATGTAATCCCAGCACTTTGGGAGGCTGAGGCAGGATTTCTTGAGCCTAGGAATTTGAGACCAACCTGGGCAACATAGCTAAACCTTGTCTCTACAAAAAAATGTTTTAAAAATTAGCCTGGTGTGGTGGCATGTGCCTACAGTCCCAGCTACTCAGAGGCTGAGACAGGAGGATCAGTTGAATCCAAGAGGTCGAGGCTGCAGTGAGCCAGAATCACACCACTACACCCTAGCCTGGGTGACAGAGTGAGACCATGTCTCAAAAAAAAAAAAAAGAAAATGTGAAACAGTTTTTACACTTGTTTATCATTTCAATCTAGTAAGTTATGATCTATATTAGAATGAGGTTGGTCATTTCTCTGGTTCTAAACATACTGGCAGATAGACGGCCTCTGAGTTCCTAAGACCGTTTGGTACAATTAGTCAAACGTCGGTCACTGCTTATGAATTAATGAGTTATTTTCTCCCGTGCAGGGTTTTCCATTCAGGATGCTGCTGCTGTAGGAAACAGGAGGCAGTGGGATGAAGGAACACCTCAGACTCTGCTGCAGATGATGGCAGTGGCCAACGTCACCTCCACCTGCTCCACGGTGTCTGATGGTGAGTTTGCACTCAGCTAGCATTGGCAAGGGAAGACCAAGGCCCCTTACCGCTGTGCGCTCATCCTGATGTAGCGTCCTGCTTACTTCTTAATGCAACCCTTGTAGATTTTGTATCAAACACCTTTCAAAGACATAGCTTTGATTATTACCCTAGCTCCAGAAAGACTTGCCTGCTGATTATCCTTGACAAAATGACCACCCTAACCATGCAAACGTAAAGGAGGAAAAACCCAGGCTGCCCTCTTCCTCCAAATCAGGGAGAATGCACAAGAAAGGGCGTCGACTTGATTTACCTGCCAATGCTGGCTCAACAATTTCCTTGAATTTCTTGGAAGGTTGTTTATTTCCCCCAATAAAATTAGAATAGAAAGAATAACTATCCCTACAAGATTTAGAGAGTTGGTAGTGCAGAGATACACACACATTTCTTTTTTTTTTCTTATTGTAGAGATGAGGTCTCGCCAAGTTGCCCAGGCGAGTCTCGAACCTGAAGGCTCAGGCAATCCACTCACCTCAGCCTCCCAAAGCGCGGGATTACAGGCTGAGCCACTGAGTCCAGCTACACACATATTTCTTTGTAAGCCAATGCGCTATTTAAATGTTAGGAGTGTTTAGGCTTTGATGATATTTTCAGCCTGAATTTCTTCTTTTACATTTGAAGTTTTGACACAGCCTCTCCTTAGAAGAGGTTCATAGCAGCCTCCGACCTCTGGGCATTTATCATTGCAGGTGGTAAAGATTTTATTACTTATTTCCTATGTTCCTCTTGATAACATGAGGCTGAGAGAGAGCTAAAATGTATACCTGTGCTGTAAGTTGAAATATGTACGTCTGAAATTAGTCATTATGAATGCATGTGAATTGACTTATAATTCGATAAGACAATTGAGGAAATCCAACTTAAGATAGGCAAATAGAACAGAGATTTTATCACATCCAAAAAGTCAGTTTACAAAGCAATAAATGTCTCTTCTACCTATCAACTATGTGACAATAAGTCACTGAAGTTTTCTATACCTTAGTTTCCTATGAATAGAATGAGAAGTGAGGCCAGGTACAGTGTCTCATGCCTGTAATCGCAGCACTTTTGGAGGCTGAAGCAGGAGGATTGCTTGAGCCCAGGAGTTTGAGATCAGCCTGGGCAACATAGCGAGACCTCATCCCTGCAAAAATAAAAAAATTAGCCAAGCATGGTGGTGTGTGCCTGTTGTCCCAGCTACTCAGGAGGCTGAAGCAGAAGGATTGCCTGAGCCCAGGAGGTCAAGGCTGCAGTGAGCCATGATCGTGCCACTGCATTCCAGCCTGGGTGACAGAAGGAGACCACAGCTAAAAAAAAAAAAAAAAATTGAGAATTGAGACTAGGTTATCTTCAGGGTTGTAACATTGTTATCTTATAAAAACTCAAATGAAGAAGCATTTTAATTTTCGATAATGGCTTCCTCTTCAGATGGCCAAGTTATTGTGATAGGAGGCATTCCAGAAAACAGGAGACAGTGGCGGCATGAGGCTCCGGGAACTTTAATGAGTGTCTTGGCAGCAGCACATCTAACGAGTAGCTCATTTTCTGCCGACGAGGGAGAGTTCGGTATGTAGTTTATTTTTAACAACATAACCAGTCCTTGAAGGAGTTTTGTTGAAGATTTGCAAATGCAAAAAGGAGATAAAAATATCTTTAGCCTGGAAAGAGAATTGGGAGGGTGTCTAGCCTTTTCAGAAGCTGATTTGCTTTGTCCAAGCCTTTGCCAAATGCTTCTGACAAATGATATGAATTTCCAAAGAGAGTGTTCTAATTTTATTTAATGTAACAGCTGACAACTGATAAAAGATTAAGTAGCACTAGTTAGTGACTTTGTAACTGACCAGCTAATATTGCTTAGCTGTATCCAAATGAATCAGTTTATTCTTTAAAAAAAAAAAACTTTTTATTTTAAAGATATAGAGGACAATTCAGGGTTAAGTATACAAATGTTCATTATGCAAGTACCCTTGTTGATGAGATGTGCCTCCCCGACCCTCCCCTGGCAGTTTCCCACTACTGCCAATACCCTTTCTTATAGTATTATAATAATTGTTCGAGTTTATTTCTGACAGCTATGCAGTGGACTTAAATTACTGTCTATGGATAACAAAAATACGTCATAATGTAGCTTTTTTTTTCCTCTCCAACTTTTAGCAAGATTCTGCTTTCATTTATTTTAAGGGAAGCTAACCTTTATTTTTAAAATTTGAGGGAAATCACTGGGTGTGGTGTCTCACACCTGTATTTCTAGCACTTTGGGAGTCCAAGGTGGGAGGATCACTTGAGGCCAGTGTAACGTATGCCAAGAAGGAAATGACAAGTGCTGGTGGTTAAAAAGGTTTATTAAAGAAAAGAAAAGAAGGGAGGGGTTGGCTAGCTCTATAGAGAAGCCAGCGCCCTTTGTTCTTTTGCAGGTCACTTATAGACCGAGTTCAGGTTAATTGGGTGCCAAGAAACAGTTTAGGGAGTTTAGACTTGGGAATCAAAAAGTAGTTTAGGTAGTTAGAGTGTTGGTCGCCTGGCCTTCAAATGCAGATGTTGGCACTGTTGAAGCTGGTCTCCCACAACATTGAAGTGCAGATGTTCACACTAAACCGGTCACTATCAGGGATGTTGTTAATCACTTGTCTCTGAAATGCAGCCTTAGGAAAGCAAACACTGACAGTCAGTACCTGGACGTTATCAGTCACATAACTTTGGAATGAGGGTCAGGTCTGGGAGTCACAACTTGGGGATGCTGGTCTCTGGGGAAAGCAGATATTGGCAGCAAAGCAATTAGTAACAGGACGCTGTTAGAGCACAGTGTTAGCTTTTTGGGCCATTGCAACTCTGCTCCATTTGCGAAGTTTATATGATGAATTGTTTTAACTACAACCACCTCTCCCATCCCTCTACAAACCCTATCAGTCAGGAGTTCAAGACCAGCCTGGGCAGCATAGCGAGACCTTGTCTCTACAAAATTTTTTTAAAAAAATTAGCCTCCAGTGATGGTGCATGCCTGTAGTCCCAGCTACTTAGGAGGCTGAGGCAAAAGGATCGCCTGAGCCTATGAGGTCGAGGCTGTGGTGAGCTGTGATTGTGCCACTTCACCCCAGCCTGGGCAACAGAATAAGACCTTGCCTCAAAAAAAAAGTATCAATTCACCAGAAAGATATCAGTACCTAACAACACAGTGTCATAATATAAAAAGTAAATCCACCACATGGTGAAAGAATGTAATCTACAACATCTCTCAGTCATTGATTGAACAGATAAAATCAGTAAGGATGTAGAAGACTTGAACAACAGAATTAACAAACATGACATGATTTACATATTTATAATGTCACACCCAACCGGGGCAGAAAATTTCTACTCAAGTGCACATGAAACATTGATCAGAGGGGCTGGAGATCAAGTTCAATCATCAATGATCAGTGATCCCATCAATCATGCCTATGTCATGAAACTCCCATAAAACCCCCTAAATGTTAGGGTTTGGAGAGTTTCTGGGTTGGTGCTGGGAGTGTGACGTACCCCAGCTCCACAGGGACAGAAGTTCCTAGGCTTGGAAACCTTTGCCCAATAGACCTCTTCATCTAGCTTTTCATTTGTATTATTTATAATAAACAGCCGGGCTCCGTGGCTCAGCCTGTAATCTCGCGCCTTGGGAGGCTGAGGTGAGTGGATTGCCTGAGCCTGCAGGTTGGAGACCCACCTGGGCAACTTGGCGAGACCTCATCTCTATAACAAATCAAAAACTAGCCGGGCGTGGTAGCGCGTGCCTATAGTTCCAGCTACTTGGAAGAGTGAGGCGAAAGGATCGCCGGAGCCCAGCAGGTCGAGCTGCAGTGGCTGGTAGCAGCCACTGCACTCCAGTCTGGGCAACAGAGTGAGACTCCAACTCAAAAAAAAAATAAAAAATAAACAAGTGATTGTAAGTAAAGTGTTTCCTAGAATTTTGTGAGCTATTCTAGCATATTATTAACCTGAAAAGTGTGGGTAAACTGGGAACCTGCCACTTGTAACTGGACTCCAAAGAGAGGACAGTCTTGTGTGTCTGAGACCTAACCCTGTGGAGTTTGATGCTAATTTTAGGTAGTGTCTGCTTCAGGAAGACTCTCTCAAACTGCATTTTTCTCTCTGCGTTCACACCACCACAACAATTATTAACACAGAATAAGATTTCTGTGACCAAATGTGGGGGTTTTCCTCAAACACCAATCAGTGAACACCAGCTGGGTGTTCTCTAATTCATTTCCTAGACTATCTACCTGGAGATAGTGTCAGATCCCACAGGGTGAAGGCTCAGTCCTATAAGACTGACCCCACCTCCAGACACCAGTCACAACTCCAGGTCTCCAGAACTGATTGGCTAGTTTAAAATTGGGGGTCCCATGACCCCCTCTTTGAGTTCAATTAATTTGCTGGAGTGGCTCACAGAACTCATGGAAACACTTACTTATAGTTACCAGTTTATTATCAAGGAATATTACAAAGGATACAGTTGAATAGATGCATAGAGTGAGGCATGGGGGAAGGGGTACAGAGTGTCCATGCCCTCCCCGGGTGTACCACCCTCCAGGAGCCTCTACGTGTTCAGCTATCTAAAAGCACTCCAAACCCTGTTCTTTGGGTTTTTATGGAGGCTTCATTACACAGGCATGATTGACAACCATGTAGAAATGTGACTGAACAAAAAGCAGATGATCTGGCTGGGTGCAGTGGCTCACACCTGTAGTCCCAGCACTTTGGGAGACCAAAGCAGGAGGATCACTTGAGCCCAGGAGTTCGATACCAGCCTAGGCAACGTGGCAAGTTCTCATCTCTACAAACGATACAAAGATTAGTCAGGCATGGTGGTATGCGCCTGTAGCCACAGACAGATACTCTAGAGGCTGAGGTGGAACAATCGCTCAAGCCAAGGTGTTTGAGGATAAGGTGTACTGTGATCATGCCACTGCACTACAGCCTGGGTGACAGACTGAAACCCCAGCACAAATTTTATAAAAACAAAAACAAACAAAAAACACATGATCTAAACCCAGCAAGGCCTAGTCTGTTCACACTTTTGGGGGCCTCTCTCTGCAGCCTTCCTTCCCTGGGTATGGGACAAGACTCTATGGAATGAGGATTGTTTGACCCACAATCAGATTGAAGTCCTGCCTTGGGCAGGTAAAAGGAGGACAGGAAAAGGTCAGAGACAGATTCTGTTATCTGAGACCTGTGTCTGCAGCTCAAAGTGTCCCAACATCATAACAAAATACTGTAACAAGGCCTTGTTATGTGCTAGGACCGTAGATGAAAACCCATGTCTATATCATGATACTACAGTGTCAGAGTTGAACTGAATTATAAGATACTTGGTGTCAGAGAATTGGTTGTTGTGGGGAAAAAAAATCTCTATACATTTAGTGTCTGTAGTATCAGTGAAACAGTGCAGATACCAAAAAAACTAAACAGATTCCAATGACTCCAAAAGTAATTCAAGATTCCCTGGTTGTCTCATTAATTGCTTTATTATCATCTTTTTGTTTGAATTAGGGTCCAAAAAAATGTTGATATGTTAAAAAAAAAAAAAAAATTTGTAGGAGTAAGACCGGATATGAGGAATTTTGGTTATATCTTATCCAATTTATTGTACTTATATTCTTCTTTCTATACAAGTGACATAAGATTAAAAATGCATACTAGAAAATTTCTAAAAGAGTTATTATAATAATTTATATTTATAGGATATAAATTTCAAAGACTAACAAAACATTGTGTCATTTTATTGGGAACATTTTCTTTGTGATTAGTATATGAAATAAAAGCATATGTTATAAATTTTTTTTGAGACAAAAACTTGCTCTTTGTCCCAGGCTGGAATGCAGTGGCATAATAGTAGCTGACTGCAGCCTAGATCTCTTGGACTCAAGCAATCCTCCTGCTTCAGCTTCCCAAGTAACTGAAATTACAGGCATGTGCCACCACACCCAGCTAATTTTTAACATAGAGATAGATGGGTCTTGCCAAGTTGCCCTGGCTGGTCTGCATCTTATAATTGGTAGAATCTTTGAGTAGTTGAAGGGATGTTACACTGTGGTAGAGAATAAAATAGTGTTCTATCTTCAGTCCAATCCTTTTACCAGGAGAAAAAAGTACATTTTAAATAATAAGAATAAATGCCAAAAAAAAAAAAAAAAAAAAAAGTTGTGTGTCTGTGTGTGCTTTGGGTTTTCTCTGTAGGCATTAACAATTAAGCCTGACTGTAAGTTGGCTACTCAGGTCATAGAAACAGTGGGAGAGTAAGAATGGTCCAATCTTGGTGAATCTTGTTTTACACACAAGATTTTCTTAATTTTTCTATATAATCAAAGCATCTAACCCCAAAGCAGAGATAGTTTGTCTCTTCCTCTCTGATTCTTATTCCTGTCACTTCTTTTTCTTGCAGGTTGTGTTACCTGCTACCTTCCTTCAGTGCAATGCTGAATAACTGGGTGTCAGTTGTCATCATATAAAGTTATAAAATATGCTTTTAGTTCATATACCAATCACAAAGGAAATTCTCTCAATAAAAAGACATGATGTTTTTTAGTCTTTGAAATTTATAGTCTATAGATATGAATTATTTTAAGAACTCTTTTAGACATTTTTAATCTTATATCATTGGAGAAGCTATAACTAAAATTCCTCACATCCAGTCTTCCTCCTACAAATTACTTTTTTTTTTTGACATATCAATCTTTTTTGGATCCTGTCTTATTCTCTGATTTAATGAAAATGATTAAAACATTTTGCCATTATGGTTGATGTTCAATATAGGACTTTTGGCATATGTGCCTCATTGAGTATATAGTCCGGATGCTTTCATCTCTCTCAGTGTCATTTCTTTAACAGTGGAAACATTAAAACAACAGTTTCCTACGAAAGATGAGGGGCAGGTGGGAACAGCCTCTGGATTTGGAGTAGTCAAGGAACAAGAGCCAAGATCTGATGATGACGATACGTAAGTAGGTCATGTCCAAAGACGTAAATCAAGCCCTGGGAGACAGCAAAATTGCTGTTGCCGAGGCATAGGAAACCGCTATGGAGACTAAGGAGACTGGGTTTTACTATGCATGGGTTTGCTTCTGGCCCCTCCATTCTTCTCCAATGGCATCTCTTTCTATATTTGCGTCAGTGACATTCTATGTTGTTTTCTATGGTGTTGCCATACCTTTTGATATCTAGTAGGGCTAGCTCCCACATCTTCTAATCTCCACACTTTTTTTCTTCAAAATTATCTTAGCTATATGTTGCCCATTACTTATCATATACTGACATCTTTGCATCCAATTCCTATTCTTTACAGCCTAATTATTGTGTTATAAACATATTGTTAGGCTGGGCATGGTGTCTCACACCTGAAATCCCAGCACTTTGGGAGGCTGAGGCAGGAGGATCACTTGAGCCCAGGAGTTTCAGACCAGTCTAGGCAATACAGCAAGAACTCACCTCTACAAAAACTTAAAAAATTAGTCAGGCATGGTGGCAGACCTGTAGTCCCAAATACTCAGAAGGCTGAGGCGGAAGAATTATCTGAGCCCAGGAGTTTGAGAGTTGAGCTGTGTTCTTGCCAACTGCAGTCCAGCCAGGGCCACAGAGTCAGATCCTGACTCAAAAAAAAAAAAAAAAAAGAAAAACAAACAAACAAAAAAACAAGGCAAAACAAAACAAAGAAGTCCATATTGTTTATAATATGGTTTATAGATTTGGGAAGATGGCCCTATTAAATACTCTCCTTTTTCAGAAGATTCTAACTAGTCACTTGTGTATCTTTTCATATGAACATTAGAGTCAGCTTGTCCAGCAAAGGAAGGAGAAAAAGAAGGAAGGAGTGAGGGAGTTTTCTCAGCCTCTTTCTTGCCAGTAGAATTTTGGAGTCCAACAGCCTTTTTTCATTTTGTTTTGCCTCTGCCTCTTTCAGTCCAACCTGGATATGTTTCTGTGATTATATTTCTTTCAAAGATCCTACTGTAACTGGAATTCACTTCATTACACAAAAGCCAGACCTACACATATTTTTTATTTAAGCCCTTCTCTAAGGTTGTTGCTTAGACTACTGAGAGAAAATACCTTTAAACTTCCTAGTAATGTTACTGTTTCAGAATAATTTTGAGACTCATCTACATTGTTGCTTGTATTGATAGTGCATTTCTTAATTGCTAAGTAGCATCCCATTGTATGGCTATACCACAGTGTGTTTATAGATTCACCTGTTGATGGATATTTGTGTTGTTTCTAGTTTGGGACTATGAATATTTATGTACAAGTCTTTCTGTGGACTTAGGTTTTCATTTCTTTTTTGGGGTGTGTGTGTGTGTGTGTGAGAGAGAGAGAGAGAGAGAGAGTGAGAGAGAGAGAGAGAGAGAGAGAGTCTCTGTCACCCAGGCTGGAGTGCAGTGGCACAATTATAGCTACCGCAGCCTCTACCTGCTGGGCTCAGGTGATCCTTCCGCTTCTGCCTTCCAATTAGCAGGAACTATAGGCATACCACCATGCCTGGCTAATTTTTTGATTTATTGTAGAGAGGAGGTCTTGCTATGTTGCCCAGGCTGGTCTCAAACCCATGGGCTCAGGCAATCCTCTCGCCACTGCCTCACAAAGTACTGAGATTACAGGCATGAGCCACTATGCCTGGATGAGTTTTCATTTCTTATGGGTAATTACCTAGGAGTGGAATAGCTGAGTTGTATGGTAGGTGAATGTTTCACTTTTTAAGAAATTGCTAGACTGTTTTCCAAAGTGGTTATGCCATTTTACATTCCAGTGAACAGTGTGTGAGAGTTTCAGGTGCTCTCCATTTTGACCAATATGTGGTATGGTCAGTCTAAAAATGTTTAGCTAATCTAATGGGTGTGTAGTGGTGTCTGTATGTTTTTTGAGTTATGGGAATTATTTATATTTTTCTGCTACCAGTTCTTGGCCAGGTATCTACTCTGCCAATATTTTATCACTGGGTTTTCTTATTAATTTTCTTAGTGGTGTGATTCAATTTTGAAGTTTCTGACTCATACCTTTTTTAAAAAAAATCAGAATTTCAAATTTATTTGCATTTTGGACAGAGACCATCATCTGGACTTTAGTTATTTTCAAAAGTTTATTGGGACTTCTTATACTATTGAGCACAGGATCAATTTTATGCCTGTCACAAATGCATATTCTTACTATTTTGGTAGTACATATGTTCTTTGTAATTATTATGTTAAGCTTAAACTTTTTTTGTTAAAGAGTTCTGCCGTCTTTTAAAAAAATCGCTTCCTATCTGGGCTCGGTGGTTCAGCCTGTAATCCCAGCGCTTTGGGAGGCTGAGGTAAGTGGATTGCCTGAGCCCGCATGACCCGCCTGGGCAACTTGGCAAGACCTCATCTGTACAATAAATAAAAAACTAGCCGGGCGTGGTAGCATGTGCCTGTAATTCCAGCTACTTGGAAGGCTGAGGCGGAAGGATCCAGAGCCCCAGCAGGTTGAGGCTGAAGTGGCCGGGAGTGGTCACTGCACTCCAGTCTGGGCGACAGAGTGAGACTCCAACTCAAAAAAAATAAAAATAAAAATAAAAAAATCACTTCCTAATAGAAGTGTATTAAAACCTCCAAATATGTTTGTGGTTTTGATGATTTTCCTCATAATTCTATCTCCTTTTCAATATACCTTATGTAGAGGCCATGTTCTAATTTATAGTTGTTATATCAAATTGGCAAAGTATACCTTGTTTTACATTATATATTGTTACTTTTTATTTCTATGAATGTTGTTTGCTTTAAATTCTATTTTGTCTGATACTGATATTGCTATCCCAGCTTCTTTAATTCTTTATGTTCAGTAGTCTTATAATGTGTATTTTTCTATTATTTTATTTTCATAATTACTTTGTGGTTTCATTATGATGTGTTTCTTATAAAGTTCATGAAGTTGGTTGATATGTTTCTTATGTGATAACCTCTTTTTTAGTTAGTTAATTTAGTAAAATTCATTGTTGACATATTTGGGTTTCACTATACCGTATATGTAGTTTTCTGCCACTATCATTTCTCATATTTTTCCCTTTCTTTCCCAGCTTTTATTAGTTTGTCACACTTTTCTGTATTATTTTTCTTCTATACTAATTTTGAAGATATAGATTATATTTATATTCTTTTAATGATTTGCTTTTATACACTACTTACAAATTGATCTAACAAATTCAAAATTGCTCAGGATTTCTTCCTCCCAAATATAACAGGCATAATTTAAGTAACTCTCTTCCATTCTGATATTCTCATCCAGTTATAAGTTTACTTAACAAACGTTTTTAATTCTAGAAAATGTCAAATATAGTAAAAGTATTGACAGTTATCAACATTGTTTCTTTTCTATCCCAGTATCCCCCATAATTTTTTTGTAAGTGTGAAATATTTTAAGTCTCAGACACTAAATCATGTCATCCAATTTTACCTTTTGTGTGTGTGTGTAGGAGTTTCACTCTGTTGCCCAGGCTGGAGTATAATGGCGTGCTACAGCTTATCACAGCCTCGATCTCCTGGGTTCAGGCAATCCTTCCACCTCAGCCTCCCAAGTAGCTGGGACTACACGTACACACCACCATGCCTGGAGACACACACACACACACACACACACACACACAACACACACTCAACTGTAACTCAATTTGTCTGCATATTTTATCATTTACTGAACTTGCCATGGTTATCTCTATACCATGCTTCCCCTCTGGTTTCAGTTTTTTAAAAAATTATTGAAGTATATCCTTAAATAATTCTTTATGATAGGTAAGTGGGTAGTAAACTTTCTTACTCTTTTTGGGGGCAGGGAGGGGTCAAGATCTCACTCTGTTGCCTAGGCAGGAGTGTAGTGGCATGATTATGGTTTACCATAGCCTTGACCTCCTAGACTTAAGTGATCCTCCTGTCTCAACCTCCCAAGTAGCTGGGACTACAGGCACACACCACCATGCCTGTAGAGCCGAGCCTGGTCTCGAACTCCTGAGCTCAAGCAATCCTCTTGCCTTGGCCTCCCAAAGTGCTGAGATTACAGGCATAAGCCACTGTGCCCAGCCCTCTTCTTTTTATATCAAAAATTCTTTTATTTTGCCTTCAATCTTTGGCAACAATTTTGCTAGGCATATGTTTTAAGTTGACAATTATTTTTTCTCCTGTCCTGTTATTGTTGATGAAAAATCTGCTATCATCTAAATTTTTACCTGATTAGATATGCTAACTTTCTCCCTGAAACTTTTATAATTTTCATTTTATCTTTATGTTCTTATGTGTCTCACAGCAGTGTATCTACATCTAGAAATGTCTGTAATCCTGATTGCTTCACGTTCTTTAAGAACCCATGACATTCTTCAGTTCTGGAACACTTTTACATTTCCTTTTTTTATTTCTTCCATTTTTATACTCCAACTAGATACATTTAGAGCTTCTCAATTGAGCTCCAATAATACCTTCATTATTTTTATTCTCCTCTTTGTTCCATCCAGGTGAGTTCTCAAATACTGTTTTCTAATCCTATGTTGGCTTTCTCTATTGAGTTTTAAATTTAAATAATTGTATATTTAACATCCAAGATAATTGTTTTTTCTTATAGTCATATGTTCTTGTTTCATTACTGTGTAATTATTTCTCATAATTTAAAATTTTGAAATAAATGCTGTGCTTTCATTTATGACTGAGCATATTTAGGGAATTTATAAAAATTTTCTATAAAATAATTTCATCAGGAGTTAGTTCGTGGTCCGATTTTTTTTTTTTAGTATTATGCCCATTTGTCTTACAATTAGTTTTATTATGTATTTTAGAATTTTAGTTTGTGGGCTCATTTTCTTTTGGAGGGTTTTAATTTCTTTTTTCTTTCTTCCCTTTCTCTCTCTATGCACCTCCTACACATCTGACATGTTCTCTTCTTCACTGGGCTCCCCCTCCAGTCTTCCTAGCTGAGACTCTTGAAAAGCAAGAGTTATCTGGGAAAAAAAAATCCCATTAGTGTTGCTTGTCTGCATCTCTGGGAGAAAAATTCTCCCTGATAAATTTACAGTCATGGATTTGATTTCACTTGGGTTTGGAGCTTGAATTACAATACTTAGATGGTCTGTAAACATCTATCTTGAAAAATTAACATTAAGGGGTGGTAATTGCTGGGATCTCTAGGAGTAAATATAAAACACTCTGGAGGGATAAATATTGGATTTTCTCACTAAAGTACTGCTGAAGATGAGCTCACAACTGAAAATTTAGAAACAAAATCCACTATGAGAGATCGCAAACATAACAAATAGCTGAATTAGACCATAAAGAACTTCAGATAATATAATTATCCAATGAAGAGCATAATATTATATATTTAAAATTAAGTAATTAGAATAAGAAATCAAAACATGAGATAAATGCAGTCCTTCAATAAAGAGTGGGAAGATTGTCTTAGTCTGTTTGGGCTGCTCTAACAAAATGCCTTAGACTAGGTAACTTATAAATAACAGAAATGTACTTCTTACAATTCCAGAGACTAGGAAGTCCAAGGTCAAGGCACCAGCAGATTTGGTGTCTGGTATGGGCTGCTGTCAGCTTTATACACAGGAATTTCTAGCTGTTTCCTCCTCATTTGGTGGAAGTTCTTTATGGTCTAATTCAGCTATTTGTCATATTGCTCGAGGATAGGGAATAAAAAGGCAAGCAAGTTTTTATATTAGTCTTCTGTGTCTTCATATCATAATATTGCCTTTTAACTGTTTATTTCTTCAGAAATTTTGAAGAATCTGAAGATGAGTTGAGAGATGAAATAGTAGAATCCCTAGAAAAACTCGCTATTTCCAATGAGGAAGAAAAAAGTGAAGAGGCCTCTGGTTCCTCTAAGGACTCTGAAAAGTCAGGAGGTGGGGGGGATGGGCATGCCAAAATCTGAAGAATTAAATGAAGGTTTGGAGGACATTTCTGTTCCATGTAATGACCAAATTTGTATTGTTGATGAAGACCAAGAACATTAACAATCAGGTGAAATATACAAGTGTGAGTATTGTACTTTTCTTAAATAATAAATTAGTATCCATCAACTATGGTGTTTGTTTGGGTCCAAGTCATCGATGTGCATTTATTGTAAGGGTTTCCTAGTAATCTCAAGAATTTATTAATTTTTATTTTAATTTAGACAATAGAACTACTTCTGAGTGTAGACATTAATTTTTTTACTTTAAAATTTCTATTAAAAATCTTTCAGATTGTGTTGGTAGGCAGAATAATATGACTCAACAACCCCCTCCAAAAGATGTCACATCCTAATTCGTGAATATGTTGTTACATGGCAAAGTAACAACAACATTAAGATTGCAGATGCAATTAAGTTTGCCAATCAGCTGACCTTAAAAATAGGAAGATTCGCTTGATTTATCCGATGGGCCCATGTTCCTTAGTGGGCCCAAGGGTTCCTAAGTGGAAGAGGAAAGCGAAAGAGAAAACCAGAGAGATGGTAGCATGAAAAAGGCTCAGACTGGCTTTGAAGATAGAAGCCCAGGCCACAAGCTAAGGCATGCAGGTGGCCTCTAGAATCTGGGAGAGGGAAAGAAACAGATTCTTCCCTAGAGCCTCCAGAAGGAACATAGACCTGTGATACCTCGATGTCAGCATAGTGAGACCCATTTCATGTTTCTGATCTGCAGTACTGTTAGACAATATTTTTGTGTTGTTTTAACTATGCTTGTGATAATCTGTTAGGACAGTGATATAAAACCTCATTTATTGAAAATAATGACTCTGCCATTTTATTAAACTGTGATTTTGAAATTTCTTGTTATATTGAACATACTTTTTTGAAGCCAATGTTGACACTTATGGGAGTGCGGCAAATGAGCAAGGAGAGCAACAAGGCATGCCGAGTTAATTGTGCACTAAATAACCATTTTATTATGTTGTATTCAATTATTTTCTAATAGTTTCAAGTATATAGGTTATAAATTTCTTGAGGGAAGGACTACATCTTGTCTTTCTATCTTATGATGATCTTTTACATAATTATTAGCACAGTGCCAGAAATGTTTCTTGAATTAATAAGTAAATGCTAATACATTTCCTTTTTAAGATTGTAAGCTTTTGGGGGCAGGAAACTGGACTTAAATTTTGTTTTTATATTGATCATGACAATTCCAATGTTGAACATGTGCCTGGAGCTTAATAAATGTTTATTTAAATACTAGAAGTTGTGTCTGTTGCTAGGAAGAAGATGGTTTTATTTCAAGGTGGTAGAATTCCGCCTGAAGTATTTGCTCTATAATAAAACTGAAACTAAAATGGCACATTGATACATTGCTGAACCAAGAAAACAAGGATGAGGGGTTGATCAGATTATTTCTAAAGTCTGCTTCATATTTACATTTGGTACAATTGTCATTAAGGTTGGGGAAGGTCGGGCTTGGTGGCTCAACCTGTAATCCCAGCACTTTGGGAGGCCAAGGAGAGAGGATAGCCTGAGCCCGTAGGCTCGAGATCAGCCTGGGCAACTTGGCGAGACCTCGTCTCTACATCAAAAATTAACCAGGTGTGGTAGCACGCATCTGTAGTTCCAGCTACTTGGAAGGCTGAGGCGGAAGGATTGCTGGAGCCCAGCAAGTCGCTGCTGGGGTGGCCGTGAGTATGCCACTGCACTCCAGCCTGAGCGACAGTGAGACGCCAACTCAAAAAAAGGGGGGGCAACCTCCTTGGATCCCCTCCCACTTTGGTAGCTTTTCTGTCCTCTTAATAAATCCTGCTTTCTGGAAAAAAAAAAAAGATGGGGAATACAAGTATCAGGAGTCACTTGACTCTGAGATGTGTCATTTTTTGTGACGTTATTTCCTGATACTTGACTTTCAAATTCATGTATTCTACTCTTTTAGGGAGACCACTCAGTATGCTCACATCCTGAGGCTGTATTTAAAATGTTCTCACTATTGTGTTCATTTCAAACTTGGTGACACATGGCCCTTAGATCGGAGCACTATTAGTTCTGCAACTCTTTAGTATTCAGTGTATAATCTGGTTCAAAAACAGTAGAATCACCAGTGTCTTCGTGTAGCACTCACTTATGAGAAATGAAGCATGAAAAGCATGATTCCTGAAAACCCCCAAAATTCACAGACCAAGTCAATTAAATGCTAAAAAAAAAAAAAAAGCTTGAGAATATTTCAAGATAAGCATATATCAGGTTTACTTGCACTTCAAGATAGCTTGACTAAAGTCTCTTTTAGATAATAGCCAAGCTTTATTTATGCTAAGATTTTTAAATTCTTTGGTGTAAATTGGAAAGTATTACTGTGATAAGTATACATACCTGCAAGGTTTCCACCTTGTTTCAGTCCCTAATTCACCTTGCACATTTTACACACTTTACCTAATTCATGTTCTTGAGGCACAGCTCTGACTACTTTGTTCTTGGCTGCATCTGTGAAACTGAAACTACTGTGTGCACAGGTGGGGGTGGTGGGTACACTTAAAGCTCAGACTTCTTCCCCACTATACAATGGATCCACATAATCAAAAACTATTTGTACCCCTAAAGCTATTGAAATAAGCAAAAATAATTTTTTTAAATTGAGATTAACAGATTTTACTAGAAAAATCATCCTCTTAATACATATGTATGATAGCTATCAAATTGATCATTCCTTAAATGGTAGCAGTAAGAGTATTAATTCAACTTCCTTTTTTAGAGTCTTGCAATATTTAATTAGTCCAAGTAAGCACACACAGCACTAGAATATTGGACGACAGGCTTCTACACAGCCAAGGGTGGCCACAGATATAGGGTGGGGAAAGAGGAAAAGGGGTAAACAGAGCAACAGGAGAGATGGGCTAAATTACAGGGACATAATTTGCTTCTAAAAATTTGCATAACTTGTATTAAAAACAGCAATGTATAAATGGATTAAACTTTTTTTCTGAGTAACAAGTAACTTTTCTATTGTACTCACTGACAGATTTAGCAGACATACACTCATTCATATATTCATATCAGAGTCTGGGGTACATTTACATAAACACAAATATTCTGAAAGTATTGACACTGGTCTCTAATAAGTTTGCCTTTAAGATGACCTTTAAGCCGGGCTCGGTGGCTCAGCCTGTAATCCCGCGCCTTTGGGAGGCTGAGGTGAGTGGATTGCCTGAGCCCGCGGGTTCAAGACCCGCCTGGGCAGCGAGACCTCATCTCTACAATAAATCAAAAAATCCGCCGGGCGTGGTAGCGCATGCCTGTAATTCTGGCTACTCGGAAGGCTGAGGCGGAAGGATCGCCAGAGCCCAGCAGGTCGAGGTTGCGGTGGCCGGGAGCAGCCACTGCACTCCAGTCTGGGTGACAGAGTGAGACTCCAACTCAAAAAAAAAAAAAAAAAAGATGACCTTTATAAAATTCCTTGAAAATTATTAAAATAGAGTATATGGTGTGCTGCAGTTTTATGTCTGAAATATTCATTTTTTAAAAGTCTATTAAACCTGAAAACCTATTCTTTTTTTTTCCTTTAAGTGGGAGTCTCACTTTGTAGTCCAGGCTGGAGTGCAGTGACATGTTCACAGCCACTGCAGCCTCGACCTGCTGGGCTCAAGCGATCCTTCCTCCTCAGTCTTCCAAGTAGCTGGAACCACAGGCGCACGCCACCGTGCTCGGCTAATTTTTTGATTTATTGTAGAGATGAGGTCTTACCCAGGTGTCCAGGCTGGTCTTGAATCTCTGGGATTAGGCAATCCTCTTGCCTCAGCCTCTCAAAGTGCTGGGATTATAGGCGTGAGCCACCGTGCCCAGTTGAAAACCTATTCTTCTTATGTCATACAGGCAAGACAAATTTTTCTTTTTCCTTCTCCTTAAAAAAAAAATTCTTGGCATGTAAAGCTTGGGAATATTAGTAGGAGAGCTGGGAGACTACATGAAAGGACTATATGGGGAAGAGAATCCAATAGAATGAAAAATCACTTATTTAAATCATATTTACGTACAAATAGATTTTGTACTTACTAGATCTAAATCATATTTACATACAAATAATTATTGTATAAAGATTATGTAACACGTACTTAATAGTGCACAACAGGAAATAAGAATGTGAATCCCTACTGATGTGGGTTCAAAACATAGCATACAAGGTCTGACAGTTAAGTTCACTAACTTACCCATTGTGTGCTTACGTTGGCAGCACTGTACAGACAACTCGGTAAGGTTTCATGACCTTGGTATACCAGTGTCTCACAACTGTGTTTGTGTCAACATGGCGGTGTCTTGCTGAGTGGCATTCATTATTGTTGCATGTTTTTGTGCCGTCTCGAAAATGTCAGAGCTTGAATGAAAGCAATGAACAAACATTAAATTTCTTGTTAAACTTGGCAAGAGTGGAAGTGAAATCAGGGACATGTTAGTCCAAGTTTATGGGGATAATGTCATAAAGAAAAAACGGCAACGTATAAATGGATTAAACTTTTTTTCGGAGGAGACAGAAAGTGTCACTGACAAAGAGAGGTCAGAACGGCCAGTAGTGAGCAAAACTGACAAAAACACTGCAAAAATTCATTGAATTGTGCATCAATATGTGAGAAGCATAGCAGACCAAATAAACATTGACAAACAGGAACAATCTTGACTGAAAATCTTGGCATGAGAAAGGTGTGTGCAAAAATGGTCCCAAAGGAGCTCTTGCATCCCGACAATGCACCAGCTTATCTGTAAGGAAGTTTTTAGCCTGTAAACAACTGTATTGGAATAGCCTCCCTACTCACCTGATCTGGTCCCCCATGACTTTCTTCTTTACCTGAAGATAATGGAAATATTGAAAGGAAGATGTTTTGATGACATTCAGGACATCAAGGGTAATACAATGACAGCGCTGATGGCCATTCCAGAAAAGAGTTCCAAAATTGTTCTGACAGGTAGACAAGGCACTTGTGTCATTGGATCACTTCCTAAAGGGAGTACTTTAAAGGTGACCATGGTGATATTCAGCAGTGAGGTACGTAGCACTTTTTCGAGTTCATGAAGTTAATTGTCAGAATTTGTATTTAGAGCACCCTAGAGCAACATCTTAGAGGAATTAATAGTCACCAAGTTCTCCAGACAGACACTAGCTGACATACTGCTTTGATATTTCTCATGGTATCATTCAGAAAAAAGTTAAATACATGCAATATTACATTATAACATTGAAAGTAAACATATATGCAAATTATATTTTCCAGTGATGTTAAAATCATTATGAAGAAATAAGCTTAAAAAATTTCTTATGGCCGGGCTTGGTGGCTCAGCCTGTAATCCCACGCCTTTGGGAGGCTGAGGTGAGTGGATTGTCTGAGCCCACGGGTTCGAGACCCGCTTGGGCAGCGAGACCTCATCTCTACAATAAATCAAAAAATCAGCCGGGCGTGGTGGTGCATGCCTGTAATTCTGGCTACTTGGAAGGCTGAGGCAGAAGGATCGCCGGAGCCCAGCAGGTCGAGGCTGCGGTGGTCGGGAGCGGCCACTGCACTCCAGTCTGGGCTACCGAGTGAGACTCCAACTCAAAAAAAAAAAAAAGAAAATTTCTTATGGAATTCCAAACTACTTTTCACTGCATCCTCGACTTTTGCCCTGCCCTTTTCCATTTTTTTGAGTTGGGGTCTCACTGTCACTCACCACTGCAGTACAATGGCACGATCATGGCTTACCATAGCCTCAACCTCCTGGGCTCAAGTGATCATTCTGCCTCAGGCTTCCAAGTAGCCAGGACTACAGGCACCACCACCACCACTGGCTTTTTTTTTTCTCTTTTTTTGTAGAGACGAGGTTGGTCTTGAACTCCTAGACTAAAGCAGTCCTCCTGCCTTGGTCTCCCAAAGTGTCGGGATTACAGGTGTGAGCCACCACACTCAGCCTCAATTATTTTTTAAATCTTTGGTCCCATAATTTTATTTATGTCGATGAGTAGGCTGAGTGGGCAACAGTATGAATCTCACCTCAAAGACTAGCACTAGAGTAAGAAAAAGCACTGGGCCCGGAGTCAGAATATCCAGATTATAATCCTGAATCTTTCATCCACTAGCTTTTTGACACTAAAGGAGTCCAGTAAGTTCTTTAGATTTAAATTGTTCTTGTCTATAAAGTTAAGAATAAGAGAAAAGTGGACCAGAGAATTCATAGAGTTCCTTCCATTCCAATTTCCACCAGTCTTTCTTTTCTAAATGGAATCATCTCCAACACAAAGCTATACTGGGGTGTCAGACATACTGTGACTGACCCTCTGTTTTGCTGCTTTTTGATCCGATGAGAGAAGGCAATCTGCAGACGAATCAACATAACTGGGAGGAAATAATGAAACTGGCTGAATGACAAATGGTTGAGAGATTCCAAGGAATGATATACCTCTTTTACATGCCCCAACACAAAGATGAAGCAGACTGGGGAGGGGGTCAGTTCACTGAACTAGGAGTTGACTATGTATGCAGAAAATTCAAAAGTTGTAGGTCTTTATGGTCGTAACTGCATACATATATGTTCACTTTTCCAATCTAGGTATTGTGGCTAGAAGGTTTATTAAATTTAAATCAGTTCCTCGCTAGAGGCTTAATAATAGTCAAGATCCTTTTTTTATTTTAAAGATGTGAGGTACAGTTCAGGGTAGGTATACAAATGGTCATTATGTAGGTAAAGTTTAGGCCTCCCTCTGGGCCCTACTTCACCTGGTTTGACATCAGGTATGCTTAAATAGTCAAGATTCTACACAGAATTGTAATACACTGATACAGAAGACATTTACTATATATTGTTACCTTTAAGTAAAGTACCTTGTATAATTTTTAGAGTAGTTTCACACACTTTTCATCTCAGTATCACAACTCTAAAAGGTAGAGAGGGCAGGTATAACAGCTCCAGATTATAGACTAGAATCTAAGAGACTCAAAAGATTAAGGAGCAGCTTTATGTTTTTAATTTTAATTTTTTTTTTTTGAGTCAGGGTCTCACTCTGTTGTCTAGGGTGGAGTACAGTGGCATGATCACAGCTCACAGCCAGAACCTCCTGGACTCAGATGATCCTTCGCCTCATCCTCCAAAGTAGCTGTGACTACAGGTATGTGTCAGCATGCCTAGCTAATTTTTTGATTTTCCATAGAGAAAAGGTCTTGCTATGTTTCCCAGGCTGGTCTCAAACACCTGGGCTCAAGCGATCCTCCCACCTGAGCCTCCCAAAGTGCTGGGATTACAGGCATGAGCCACCACACCAGGCCCAGTGCTCTTTTCAAATGTCACCTGGCCACTGCACGCCAGCCTGGGCGACAGTGAGACTCCAACTAAAAAAAAAAAAAAAAAGTAATTGTATCAGAATTCCAAAACATCAGCATTCCAAAAATGTCAGAACAATTCTAAAGGGCTAGTCAATTATCATCATCTGTTTTCCTTTGAACATTGCCTTTTTTTCCTAAAAGGAAATTTTCTTTCTTGGTTTTTAAAGTAAAGAGAGTTGACAAATGGGATTTTAAAAGTATGGATTATATCAAATTTCATGACTGTTCTTTTTTCTTGTTTCAGATTCATATTTTTAAGAATTTGAGACCAAAATTTTTCCATTTAAGCTATATAAAATTACCTTTTCTACTTAGGTAATTTTGCCTTTTTTAAAATTAAAATAAATATTTTGTCTACATGCAAACTGCTAAGAACATTGCATAGGCTGACTTTATTACAATAGGTAATCAGTTTAGACAAGTATTTATATATGAAGGTGTTTAAACATCTTATATAAAATATCTTTAATTTGTACAGATATGGCATTACTTAAATAACTTTTCAACAGATAACAGGAATGCCACTTCAAACTCCTGATCAGAGAATCTGCTTACAGACGCACGAGCATTTTTTCTGATTTGTAGTCTCTTTTCTGCAGACATGGAAAGAATATAAGCCATTGTCTCCGCATAGCCTTCTTCACTCTCAGCCAGAAATCCGGTTATATCGCCTTCGTGAGGAACAACAATGTCGAGCTTCGGGCCCCCTGAATTGTGTGCAAGGATCACTGTGCCAGCTGCCATACACTCCACAACTCCTGAGAACGAAACAAAAAACATGTAGGCTTTTAAGTTTTGTGTGTGTTCATAAGAACAGAGATGAGCAGAAACCTTCAAGCATTTGGAGGCTCATGCGAAATTTAGTCAAATGTCTGCATGTCTATAAATTTGCTCATTTAACCTCCATAGTGCAAAATAAAATAATGTCAAGTTTTTTAGTTTCCAAAGCTTCACAATGAGGCTGCTTCATTCTTAATTAAAGCAAGCAAGTAGATGGAAGAAGAGTTTACAAAAAATAAATACACTGCAGATAACAAAACAAAGTAGAAGACTACAGAATGTCAGTGAAACAGGGGAATATTAACAGGTATTAGAAAGATAAAAGGAATAAAAAGATACCAAAGGAAAAATTTTAAGAGTTCAAATTACATTATTAGCAGAGAAAAGAAAAAAAAGAAAAAAAACACCTTAGTGAAGCAAGCTATGGCTGGCGCTTGTGTTATTATCCACATTTCTGGCCTATTTCAGACCGCTGCGTGCCCCTCAGCAGTGTTGAACTGCAAGTTGTGGTCAGTTTCTGCCAGATGACATGGGTGAAGGTATAACTTCCTGGAGCTAGCCTTTCTTAGCTGTACTCCTAGGAGAATTAAATCTTTCAGAGAATGATTTAAGAAACTGCTACCCCAATTTTCCTTATATAGAATATAAAGAAAAGGGTGAGGTATAGCGCTGATATCATCCTAGATGCACAAAGAGGTTTAATCACTCTGAATGTGTTTTTACAGTGGCAGAATCCCTGCAGAATAGACTTCAGCAGCTCATGCTGTATTCTGCTTGAGGCAGGAGGGCATTCCTTTGTACTCTCTCAGAGACCTCCTCTAATCAATTTTACCCTTCTCACTCTATTGGCCCCCTTTTCTTTATCTTAAATAAAAAATTTTCAAATTGTATGCTAGTTTATAGTTATTTATTTATTTTTTAGAGACAGGGACTTGCTCTGTCGCCCAGACTGGGGTATAGTTGCGTAATCACAGCTCATGGTAGCCTCAAACTCCTGAGCTCAAGTGATCCTCCTGCCCCAGCCTCCTAAGTAGATGGGACTACAGGTGTGCCTCACATCCAGTTTCTACTGACCCTTTCGTATCAGCATTGAAGCTAGCATCCACATGCCCCTCCTCAGATCCCCAACCCCTTCACAGATAAACTACTGCAAGTGTGACCTGCACTCACCAACTCTACTTGCTCACATCTTAATACTCAACCTCTGACTTTTGGCTCATAGTCTGACTTTTGCTTCCACTTCTCCCTTGAAACTGCTCTTGCCCAGGTCACCAATGGCTGCCTTGCCTTCCCCAGCATCTGGGCAGCCTCGATCTATGCTCTTTCCCTTCTTCCCAAAACACTCTTCCTTGGTTCCAAGACACTGCACTGGCCAGCTTTCCCTCTCCCTCTATTTCTTCCTGGCTTCTTTGCTGGTTCCTCATCTACCATTTCTCAACCATTTCTGTTCCCTGCATTTGGTACTAAGAGCTTCTTCTCGCACTGCACACCTTCCCCGGGCAATCTTATCCGCATCCATGGGGGTTTTTATAACAACTTGGACAAGGCCAACTCTTCAACTGTATTTTCAGATCAGGTCCCTCTCCTTGACTTCGGACATATATACGACCACCTCCTGACACATGCATGCACGTGTCCCACAGGTGACTCAAACCCCAGAGGTTCCACACTTGGCTCACCAACTGCCTCTGCTCTTGGGAAAAGCCAACACCACTCACACAGTTGCCCAACCCCCAAACTCTAGGCAGTCATCACGGCCTCCATTTCCTGTTTCATTTGCAGTCCTGTTCAATACTATCTAGATTCTCCGTCAAGCATGTTCACCTACCAAGTTTAGACTGCCAGTACCTCCCACCTGGGTTGCTGCAGCAGCCCAACTTATCCTGTCTTTCCAGTCTTGCTCTCCCTGCTCCTCATCCATACACTCCCCACACAGCAGCCAGAGCGGACTTTTGGAAACAGAAGCTTTTAGATGCAAAACTTAAGTCCTTCTATGCTTTCCCACATGCTTAGCCTGGCTTAGATCACCTCTCCATTGTCTTGCCTTTCCTCCTTCAGCCTCTGGTCATGCTGAATATGTCTGCTGACATTCCTGTTGTCACTCCAGTCACAGTGCTGTTCCCACTGCTGGAAACTCTCCCCTCTTGCCTGGCTACCTTCTAATTATTGTTCAGGTCCCAGCTTGAGTGTGACCTCACTTCCTTGGACAACTGTTCCCCGCCCCCACAAGTCTAGCGTTTCTCTTGGGTGCTTTCACATCACCCTGCACTACCCTAGTACAGCACTTGGCATACTGCACAGCACATGCCTATGCAGGAAGTCTTATGGTATGTCCTGTCTCTGTCATACTGTAGCACCCACTTGAGTGCCTGGCACAAGGTGAATGCTCAGTAAGTTTCTGTGGAAGGAAGCACAGGATATCAGATCCCATGCAGAAGACTGAATCAACAAGTGCTTGCTGAGCATCTGGGCTTAGTACTGTGCTACTACCTAGGGATAAAAAAGCATAAGAGAAACTAGTCTTAAAACAGGAAACTTCACTCTTATGTTTTCCTGTTTTCTCCTAACAGCTAGCAAAGTGAGACATACATCCTGACCCAAACTCAACACAAAATGGTATGTGTGCTTAATGGAAGTCAGAATAGAGACAGCAATGTGCTAGAATAAACAGGAAAGGCTAAAGGGCAAGGAGATTTAAGTTGAACACTTACAATGGGATTTGGCACAAAGAGAAGTGGCCATTCTAATAAAAGACTAAAAGAATGACTGTTAGAAGCCCACATGGAGACAGTGGTTCTCAGCTTTACAACAGAGTTGCCCGAGCAGCTTTACCAAAACTCATCTACCTGGGCCCTGACCAGAGATTCTGATTTGGTCATTCAGTAGGATTACGGTAGGGCCCAGGAATCTGTACCAGTATGTAAATGGGGTGAGATGAAGAGAAAAAACATGGCAGATAAGAGCAGGGGCTATCTGGGTTAGAATCTGAGCTCTCCCACTTACCATGCAATTGACCTTGAGTGATTTCTAAACTTTCTGTGCAGGAGTTGTCTTATCTATAAAATGGGAATAATAGCTGGGTGCAGTGGCTCCAGCCTGTAATCCCAGCACTTTGGGGAGGCAGAGGTGAGAGGATTGCCAAAGCCCAGAGGTTCAAGACCAGCCTGGACAACTTGGTGAGGCCTCGTCTCCACAATAAACAAAAAAACTAGCTGGGTGGTAGCACCCACCTGTAGTTCCAGCTACTTGGAAGGAAGGCTGAGACAGAAGGATCGCCTGAGCTCAGCAGGTCAAGGATGCAGTGGCCGTGAGCAGTGTGCCACTGCACTCCAGCCTGGGTGACAGAGTGAGACTCCGATTCACACACACAAAAAAAGGAAGAATAATATCTATTGAATAGGGTTTTAGAGAGGGTTAAATTAGCTAATACTTGTAAAAATCTCAACACAGTGACCTGCACACAATAAGTGGTCAATAAATATTAGCGGCTATTATTAACCACTGTCTTACAGGGTCTCAAATGAGGAAAGCATATTTGATGGGTTAAGAGAAGAAGAGAATCAGGACTTGATGCAGACTTCAGAGTATTATAATCTTATCAACCTAAAATGTACATTATATGGCAGCAAACTCACCAATCCCAAAATGCTCATTCCACATGGTGTGCAGACCAATTGTTGCTTCAGATAAGTACTTCTTTAATTCATCAAATGGAATGTTTATTTTAAATTCCACATCTTCTTGAACTCCTAAATCCTCAGTCAGCCTTCTCAGTTGGTTTACCCTAAGTTCATCATCTTTGTTACGACAACCTCCAATGAGGACAAGTTTAGGAGAAGGTGGTGACTCAGCCACCTTCTTACGGAGCAATTTAGCGAAGGCTCTGATCTGCAAAGGATGATTCTTTTCAGGCCGAAACTGGCCAATAGAAACCAGCAAATGTCCTGAGGTCTTCTTTTTCTCATGTAAGGGAATGTCCAGAAACGTCTGTACATCACAAGGTGGATAAACAATGTTAGTGCAATTCCCAACCTTCCACAGTGAGAGAATATGGTTTAGTGTCCAAGAAGAATTGACCATGACTACATCACTGCAAGAACCAACAAGTCCATAGATAAAAGCAAATAAGTAGTAGTAGATGAGCTTTACTTTGCTGAGAAAAGGATTCCTGGTAATGAAGGCTGCATTATTGAATCCAACATTTTGATTCTTCACTACAGAGAGCATGTCAGTGCTAATAGTGGGATAATGAACATAGCTTCCAACTCGGCAACTCCCTATATACTTAAACAGAGGAAGTGTGAAAGCATATCCCATTGAATCGATGTAAACATCAGGAACACACTGCATCAGAGCTTCCCATCCAAGAAAGATGGATCCTAGACTTTGGCCCAGCAGTGTAAAGTGAGGATAAAGAGAATCTTCCACAAGGTAGCGCTTCCTTAAGAAAACAAACTGCACTGGGCAAATTAATCTGATGTTAAATCTTCTGAAAGCACCTTCTAGTATCTGTTGACCGCTGATATTAACATCGCCAGTATAAACCACATAAACTGCTTCGGGATACCTAAATAGGACATAATGGTTAAGAATGACATTAATTCAGGTTAAAAATCAAGCAAAAAGTTGTAGATAATTATTACCTCACAATGATTAAGAAGCATATTTTTATACCTTTAGAAGTGTTTTCCACTGTTTTTCATTTATTGATTATAACTCCCGACTTCATCCTTTCCTGAGTCTTGTACTGCCCTACAATAAAATGTTAGTCCTCCAAATGATACCATATCGTCTAGTTCTTTGCTTTCTTCCACTGAGTTTTTCACATAGAGCAGGCAGCAACAAAAATTGCTGATTTAAAATGAGACATTTTCATTTTTCAGAAATATTCAAAAATTTTGACAATGTTCAGTAAAATATCGTTCTGAAAGGGCAAAACCCCAAATGGAGTTTTTCTGGTCTCCTTGAGCTCATAAACAACAATGATCCTTTTCTAGAACACCCCAGGCAAGTCACAAGACACTAAGAATAACATCTCCCCAAAATTTTTCTCGCAACTACTGGCCCTACTCATCTCATCGATGTGACTGACCTACCCATCCAGCTACCAGCCCACCTTTATCTATGAGTTCGTGGCTGACCCACCCATCCAACTGCAGTCAGAGATATGGGAAACAGACCCCATCACCATGGAAACCTGCCCCCAACAAAGGGAAGCTTTTTAAAGCCCTCAACCTCAAGCATTTGCTACCACTTCAAGCGTCTGGCCCCTTCTATCCCTTGAGAGTGAATCCACTCTTTTCTGATCTACTTTCTTCCTTTCTTTTTTTTTTGAGTTGGAGTCTCATTCTTGTCGACCAGTCTCATTCTTGTCAACCAGACTGGAGTACAGTGGCACGCTTACAGTCACCGCAGCCTTGACCTGCTGGGCTTAGGCAATCCTTCCACCTCAGCCTTCCAAGTAGCTGTAACTAAAGACACATGCCACCACGCCTGACTAGTTTTTGTGATTTATTGTAGAGACAAAGTCTCAACAAGTTGCCCGGGCTGGTCTCGAATCCCTGGGCTCAAGCAATCCTCTTGCCTTGGCCTCCCAAAGTACTAGGATTACAGGCTGAGTCACCACGCCCAGCTGTTTCTGATCTACTTTCTAAATTATCTTTTTTCTAATCTAATTTCTGTGCAATTCGTTGCATCTTTCCTGCGACACCAGCCCATTGACCTAACATTTTGGTGGCCTGTATAGGGAGATCTGCAGAGTTCCCTCCATGCTCTCTCTCTCTCTCTCCTCTTTACCATCTCAAGTCTCTCTCTGTGGACTGCATTGGAACTCAGAGACAACTGATGGTTCTGACTGGGGCTGCTCTCTAGTAAACCTGAAGGTCCCAGGAAAAGCTGACAGACCACTAGAGCCTGTTAGGTTGAGAGGCCAGAGCCTGCTCTTTACCTCCTCATCTCCTTTCTAATTCAAGTCTATCCATGGACTGCGCTGGATTTTGGAAGCCAACTGACGGCCTTTTCCCAGGACTTCACTCTGGAAAGGCTAGAAGGCCCCTGAAAGAAAGTCTTGGACTGCCATCGACTGATATGATGAGAGACGAGGTCCTTGGCTCTCTTTCTCTCTCTCCCTGTCTCTCTGCTCACCTTGCCTTCCTCCTTCACTGCCTGCCAGCAAACTACATTGACTGGACCCTCCCTGTTACCTTGGCTTTATCTGGTACATTTCAATACTGATGAGTCCATATATTACCTTCTCCCCTTATTTTTTTTTTTTTGAGTTGGAGTCTCACTCTGTCACCCAGACTGGAGTGCAGTGGCCGCTGTCGGCCACTGCAGCCTCGACCTGCTGGGCTCCGGCGATCCTTCCGCCTCAGCCTTCCGAGTAGCCTGAATTACAGGCGCGCGCTACCATGCCCGGCTAATTTTTTGATTTTATTGTAGAGATGAGAGCTTGCCTGCCCAGGTGGGTCTCGAACCCGCGGGCTCAGGCAATCCACTCACCTCAGCCTCCCAAAGGCGCGGGATTACAAGCTGAGCCACCGAACCCAGCTACCTTCTCCCTTATTAAAAGGTCTAGGAACAAACTTGAAAAGACACTTTCTTTGTTCAGAAGCTTTCTCTCGCTGGGGCTTCGGGCCCACCACCCCCCTCCATCCCGAAATCTGGGTACTAAGTCTTCCAAACACACATGGGAGCAGTCTTGCCGCTGGCAGAAGGACTGCCTCTAATGGGTTGAAGGGCTCAAGAGGACACCCCGTTCTCACACGATACCCACACATTCAGGGTGATTCCACTGATTCTCTTGGGATGCCAACTGAGAATGTGGATGGGTTTCTCTTTTTCCAGCTGCCTGCCTGAGACCATTCTCAGGACCACTTCCTTTTTTCTCTTTAGAATTCCTCATGGGGAATCGTCACTATGGGGTGGCCAAGGGCCCCCCATTGAAATGTAATTCTAAAAGATCTCAGGACCCTCTACTAGAGAAAGACATCTGCCCTAAGCATTTTTTTCCCCTCAATACCAGTCAGGTGACCAGGAGGTGGGGCCCAAGGCAGGTCTCTTGCCTCTAATACTCTCCTTCAACCTGACCTCTATTGCTGCCACAAGGGCAAGTAGTCCGAGGTTCCTTCTAAACAAGCTTTTCTAAAAATGGTGCCGCCTAGACCCTTGTTCTTCCTGTGGCATACTCCTAACTCCTTCTTTAATTACTTTATCTCCTTCCTGCTTTCCTTCTGACATCTCTGATCCAGCCGATCTAACTCGCCCTTTCTCTAAAACACAATTCCTACCCTCCTACACTCATTTGGCCCCTCAGCCTTCTCGCCCTCCTCTTTTTCTTTACCCACCAGAGGGAAGGCCGACACCAACTGCAGCAGCAATCAACCCTAGCCTCCTTTCCCCTTCTCTGCTGCCTTCAACCCCTCACCTGTCCATAGCCCTTCTGGGAAGCCCTTTCAGGCTTCCACCCAAAGCTTACCAGTTTCCCCTCAGGGAGATGGCCAGAGCAAAAGGTATTAGAGTCTATATTCCCTTTTCTATATTAAATCTCTCAAATTAACTCTAAACGAGAACTATCAACCCTCCTGGATAGAAACAAAAGGGATCATGTGTCAGTTTTTAAAAAAGGCTGTTAACTCACAACCTTGTCATTCTAATCTGCTTTTCCAAACCAAACTTCCAAGTGCTCTAGTAAAATCTTACTTCCTATGACTCTACCGTGTGCTAAAACATTAGTGCTAAATAACACCAGTGTTTATTATGTCAGGCTTGCTAAAGGTTTTTTTAGAAGAAAGTTGGGTCACTTTACTGAGCCCAGTATTTCTGTGGGATGGGCAAAATTCTGGATACTCTGTGTAGTACAATGAGGCATGAGAACTGATCACTCTCACCTAATTGTCCACACCTCACAACTATTTGTTTTCCAAAAGCCTCCTCCCAATCTCTGGAACCTCCTAGTCTGTAATTTAGTGGTTTAAAAAGGGTCTTAACAAATCTGCCTGTTCATAATTGAAAATAAGTAGGGACAAACAATTTCATATCCACGTGGTCAGTTCACTCTAAAAGGGTTCTACATCAGACCATTACAAATGGAAGTGGTCAAAAGTTTCATATGTACAGGCATTTTAAATTTTTTTTATTTTTATTTTTATTTTTGAGTTGGAGCCTCACTCTGTCGCCCAGACTGGAGTGCAGTGGCCACTCCCGGCCACCACAGCCTCTACCTGCTGGGCTCAGGAGATCGTTCCGCCTCAGCCTTCCAAGTAGCTGGAACTACAGGAGCGTGCTACCACGCCCGGTTAATTTTATTTATTTATTTATTTATTTATGGTGAGAAGATATATATTTAGAATTAGCCAGCTGGACTCTGTTTAAATGATCCCAATTTTGTTGGCAACATCCAAAGCATCATAATCAGGAGCCAGTCAAATATATGCCTTCTTCTCTCCATCAGGCCTAATCAGGGTGTTGACCTTGGCAACATCAATGTCATAGAGCTTCTTCACAGCCTGTTTTATCTGGTGCTTGTTGGCTTTAACATCCACGATGAATACGAGTGTGTTGTTGTCTTCTATTTTCTTCATGGCAGACTCAGTGGTTAGGGGAAACTTGATGATGGCATAATGGTCAAGCCTGGGAGAGAGGCAAAATGGTGGTCACCTGGTCTGGGCCCCGTACAAGTATGGGTCCTCTTCTGGAAGCCAAGGCTAGGAGAGACTAGGTGCATCAGATAAGATAGCAATCATTTTGTTCAGACTTTGGTCGCTTTACAGTGTCATCACCTGCATAATTTTTAATTTATTGTAGAGATGAGGTCTCACCAAGTTGCCCAGGCGGGTCTCAAACCCACGGGCTCAGGCAATCCACTCACCTCAGCCTCCCCAAAGTGCTGGGATTACAGACTGAGCCACGGAGCCCGGCTGTACAGGCATTTTTTAAATCTCTCTACTTTGCAAGCAAAGTTATATCCTACGGGCTATTACATGCCCAACTCCAAAGGCTAGCATTGGAACTACAGGTACCAATCTTCCAATTACAAAAAAAAAAAACTTTTAAGGTTTTAACAGAAACATTAAAGAAGCAAAAGGATGCCAACATGGAGAGCAGCAAGACCAGAGGGCCAAAAACAGGTATTCCACTTGGCAATTGCCACTAGCAACAAGACTTCAGCTACCTGACAGAAACCTGGTAAGAACAAACTTGCTAAGGGGGATGGTGTCTGTTGCTATGGGTACAATCTATGAGTGGCACTTGAAGCACAGTTAACCCAAAGAGGACTAAACCTCCAGGACCTTGTCTACTGTGCAGGCCACAGAGCCACTGGGGTGCAGGTACCCCTTTTCTGGAGGGAAGGGGGAACACCTGGCTCAGGAAATGGTGGCCACTGAGGAATCCTGAAAATCTGCTGAAGTGCCTGGTACCACCAGCTTAGTACCATCACTCCAACAACCCCCAGGTGAATATTAGGGCACTGAAACCCAAATTAATTTCTTAATTAACACAGGTGCCAGCCACTTGGTCCTTCCTGGTCATCAATGTTGGACCATATAGTCTTGTCTTAATTAGAAGTTACTAAAAAGTTAATTCAAATTATAGACATAAAAAGTTATCTATAAAAAGGTTAAAAAAGAACTGTTTTTTGGAGGGGGACTTACTGGATATTTTAAGATCCAAATTTCGAGCTATGGCCTCACTGCTAAACTTCTCTATGAGACTACTGAGGGACCAGAACATAAGCCTCTTAATTGGTAGTTCCCAATATATAAGGCCTTTAATATCCTTAAAATGGCCCTGACCTTTCCAAACCTCCAAAGGAATTTTCTTCTCTATACAACAGAGTGGGGAAGGAAGAGATGGATTCAGACAGGCGTCTGCTGTCTTGGTTAGTTTTTTTGTTTAAGAATAAATTTCCATCAAAAAGCAAGGTTTTTACTTTTCAAAATCTTTGGACTATCACTTTGGCTAAATGAGCAACGTTTACAATGGCCTGTAATCCTATGTTATAACATCATGCTTTTAAAACCTTTAATACCTAAACTTTTCAACATGTAAAGTTTCAGGTTCTCCAATCAGTCTCTCTGAGGTAGAAAACAAAAAGAGGCTCCCCCCCACACTCCTCCTGAATGGCCTGCAAACAAGGTAAATTGTTTTGTAAACAACAACTATTGTAAAATCTAAAATGGTATCTGAGATCTCTTCCAAACTTTGCCTTTACAGGCCTCAGTCATTCACAGATCTTGACAAATGCTTTTCAGTGCCAAATTGCTAACGACTTAAAATTTCCCTCCAGGCATAAGGATTGCTAATCCAACATAGGATTGATGACAGAATAACCTTTTTGTTTAAAGTATCACTAATAATTTTTGCTATAGAACATCTATTTCTTGAAGCTATTTGGTCTTACAAATAAGTAAAGTATGTTCTTGTAAAATAAATTTAGGGCATATATCTTTCTACCTAATTTCTCCAAAATTTGGAAGCTATTAATTTGTTAAGAGTATGTTTTTTTGCATAAGTTCAATAAGAACTATTTTCTTTTGTAACAAAATGTGATTGAAAATACTGGTTGCAGCCGGGTTTGGTGGCTCAGCCTGTAATCCCGTGCCTTTGGGAGGCTGAGGTGAGTGGATTGCCTGAGCCCGCGGGTTCGAGACCCGCCTGGGCAGCGAGACCTGTCTCTACAATAAATCAAAAATCAGCCGGGCGTGGTAGCACATGCCTGTAATTCCGGCTACTTGGAAGGCTGAGGTGGAAGGATCGCTGGGGTCCAGCAGGTCGAGGCTGTGGTGGCCGGGAGCGGCCACTGCACTCCAGTCTGGGCGACAGAGTGAGACTCCAACTCAAAAAAAAAAAAAAGAAAATACTGGTTGTTTTATCAAGGCTTTCTGGAAGACTGTTTCAAAACAAACTGCTTTAAGGAATTAAGACTAAGATCTATAAAGGGCCAATAGAAAGCCCTTGAAAAGGCTAGCCTAGTCTACACAGGTCTATACAGTAAATCCTTGGCTAACTCAAAGGTTCCTGACACATCTAATGTAAAGTTTCTTATGAAAAGAGTCTCAACAAAGCCAATTCAAAAAAGCCTATAATGGCAAGGAATTATTCTTGCTGCACTTCATATACAAATAAGTCTAAAACCTATTTTATGAATAAGTAGGTCCTACTATAATTTACCTTTAATAAAAACGGAGAACTAAAGAGAAAATATTACTCAAAAATATAGTACACCTGTTTCAAATTCTTTTGTTTATTATTATTTTCTACAGTTTAAACTACAACCTAACTACTTATCTCCAAACTAACTGTCAAATTTTTTTGCTTCAGACTTTCTCAGTCAAACTTGGTTTCCTCTGCTTTTCAACATTTATGGTATCCTCTGTATATATTAAAAAAAAAAAAAGTTCTGACTTTCCCTTCTTGGGCTCCCTCATAACTGTCTATAAATTCCCAACACAAAACCCAAAGGAACTTGGAAACAAGCTGCGGAGACATCCACATATAGACTACGGAGTTCATTAGTACAACAGTGAAAACCGCTTGAATTCCTGTAGTGGGTGCTGAGTTCACTGGGGTAACTATTTATAAATATATCTTACCATATATCAAAGCCTTAATATGTTGTAACAGCAGTTATAATAGCCCTTACAGTATTATTAATTCTAATAGAATGCACTTTTACACAGTGCTTTGTGTACAGACACTAAAAATATTCCAACAACTCCATTGGCTACTGTCCCCTCATCTCTTCCTCTTTAGGCAGGTAGGGGCATCTCTGTGCTCCAATTCAGCAGGAAGTAGCTACAGAAGACACACCACTGTCCATGTTCCCCAATATTAAATAAGAATATTTCAAAACAAGCAGAGGAGGGAATGAAAGGACAGAGTCCCAAATAGAGTTTCTCTAGTCTCCTTGAGCTCATACATGACAATAAACCTTTACTGGAACCCTGGGCAAGTCACAAGACATTAAGAATAACCTCTCCCAAGAATCTGTCTTTCAGTTATTGGCCCTGCCTTTCTCACCTATTTGACTGACCTACCCATCTAGCTACCAGCCCACCTTTGTCTATGTGCTAGTGACTGACTCACCCATCTGTCATGGCATTTTGTCCCCCAAAAAGGGAAGCTTTAAAAAGTCTTCAATCTCAAGCATTCACCACTACGTTTCCTTCAAGCATCTGGTCCCTTCTCTCCCTTGAGAAGCAAATCCACTCTTCTCTGATTTTCTCTCTAAATAAACTATCTTTTCTAATCTAATTTCTGTGCAAAGTCTTGTATCTTACCCACAGCACTAGCCCACTGACCTAACAGGTTCTTAATAAATACTCATAACAGTAAAATGCACCAAACATGTCTCCAGACAGTATCATAATGCTAAAGCATTACTCAGTGTGTTTTTTTTTTTTTTTTTTTTTTTGAGTTGGAGTCTCACTCTGTTGCCCAGACTGGAGTGCAGTGGCCGCTCCCGGCCACCGCAACCTCGACCTGCTGGGCTCTGGCGATCCTTCCGCCTCAGCCTTCCAAGTAGCTGGAATTACAGGCATGCGCTACCACGCCCGGCTGATTTTTTGATTTATTGTAGAGATGAGGTCTCGCTGCCCAGGCGGGTCTCGAACCCGCTGGCTCAGGCAATCCACTCACCTCAGCCTCCCAAAGGCGCGGGATTACAGGCTGAGCCACCGAGCCCGGCTATTACTCAGTGTTTTTACTGAGAAACACAAAAAGGTTTTAAGAACTAGATCTTGTGCCTGCATCACAATCAGATATGATATAATTAAAATGAAAATATCTAAAAGTATATTCTTAAGATTTTTGAAACTTTAGTCTTCTTCTGATTGTGTTATAAGTTTTCTTCAAGCCATACAATATTTATTAAGTATCTAGTATGAGATGCTAGGTTTTGGTGATACAGAGATGAGAGAGACCTTTATTCTCAGGAGTTCAGTCCAGTGGAGAAAACAGACATTCAAGGAAGAACTTAAAAAAACCTAGAATTTATTTATAAAAAATTGTGTATTTATTCTTACATGTTTAAACCTCAGTTGAGATGCTTTTTCCACTGCTCAGAACAGTTTCTGAACTTGTCAATTTTGAAGTCTTTTAGCGTTTCTGCCATTTTTAAATACATTTTGTCCACACTGGCAAATCATTTCCCTTTGAAGACTTTCGTCATCCAGGGAAACACAAAAAAATTGCTTGGGGCAAGATCGGTTGAATAGGGAGGGTGGGGCATGAGGGTCATGCCATTTTTGGGGCCAAAAACTGCTGAACACTCAGTGCAGTGCGGACAGGTGTGTTGTCATGGTGGAAGAACCAGTCACCTGTTTGCCACAAGTTGGGATACCTCTTCCACAAATTGTAAGGTAAACTTCTCAGATAAAAACTTTGGTTGACTGTTGATCCAGGGGAACTAATTCTGAGAGTTCTACAAAGGGCTTGTCCCCCAAAAGGTAATTCTGGTTTTATTTTGGTTCCATCTTGTATAAACAATTGCTAAACTGTGTGATATGCATTGATAAAGGTGGCCACAGGATGCAATGAAAGCCTGAAAGATGAGAATCTAACCACTCCTCCCTGGTCCCCTCCCAGTCACTGTTTACCTAAAAGCCAGAATAAGCCTTTTAAAATTCTTACAAAGATTGTCATCTCTGGTAGCTTAAAATGGCCACAAATTCGTTGATGCTTTCCCATTGAGAGGTGAGAATCTATGTCCCCACTCCTGGAATAACAGTGGGCTCTGTGACTGAGAATATGGCAAAAGTGATATCAGGCCAGTTTCCCAACACAAACTCTAAAGAAACTGGCAGCTCCTACTTCTTGTCTCTTGGAATGCTCCCTCTAGAAGACAGCTGTTATAAAGTCCAGCCCTCCCGAGACTGCTATGTTTTGTGTAAGACCAAAATAGTCAAGTGAAAAGCCTGCTTGGCAAGAGATGCCTGAAAGCCCCCAGTATGCCAGTCATCCCAGGCCAGGAACCAGGGAGTGAATGAAGAAGACTTCAGATGTCCCCAGCCCCAGCTGCCATCTGACTGCAAGAGTATAACAGACTACAAACAGGGCACAGGAGACAGTCAACACCCAAACTAGAAGAAATAATAAAGTCCTGTTTTAAGCCATTCAATGTGGAGTGATTTTTATGCAGTAGATAATCAGAAATATCATCTCTGTTGACAATCCTCATGTGGTTTTCCATAGTGATTAGAATAAATCTAAACTTCTTCCCCTGCTTACTCAAGTCCAGCACAAGCGGACCCCTGTCTCCTTCTGTAACCTCTCCCCTCATGCTCTCCTTTGCCCACTAGGGTATGGCCAAGCTGTGAAGAAGCCAAGCTCCAACCAGCTTTAGGAAATTGCAGTGAATTCTCTTTTCTTGTCATTTAGAACATGTGCTCTAGACCAGGTGTGGTTGCTCATGCCTACATTCCAAGCACTTTGAGAGGCCAAGCCTGGAGGACTGCTTGAGGACAGGAGTACAATACCAACCAGTACATACCAAGACCAGTCTCTATTAAAGAAAAAACAAAAAAACCAGAAACATACACACACAAAACATGGGCTCTAGTGCACCAGTTTCCTACTATGTCAAATGGGGATAATCTAATAGTAATAACTACATTAAGGCTGTTTTGAGAATTGAGTGATGTAAAGCACTCCACACAATGCCTGACATATAACAGACACTCATTAATGCAGCTATTTTTGTCATTCAGCTTTCTGTTAACTGTTATCTCCTCAGGGTCTCACTCAGTTGCCCAGGCTAGAGTACAGTGGCAGGATCACAGCTCATCACATCCTTGACCTCCTAGGCTTAGGTGATCCTTCTGCCTCAGCCTCCTAAGTAGCCAAGACTACAAGCATGTGCCACCATGTTCAGCTTAATTTTTTATTTTTTTGTAGAGACAAAGTCTTGCTATGTTGCCTAGGCTGGAAATACTGCATACCTTGAAGAAGTACTTTTTAAAAAAATTTTTTGGAGAGTTGGGGGGGTCTCATTATGTTGCCCAGGCTGGACTCGAACTCCTGGTCTCAAGGGATTCTCCCCTCTTGGCCTCCCAAAATGCTGGGTGTGAGTCACTGGACCCTGACCAAGACACTCATTATCCTACTTTAACTTTTTATATAGCACGTCTACTTGATAATTTTCTTCTTTGCTTATTATCTTGTCTCTTTCAATGAAAATCTAAGGTCCAGGAGTGAAGGACTTGATCTTGTTCACCACTTAACCTCAACTCCTAGAGCAGTGCCTGATAATAGTTTTCCTCATATAATAAAACAGGAATGGAACTCATACCTTACACTTTTTCCTTTCTAGAAGGCAATCATAGGTATTCGGGAGGGGCGTAAGAGGGTAGGGATTAGGAAGCCTAAAACATATAAGAATATATAATACCATGTTCTTTCTAACATAGTTAACCTAAGACTAAGACTATCCAATTGGTAATGATATCAAGAGTCAAATAGATACTTTCTTTTTTTTTTTTTTTTGAATTGGAGTCTCACTTTGTCACCCAGACTGGAGTGCAGTGGCCGCTCTCGGCCACCGCAGCCTCGACCTGCTGGGCTCCAGCAGTCCTTCCGCCTCAGCCTTCCAAGTAGCTGGAACTACAGGCGCACGCTACCACACCCAGATAATTTTTTTGATTTATTGATTTATTGTAGAGATGAGGTCTTTCATAGAGATTATTCCTATGGGATGCCACTGACTGAAAGTATTCAGGCTTACAGTGCTCTGCAATACTTGGTATACTTATGTTTATTGCTTAATGTCTTCTGCATCACAAGGGAACTAGTTGTAACCATTCAATTATGCCATAAAAGGGCAGATACTTTCTCCATCTATTTCCATATCATAGCAACTAAAACTCAACAGGGTCATATAAGGCAGGTGGGCATATGAGATAAATATTTTCTTATTGAAGAAGAGTGGAAAAAAGAAATCCTGGCTATCAATAAGGTACCAGAGAAAGATGAATTTTTGAATAATTATTTTTAAAACATGGTAATAATATAGTAAATTAGCTAAGAAAGATGCATACCCACTTTTTTTGCAGGGCTCTTAAGGCACACCATAAAACTCTTTCTCCTCCTCCACCAGCATTGCAGTATGGATGAAAAAATGCAATCACCATTTGAGTTTTCCCATTTTTGCTAGTTGACATGGACTTTTTCTTCTTCTGTAGGAGCAGTCTGATTCCCCAAAGGGCAATGACGAAACATGCACATAAAGTTCCACATACAATTAGCCCAGGGAAGAATAGTGAATAAAAAAACCTGAAATAAGAGGGGGAAGTTGAAAATTAATATGATGCCCATTAAATAAAAAGGACTACAAATTAAAGTAACTTGTGCATATCTACTTTACATTTTAGTAACAAAGAGAATTGTAATTTGTAAGTCTGCTAACAAAATACTCAAGTATTAAAAGTCTTTCAATTATGAAAATACTAATGCTACCAAGTTCCAACATTGAAAGTATAAATCCCCTTTAATTCCAATCTTCATAGCATGCTAGCAATTTGATATACTTTAATCAACAATAAAAGTCAACACTGAGACACCTTTCTCCTAATTCAGTGTGTATGTTAGGAGCTTAAAACCAAATTTAACTATTAACCTAAACAAGACATGATTAGAAACAGCATCCAATGCTTATAAGAACAAAATATAATCCTAAGAAATGCGTCTTTTGAATGATTGATAGTTCATTAATTAAAAGTTTGGAGAGGTTGGGGGTGGTGACTCACGCCTATAACCTCAGCACTTTAGGAGGCCAAGCAAGGGGACTGCTTGAGCCCAGGAATTCGTTTGAGACCAGCCTGAGAAATACAGCGAGTGAGACTTCTTTAAAAAAAAAAACATTATACTCAGTGATTTATCACAGAAACAGAGTACCACATGTTCTCACTCATAAGTGGACCTTGGAACAATTATCATAATATTATAAGAAAGGGACTAGCAGTAGTGGGGAACTGCCAGGGGAAGGGCGTAGGATTGGTAGTTGAGGGAAACTGCCAGGGGAGAGAGGGACACACCTCATCAACAAGGGTACCTGCATAATGAACATTTATATACCTAACCCTGACTTGTGCCCCACATCTTTAAAATTAACTGTTTTAAAGTTTTAAAAAAGTTTGGTGAGATAGTAAATAATTGTTATTCTCTCATTTCACCTTAAGTAGAACAATTTCTGAGGTAAAGGAATACAACTTAGATGTGTCCAGTTCTATTTCCAGTTCTGCTTTCGACCTGTTTGCATGACCTGATACCACCACCTTCCCTTATGTACCTCTGAACAAGCTGCCAAAAATCCACTAATGTTCTACTTAATGCACATTAGTAAACCCATTCACAAACTGTTACAGGTTTCTCTATTACTGTCAGTTGATTAAAGGCTCTGCAAAACCAAGGACCCAGCTTGCTCATTACTGTATCCCCAATGTCCAGGATAGTGCTCAGCACAGAGACGCCATCCAATAAGTATTTGTCTGAATGAAAAATTTTATTACCTCTTTAGATGTCTCTTAAAATATGTTAAAGTAAAATTTCAAGGTATGTTTTTCTTTTATGGTTGGCCAATATAGTTGGTACCTAACTTAATATTTTTTATACCCTGAATTTATAAGAGATTTGAGGAACTTATAAGATATAAAAACAATAAAATACCAAATGTTAAATAATAAAAAGCCACGGCCAGAAAAAATAGAATAAAAGATGGTGCGTATGTTAGGGTGGGGCTGATGGGGGACACAGATATCTACAAGTTTATATATAAAAGTAGATAGGGTTCTGGGCTGCTTAGTGACCAGAGCAAACAGGGTATTTTGTGTAGTTACATAGTTTTCATTATCCATCAGTAGAAAACATACAAATTATTCAGAGAAGTAAATATTTTATTGATCATTAGGGTTTACAAGTCTTTTTTTCTAATATAGAGACAGAATCCCAATATGGAGCGCCGACTTGGTCTCAAACTCCTGGTCTCAACTGATCCTCCAGCCTTGGCCTCCCAGTGTTGGGATTACAGGAATGAGCCACCACACCCAGCAGATAGTTTTGAAATAAATTTCCCATGTGGGATTTCCTATTGTGAACAAATCTTCAAGAGGTATTTCACTTATAAAATAATTTGGTCTCAGGACACTCTTAAAAATTACTGAGGGCGCAATATAGTTTTTGTTTACATCAGGATAAACAATAGCATCACTACTGACATTTTGGACCAACTAATTCCTTGTTTGCGTGTTGGGAGCCAGCCACGGAGGCCCACTGAGTGTTAGAGATCAGGAAGGGCCATTGACCCCGAGACCACTAGGATGTGTTTGGGAGTTGTTGACCCCATTTTTTTTTTTATTGACATAAAACAATTAGGAAAGGCTTTTGTTGGCTTTGAAAGAAAATTTTGAGACTAAAATATATATAGTTAAACCTGGGAGTCTATTGTTTTTATTTTTTGATTTCCTGTAGAGATGAAGTCTCACCAAGTTGCCCAGTCTGGTCTCAAACCCCTGGACTCAGGCAGTCCTCTCACCTCTGCCTCCCCAAGTGCTGGGATTATAGGCTTGAGCCACCAAGCTCCTGGTCTGAATCTAAAGATTTTTAATAATAATTCCATCAAAGGATTCAGGTGGGAAAATTAATGTGATAGGCTTTACAAATTTAACTATTTAACTTAAAAATCAGAAAGCTGGGCTTGGTGGCTCACACCTTATAATTTCAGCACTTTGAGAGGTAGAGGTGAGGGGATTGCCTGAGCCCAGGGTTTGAGACAAGCCCAGGTAACTTGGAGAGACCTTGTCCATACAATAAATCAAAAAATTAGCCGGACATGGTAGTGCGCATCTGTTGTTCCAGTTACTTGGAAGGCTGAGGTGGAAGGATCACTTGGACCCAGCAGGTCGAGGCTGCAGTAGCCATGAGCGTTCCACTGCACTCCAGTCTGGTCAACAAGAGTGAGACTCCAACTAAAAAAAAAAAAAAAAATTAGCTGGGTGTGATGGTGCGTGTAGTCCCAGCTACTTGGGAGGTTGAGGCAGGAGGATCCTTTGAGTCCAGGAATTTGAGACTGCAGTAAGCTATGATTGTGCCACTGCACTACAGCTTAGGTGACAGAGCAAGACCCTGTCTCTAAAAAAATAAAATAAAATAAAATAAATACACACACACATGTATATATATATTTAAAATAAAATAATGATTATAGAATTTAAGGTAGTGGGGACAAAAATTAAGACAAAAAAATTAAGACAAAAATACCTGAACTTTGGGGAACGTATGTATACACTACTATTCAGGAAGCCACGGTGTTAATTTAAAATTTTCAACCTAAACAAAAATATGTAGGTGTTAAAAGAATGAGGTAAGTAGAATATACTAGACCTTATGTTTTATTAGTGTAGGGCAAGGCATTTAAAATACAGTAGTGTTACAACAACAAGGTGGGAAAAAGTCTGGAGAATTTTCACCAAAATGTTAACAGTGGCTATCTCAGGATGGTAGCATTCCTGTGGATTTTTCCTTTTATTCATCGATTTCCCAACTTTTCTAGAACAGTATTGTCCATGTAATACAAATACGTAGATAAAAATGATGTAAGCATCAACCATGAAATATAAACCAATGTTTGATCAAGAAGCAGAGGAGTCAACAGAAGCTTTGTATTTAAGTGACGTTAACAATGGCAGTTTTGGTGCGTTAAAGAGGAGAAGCTAAGAGATGAGAAGGACGATCTGGGTTTATTTCCCGAAAAGAGGCACGATAGGTTGGAGAATCTCTCGTAGCCCAGTCGTAAAGAAAAACTAGGAATGAATATGAATAATTTATTGCCCTAAATTAGGCTAGATTGAAGAAGAGAACGAAAAAGCTGCAACAAGGGAAAAATATTCGATTCCTCAGTCATCACTGCAGCAGTCGAAGAAAATGCGGTAAACTGAATCTTTAACATCTAATCGGCTCCAGTCCATCTAGGAGAAAACAAAGGGAGAGGAACACTGCTCTGAAAACTGGCCTGAGAAAACACCTTAGATTCATGACAAGGAAGGCCATCTCCGCGCAAACTTTAGCAACACGTGGTGGGCAAGTACCAGCAGGGAACAGAAAACTCCTGACTGCACACCACCCGCTCCTCACCTCAACAGCTGGCCCAAACACCAAACCTCTCCGGCCGCCGCCATCTTCCGCCGACCCCCGAACTCAGGAAACGCTTCACCGTTTCTCTTCTCTATTGGCTCCTGAAGAAGCGTGCGGTGCTCTCCCCGCCCCCCGTAGTCTGATTGTGCATTCCAATTGGTTTCCAGTAGCTGCTTCCCACGGCCTTCCAACCAATAGAATCTACCGAGGCGTGCACAAGTTTTCGGCCTGTCGCTCACGGGTTCCACCCCCTGGGGGCGGGACCGTAGTGGGAGTGGAATTGGAGAGGGCGTGGCCTGTGACTGACAGCCGTCGCTCCCGCCCTTAGCCCTCTCCCCCACCGAAAGCCCCTCCCCCCACTGGAACCCCCCAGCTCGAGCGCCAGCGCCCCCGTCCCCGTCCCAAAGTCCGCTGCCCGTTGGAGGCCAATGGCACGCCCTTGTGCGTCGCGGATCGATTTTCCAGGTGCAGAGTTCACTCTCGCCGCGGTTGCTGCGTTTGGGACCCGCGGCGCCCTGCAGCCAGGCGCAGAGCCCGAGGAGGGGCTGAACCGAGCCGACTCGACTCGGCGCCACACCGCACTTTCCCCCCAGGCTGTGGGCGCGCCCCGGGAGCTACTACTCCGGCCCCGGTCAGCGCTGCTCTTCGGTACCGCCTCCCCAGCACGCGCCTGCGATCAGAGGACCGAGTCCCGAGCGCACTGGCCCCAGGGAGCGGAGACGGGAGGGAAGACTGGTCCCCGCCCTGCGGTGCCAGCACAGCCGAGGACACTCGAGGCGCCGGCCGGGCCGGCAGCTTCAGGCCGGCTCTGCCGACCCCTTCGGGTGTGGGTCCGAGGCCCGCCCTCCCCTCGCGCTCTCATCTCATCCCTGCGCCCCCCGGGGCGGGGGCACGGCGGCGCGCAACTTGGAATCACCCATGTGGTGAGTGCTGCGGTTTCCCTGGTCCAAAGTGAAGGAGCCGGTTCCCCGACCCCTTCTTGTAATAGAGCCGAAGCGCAGTGATGCCCTCACATCCCGCCCCTCTGCTTCCTAGGTTTTAACTCCGCGCTTTTCCTCCGCTGACCAGGTGACCTTTGGGCTCTGAGCCGGATCAGAGGAGAACTTGGTATCTGCGGGGAACGATGCCTGAGCAAGAGAGACAGATTACACCTAGAGAAGGGACCAGTCCGAAAGTAAGTTTCCTTCCACGCTCACCCGGCGTGCGCACATCTGCCTGGAGGACTTTCCTCCCCACATCGTGGTTTGGGAGAAAAGCGCCCCTTCAGAAAGGGCGTGCCATCAACTGGTGTTCAGGACAACTGAAAACTAAGTACTATTTAATTCATCTTTATGCTGTTAAAAGGGTCTGGTGCTGAAGAGGTCAGTGAGCCTCTAGTTGCTGTGTTTAGAGCTCTCGTTGCTTAAACAATTAAGTTTGTTATCTGGAGGAATTATTCAGAGTCTGGTGCCTGGGCCCCTTTATGGTATATACGGTCCTGGAACTTTTTTAAAAAAACTATTTTGAATTCATTTAATTGTACAAGTAGTACATTAAGGCAGTCTCTCTCTCTCTCTCTCTCTCTCTCTGTCTCTCTCTCTCTCTCTCTCTCTCTCTCTCTCTCTCTCTCTCTCTCGTTGGAATATTTTTTATTTATTGTAGAGACAAGATCTCGCCAAGTTGCGCGGGCGGGTCTCAAACCCTCAGGTTCAGGCAAGGATCGCCTGAGCCCAGCCGGTCTTGGCTGCAGTGGCCATGAGCATGTCTCAGCACTCCACCAGCCTGGGTGCCAGAGTGAGACTCCGACTCAAGAAAAAAAAGTACAAACACTGCAGAAATATTTATCATGGTGTGAAAAGCAGATCTATTTTCCAGTCTTTTTCTATTCATGTACATATGTATTCATTCAGCAAATATTTTTTTAAAACTTAAATATGTCTCAGGCACAGTGTTGAAAAGTTGAGCCAGTGGTTAGAAAGATATGTATTTTTCTCTCTCTCTCTGAAAAAAAAAATATATATATACATACGTGTGTATATATATACACACACACACACACATGTGTATATATGTGTATACATATGCACACACTCAGCTAGGTTTGTGTATGGTTTTAGAATTTATGTTTCACCTAAATGAGATCACGTAGTATGTATTCTCCAACTTTTTTCAGTTTAACAATGTGTTTTAGAGATTGTTAAACTAAGCGTCTGTGTTATTTACTTTAAGCTCTGCACAGTATGGATGCACCATAGTTTGTTTCCCTGTGGGTAGACATTCTGGTGGCTTTTTTTTCCCCTCCCAAATGGATCACCTTGTACGCGATCTTTAATGCTTACACTATTTCTTTAGGATAGACATCTAGGCCTGAACTGCTGGTCAGAGGAGTAGGCTGTTCCTTTTCTATAGGTTTCTGAAATTAATTCAGTGACATTATTGAGTGCCCTTTAGCAGTGAACTTCATCTAGACTCTGGTGGTGTAGAAATGAAAGATAGGTGGGTTAATGGATGGGCAGAGAGAGAGGCTGGTCAATCTTGCAGTGTGATGATTGCATTTGATAGGGAGGTAAAGAGAGCTCTCCTCTGGTTTCCGCAGTGGAGACACTTTCAACCCCCTGCAATGTCCTCACCTAGAGAGAAAAAAATCCTTATTCTTCTGGGTCAAGCTCAAGACCCAGCATGTCCTTGAAACTTTCTGTAACTGCCCTGCCCACATTGACCTCACTACTTTCTGGATTCCTTTGATAACAGCATCGGCCAACATTATTGAGCTTACTATGTGCTAGGCATTGTATTAAGCACTTTTCATCCCTCTGTGTGTACTCTCTCATTTAATCCTCTCTAAACCCTCTGACATAGGTATTATATCTTGTTAGCAACGTTTAGTCAACAAATATCTTTTTGAATACTATGCCAGGCATTTTAGGCACTGGGATCCTGATAAGACAAAGTCCTGCCCTCAGGAATTTACATCCTAATGGGAGATACAGAAAAAAAAAACAGAAACATATAAATAATGTAGGGGCCAAAGGAAAATTTACCCTTTGCCCTCTGAAGTTTTGCTGAAAAATCAACTGACAAGAGGTAGATTAATAGGAGAGGAGGCACACAGATTTACAACAAAGATCTTATAAAATAAGATCTCAAAGAGGGGCCAGATAGTTGCTACTTTTACATCTTGAGGTTACAGAAAGAATGGGGGTTCAAAGCATGGCCCAAAATAAGTTATAGTGGCAAAGTAGGTTATGGGAGGGAGAGAAGAGGCCTGGCTAGGAACGGTGGTCTTTTTATGTAATGAAATTCCACAGGGAGCAGCCCTCAGAGAAAGTATATGGTAAATATTGTTTCCAGACTTAGTTACTCCTTCCTAGGTCCAGATGAGAAAGAGAAAACCTTGCAAATCCTGCCCCCCCCAAGACAGCTTTGTAGAACTACTTGTCTGCAGGACCTCTGAACAGCCATCCCAAAATATGTCAAAGAAGTCTATTTGGGGTGAGATATTTTGGTTTCCTTCATTAGTGTGATTTCAGGTACTGGTGAGTGCTCTGAAGAAAAGAAAACAGAATAAAAGCAAAAGGAATGGCATGGGTGGGGAGGAAGATGGTCTTTTAAGTAGATGGTTAGGCAATAATTTCTCTGGGAAGGTGGGATTTGAGTGGAGACCTGAATGATTCGGATTTCAGGGAAGTATTCTAGTTTGAGGAACCAGAAAGTGTGAGACTCCGGGGGCACGAGTATGATAATAAGATAAATATTTGGTCTTTGGCCTAGGTTTCTGATACAGAGCTTCTGAGGCCTTTGAAATTTCCTGAGTGATATTTATAAGAGTATCTTTTTTTATTCATAGCAAGCCCCTTTCTTTTTTTTTTTCTTTTTGTCTGTTTTTCTGGTCTTTTTCTATTCATCTCTAAAACATATTGTTAAACTGAAAAAAGTTGGAGAATACATACTATGTGATCTCATTTAGGTGAAACAAAAATTCTAAAACCATACACAAACCTAGCTGAGTGTGTGCATATGTATACACATATATACATATGTACATGAATAGAAAAAGACAAACCCAGCCACCGCAGCCTCGACCTGCTGGGCTCCAGGGATCCTTCCGCCTCAGCCTTCCAAGTAGCCAGAACTACAGGCGCACGCTACCATGCCCGGCTAATTTTGTTGATTTATTGTAGAACTGGGCACCAAGTTGCCCAGTCAGGTCTCGAACCCCTGGGTTCAGGCAATTCACTCACCTTGGCCTCCCAAAGCACAGGATTACAGGCTGAGCCACCGAGCCTGCAAGCCCCTTTCAACCATACCTGAGGGCCAGCAAGCCCCTTTCAACCATACCTGAGTTTCTGCTAATGAAGGGCCTCTTGGTGGGCCCCTGGAATAGCTTCGGGATGGGAGCTGCTTGCCAGAAGAACCAACAATGTGATGAGGGGATTAGAACTTTCAGCCCCTGACTGGGAGGGGTGACTCATGCCTGTAATTCCAGCACTTTGGGAGGCTAAGGCAGGGGGATTGCTTGAGCCCAGGAGTTGAAATCAGCCTGGGGCAACAAAGCAAGATCACATCTCTTTGAAAAACCAACCGATTAGCTGGGCATGGTGGCGTGTGCCTGTTGTTCCAACTACTTGGGAGGCTGAGGTGGAACAATCGCCTGAGCCCAGGAGGTCTAGGCTTCTGTGCCACTGCACTCCAGCCTGAAGATTCTGACTCAAAAAAAGAGAACTTTTAGCCCATCCCCCAATCTCTTGGAGGGTGAGAGGGGCTGGAGATTAAGTTAATCACCTGGCCAGTGATTTAATCAATCATGTGTACTGAATGGAACCTCCTTAAAAACCCTAAGTGACGGGTTTGGAGAGCTTCCAGACTGGTGAACACATCGAGGTGCTGGGATGGTGATGCACCTGGAGAGGGCATGGAAGCTCCTTGGAGCCCCTCATCCCTGTACCTTGCCCTGTCTCTTCTATTTAGCTGTTCCTTCTTCGTTGTATCCTTTATCATAAACTGGCAATAGTAAACAAAGTGCTTTTCTGAATTCCATGAGCTTCTCTAGAAAATTATTCAACTTGAGGAGGGGGTTGTGGGAACCTTCTGGCTTCACAGCCATTCAGTCAAAAGTACAGGTGGCCCAGACTTGTGACTGGTGTCCGGAGCACAGGCAGTCTTGTAGGAATGAGCCCTCACCCTGTGGGGTCTGCACCAACTCCTAGTAGTTAGGGTCAGAATTGAATTGAATTGTAGAGCACCTCGTTGGTGTCTGGAGAGTAGAGAATTGATTGGTGTTAAAAAAAAAAAAAAAACCCACATATTTGTGTCATGAGTAGAAATGGCGCAGAAGGGGTGATGTTAGTGTTGGAGGAGCTGTAAGAAAGCCAGGGTGGCAGGAGTGGGGTGAGAGGTGGAATAGGAAGTCAGAGTTAATCATCTCTTTACAGACAGGGAAACTGAGTCAGAGAAGTTAAGTTACTTGCCAAAGTTACCTTACTAATAAGAGGCAGATCTAGGATTGAGTCCTAGGCAGGCTTGTTGGCTTTCTCAGGTATTTAATATTTTTCTGAACTTAATTGACACTTGGTCATGCCACCTGGTATGATTATGTAAACTAATGAATATAGCTTTTCTCTGTAACTCTGTATTTCTTGAAAGTGGAGACCAAGTTTGTATCATTTAAAAAATATATTCCACAGCATCTACAGTTGCTCTAGAATGAATGAATTAGAGCATGGTTTTCCCACATTGTTTTCTCTTCAGAGACCTCTTTGTGGGGCAGCAGTGACCAGATTACCTGGGTCATTCAGCCTTCAGTCCACAAACATGGAGCACTTTCTGTTTGCCTGGGACTGGGCCAGACGGGGATGTAAAGATGAAGAGAGGTCACCCTGTGCTCGATAGGTGCAGGGCTGGTCATAGGGTATTCGGATAGAGGTGTCTACACAGGTCAGCAAGGGTGATCTGCTTTTTTTCTGGGCAGAAGGGAAGGGCCACAAGAAAGCAATTCAAGAGGAGCTGCTCAGGTGGGTCTTACAGGAAGAAGAGGGGTTGGCTAGCCAAAGAGAGTAGCGTGTGGGAAGGGTGTTGGAGCAGAGACCAGCCTGTGCAAAAGTCTTGAGGTTAGAAATAGAAAGATGCATTTGGGAGACTGTGAGTGGAATGGCAAGTCTGGAAGACTAATTGTGGTAGACTTCCCTTATCAGACTAGGAGCTTATTCCCCAAGCCTGGAGAATTTGAGCATGGGAAAACAGTCCGAGGCATTCCTGCAAGACAGAGGTGAACTGGGTGGGGAAGACCAGCTGGAAGCTGTTGAAAATGATTATCCCCATTCAGCCCGAAGGGACTGAAAAACCTGAATAAGAACTTTAAGTTGACTGTTCTACCCTGATTCACTGTGCAGCTTTCTTCTCAGTAGAGGAACTAGGCTGGCTCAACTTACCTGTGCAGAGGGTCAGTCGTCCTAACAGCAACAGAGTGCTGTTGGGTCCTAAGTAGCTGGGTGATAAGCTAAGCAAGTGGGAGCTGGATTTTATTTTTAAAACTTTTTTGTAGAGATGGGGGTCTCACTGTATTGTCCAGGATGGTCTTGAACTCCTAGCCTCAAGCTGTCCTCCGACTTGTCCTCCCAAAGTGCTGGGATTACAGTCATGAGCCACCATGCCCTGCTGAGAGTTTAATTTTAAATGCTTCTTTATCTGACAGATTTTCTTCTCAATGGGAAGGATGGAGATGGCCCAGTGACTTAATCACTGCTCACTGATGCCATAGCATAGGTGTCAAGAAGGATTCATGTTCAAGTGACTTCAGTATCATTTTTATCTACAGGAGAAAATTGGAATCATTGCCAAGTGAAATTCTGAAATGTCTATTTTTTTGTTGTTTAGACTTTTTTTATTATGTTAAAGGAGAAAATCTGAGCAGATTAAAAATCAGTGAGATAGAAGTCAAAGCAGAGAGTTACTTTTTACTGCAATGTAAGTAACATAGCAAATACAACTTTTAAAACATCAGGAAGCCGGCTCAGTGACTCAGCCTGTAATCCCGTGCCTTTGGGAGGTTGAGGTGAGTGGATTGCCTGAGCCCGCGGGTTCGAGACCCGCCTGGGCAGCGAGACCTCATCTCTACAATAAATCAAAAAATCAGCCGGGCGTGGTAGCGCATGCCTGTAATTCCAGCTACTTGGAAGGCTGAGGCGGAAGGATCGCCGGAGCCCAGCAGGTCGAGGCTGCGGTGGCCGGGAGCGGCCACTGCACTCCAGTCTGGGCGACAGAGTGAGACTCCAACTCAAAAAAAAAAAAACAAAAAACAAAAACATCAGGAATTGTGAAATCTGTTGTTTCCCAACATAGCAGTTTTGTTGAAGCCGGAAATTCAGGCCACCACATGGTTGGTGCTGCTAGCAGTCTCTTGTTTCTAATCGCAGTTGTGCCTTCCAGTGCCTTTTGCTTGTCCTTTGTCAACTTCCCATGACACTCGCAAGCCTTCACCACTTGCAGCGAGCCCTCTCTCTGCTCAGTCTCTGCCGTCCTTTCTCCTCAGTAGATGACCTCTCTGCTTACCTCAAGGACGCTGACACCACTGGGTATTTTTTCTTCAGCTTTCCACTTAGCTCTCCCAACCTTTTCTCCAAATTTTATTTACACCTACAACTTCTTTTCAGAGTCCTTCCCTCAACCTTGGTCTTTTCCTCTGTACTTGTTCTGGAGCCTCTATAGGCCGTGTTTCCTCCAGTATTCTACAGACTTCTCCCTTACTGCCTGTGTTGAAAATCTCTCTCATTACCTGTGTCTTCCACTAGCTGTTGTACTATTTCTCTCCTCCCTTTTTTCCTCGTCTAGAAATAATATTCTGCACTTACTTGTTTCTACACATTCCTTCATTCACTTTAAGGTTTTTCCTTCATTATTTTATCAGTTTATTGTATATAAAAGGAATAGAGAGAGAGAGAGAGAAATCTACCCGTAATTATAACACATTACAACATAGAGAATGTCTAAGAGCCTCACTTGACCCAAGAACAAGAGCATTTTCACTGCCCTGGCATCTACCCAGCCGCTCCTTCTTCGTCATTTTGCATCACCAATAGAAGTGCCCACTACAGAGGTAACTACCATTCTCAATTTTGTGTTTGTTGTGATCCGGATTTTATTTTAATTTTTTTGAGTCAGAATCTCACTCCATGGCCCAGGCTAGAGTGCAGTGGCAGGATCATGGCTATGGCAGTCTCAAACTGCTGGGCTCAGGTGATCCTTCTGCCTCAGTCTTCCAAGTAGCTGAGACTGCAGGTGCATGTTACCACACTCAGCTAATATTTTTATTTATTGTATAGATGATGTCTCACTATGCTGCCTAGGCTGGTCTCAAACTCCTGGGCTCAGGCAACCCTCTCGCCTCAGCCTCCCAGAGTACTGGGATTACAGTGTGAGCCGCTGTGTCCAGCTCAGCTTTTTATTTTTTTAAATAGTTTTGTCACATATATGTGAATGCCTGAGCAATACATTATTTAGCTTTTCTTGTTTTTAAGCTTTATAAATATGATTTTAAAGTGTGTTTAGTATTAAAGAACTCACTTTTCTCACTAGACATTGCTAAGATTCATTGCTATGGTAAATGTTGCTGTGGGTATACAGCACACTTTATCCAGTCTCCTTGGAGAATATTGGGTGGTTTGTGGAATTTTGCAGTTATAAACAGCTCTGCTGTGGACATTCTTGTTTGTGTTTCCTGATACATAAGGGTAGTCTATCTACTACTTTTCCTTATTTGTCCTGAATCTTCTCTTGTTTAGAATTCCATGAATGCCAAAGACATACCCTCCCTAATTCTTATTTTAATGGCCTCTATTATAGTTTGAATGTTTTTGTCCGTACAAAATTCATGTTGAAACTTAGTCACCAGTGCAACAGTGTCAAGAGGTGTGGCATTTAGGAAGTGATCAAGGCCCTCATGAATGGGATTAAGTGCCTTTATAACAAGGGCTCGATGGAGGGAGTTTGCCCCTTTTTGCCCTTTCAACCATGTGAGGATACTGGACTTCTCTCCTCTGGAGGATGCAGCAACATGGTTTCATCTTAAACCAGAGAGGAACCCTCTCCAGAAACTGTCACCATGATCTTGGACTTCCCAGCCTCCAGAACTGTGAGAAATAAAATTCCATTGTTTATAAATTACCTAGTGTGTGGTATTTTGTTATAGCAGCACAAATGGACTAAAAAAACTGGTACTGAGCCGGGCTTGGTAGCTCAGCCTGTAATCCTGTGCCTTTGGGAGGCTGAGGTGAGTGGATTGCCTGAGCCCGCGGGTTCGAGACCCGCCTGGGCAGCGAGACCTCATCTCTACAATAAATCAAAAAATCAGCTGGGTGTGGTAGCGCATGCCTGTAATTCCGGCTACTTGGAAGCCTGAGGTGGAAGGATCGCCGGAGCCCAGCAGGTTGAGGCTGCGGTGGCCGGGAGTGGCCACTGCACTCCAGTCTGGGTAACAGAGTGAGACTCCAACTCAAAAAAAAAAAAAAAAAACTGGTACTGAAAAGTGGAGTGTTGCTACGAGGGAGGACCCAAAAAACTCAGAATTTATTTATAAAAAATTGTGTATTCTTACATGTTTAAACTTCAGTCACCTTCAAAGTACTCTGATGTAATATACCTATAAAAACACCTTTTCTACTGCTCAAAACAGTTTTTGAACTCATCGGTTTTGATGGCTTTAGTGCTTCTGCTGTTTTTTTTGTTTGTTTCACCTCTTCCCCATTGGCAAAATGTTTTCCTTTGAGGCCTTTTTTCATCCAGGAAACAAAAAAAAAGTCACTTGGGGTGAGATTGGATGAATAAGGAGGGTGGGGCAAGAGGACATGCCATTTTTGTAAAAACTTTGCTGAATAGTCAGTGTGGTGTGGACAGGTGGGTTGTCATAATTGAAGAACCAGTCACCTGCTTGCCATAACTCTAGGTGTATCTTCTGAAAATCAGGATGCAACCTTCTTAAAATTTCTAGATAAAAACTGATATGTTCTAGAACACTTATCTAGCAGGAGAAACCTGTATTACAAGGTAATACAGGTTTCTAAAAGATAATTCCAGTGTTTTTTTGGTCCCATCTTGTCTAACAGATATCTGAAAATATGGGAGGGGCTTTGGAACTGGGTAAAGAATTGGGGCTGGAAGAGTTTGGGGGTACGTGCTAGAAAAAGCCTAGTAGTTGGTTATGATCTGAGCATTAAGGATGATTCTGGTGAAGGCTCAAATGAGAGTTGCAAACAGAACCTGAATCTCTTAGAGAGTACTAAAGTGATCAATATCAAAATGTTGCTAGAAATATGGACAGTAAAAGTCACTCTGAGGAGGTCTTCAACAGACATGAGTAATATTTTATTGGAAACTAGAGGAAAGGCCATCCTTGTTATAAAGTAGCATAGAACTTGGGTGAATTGTGTCTATGTCTTAATGCTTTGTTGAAGGCAGAATTTAAAAGTGATAAACTAGAATATTTGGTGGGAGAAGTCTAAGCAAAGTATGCAGGATGCTGCATGGCTTCTCTTGATAATAAATATAATATAATAATATAAATATAATAAATATAAGAGGAGAGAACAATTTAGAGACAGAAATTATAATCAACTGGGAAGCAGAACTTATAAAGATTTGGATAATTCTCAGTCTGGCCAGTTGGTAAAGGATAAAAAAACTGTGCGAGGCACAGTGTCTGACTTCTGTCATCCCAGCATTTTGGGAGGCCAAGACAGGAGGATTGCTTGAGCCTAGGAATTTGTGGGTGTGCATCTGTAGTCTCAACTATTCAGGAGGCTGAGGGGGGAGGATCACTTGAGCCCAGGAGATAGAGGCTGTAGTGAGCTGTAATCCTGCCACTGCACTCCAGCATGGGGGACAGAGTGAGACCCTGATTTAAAAAATTTTTTAAAATTTAATTTAAAAACACCTGTAAGAATGACCCTGAAGGCATTTGGAGCTGAGCCTTTTGGGCAGAACAGTTTCTTTTTTTTTTTTTTTTTTGAGTTGGAGTCTCGCTGTTGTCAGCCAGACTGGAGTGCAGTGGCATGCTCACGACCATTGCAACCTCGACCTGCTGGGCTCAGACAGTCCTTCCACCTCATCCTTCCAAGTAGCTGGAACTATGGACGCATGCCATTAGCTAGTTTTTGTGATTTATCGTAGAGATAAGGTCTCACAAGTTGCCCAGGCTGGTCTCAAACCCCTGGGCTTAAGCAATTCTCTTGTCTCGGCCTCCCAAAGTGCTGGGATTACAGACTGGGCCATCACACCTGGCCAAGGGCAGAACAGTTTCAAAAGAGGAACCCGTGGAGTCATTCTGGCCACCCTAGCTGTAGCTCAGGTCCCTCTTGAACCGCTGCTCTGGAAGGGACAGGCTGTAAGCCGTGATGATGTTCATGTGGTGCAGAAGCTGTGGAGAAATAGCTCTACCTCCACCTAGACTTCAGAGTAGGTGCTAGAGAGCCTTGGGACCCAGACAGAAAACTTCTACAGGGGCAGGGCCACCCCAGAGAGCCTCCACTAGCACAGTACCCAGTAGAATCATGAGTTGGGCTGTATGCACTTTCAGGGCTCCATTTGGGCACGTGAAGGGATAACTTTTATAAGTCATCTAGGGGAGCAAAACAAAGAAAATATTTAATTGGTTAAAGTGAAAAGACCCTAGTTAGAGGTTAGTTGGTGCTTTCTGATTGGTAAAGTCTGTAGTTAGAGATTAGTTGGTGTGTTCTGAATGGTTTGGCTTGAGTTTTGTTTTACTATTTACATTGAGTTGGCTTTTCGTTTGCTTACATAGGAACCCAAGGCGCTGAAGCCAGCTCAGCCTAATGGACTTCAGTTAATGATTTTTTTAGTACAAGCTAGACTATAACTCCATTTTCCTGTTAACCTCCAGGCTTAAAACAGCTGTTAGGGTTCCAGCCATCGATTTCAAGCTCCAGATAGCCGGAGCCAGGGAAGAGCAAGGACAAATCCACTCTTCTTTTTTTTTGAGTTGGAGTCTCACTCTGTCGCCCAGACTGGAGTGCAGCGGCCGCTCCCGGCCACCGCAGCCTCGCCTGCTGGGCTCCGGCGATCCTTCCGCCTCAGCCTTCCGAGTAGCCGGAATTACAGGCATGTGCTACCACGCCCGGCTGATTTTTTGATTTATTGTAGAGATGAGGTCTCGCTGCCCAGGCGGGTCTTGAACCTGCGGGCTCAGGCAATCCACTCACCTCAGCCTCCCAAAGGCGCGGGATTACAGGCTGAGCCACCGAGCCCGGCTCAAATCCACTCTTTTTAAAGGAGTCTGCTCAAGGGCCCTGACAAACAGCTTTGACTATTTCTTTTCTTTTTTTTTTTTTTTTTTGAGTTGGAGTCTCACTGCGTCGCCCAGACTGGAGTGCAGTGGCCGCTCCCGGCCACCACAGCCTCGACCTACTGGGCTCCGGCGATCCTTCCGCCCCAGCCTTCCAAGTAGCTGGAACTACAGGCACGCTCTACCACGCCCGGCTAATTTTTTTTTTTTGATTATTTGTAGAGATGAGGTTTCGCCAAGTTGCCCAGGCAGGTCTCGAACCCGCAGGCTCAGGCAATTCACTCACCTCGACCTCCCAAAGCACAGGATTACAAGCTGAGCCACCAAGCCCGGCCTGACTTATATTTCAATGGCAAAAATTTTTGAACCAGTTTTCCACATTTTAACACTGGAAGATTTTACTGTATAAAACTCTAGCCATTAGCCTTCTCTTGGAAGCTCTGGTGATACCAGGCCTTTGACAACAATTAGCCTGAGTTGAGGAATAGCTGCCTCTTCTGGCGGGGAGGCTGAAGAGGGATGAGCTGTTCATGTGACCACAAATCCCACCCACCCTGTTCTCATTTAAGTCACTGTCTACTCTTGAAAATACAGACATACCTTTGCTTTATTGCCTTTTGCAGATACTGTGGGCTTGGGGTTTATTTTATTTTATTTTTTTATTTTGAGTTGGAGTCTCACTCTGTCGCCCAGACTGGAATGCAGTGGCCGCTCTCTGCCACCGCAACCTCGACCTGCTGGGCTCCGGCGATCCTGCCGCCTCAGCCTTCCAAGTAGCTGGAACTACAGGCACGCACTACCACGCCCGGCTAATTTTTGATTTATTGTAGAGATGAGGTCTCGCCAAGTTGCCTAGGCGGGTCACAAACCCGCGGGTTCAGGCAATCCACTCACCTCAGCCTCCCAAGGCGCGGGATTACAGGCTGAGCCACCGAGCCTGGCTTGGGGTTTATTTTTTATTTTGAATTTTTATTTTTTTTACAAAATAAAGGTTTTGGCAACCCTATGTCAAGCAAGTCTATTGGTGCCATTTTTCTAACAGCATGTGTTCATTTCATGTCTCTGTGTCACACTTTGGTAATTCTAGCAATATTTCAGATTTTTTCTTATTATTATATCTGTTGCTGTGATCTGTCGTCAGTGATCTTTGATATTACTGTTGTCATTGTTTTGGTGTGCTACAAACCATACCCATCTAAGACTGCAAACTCAGTCCATACATGTGTGTGTTCTGACTCCACCACTGATCCTGGTAGTTCCCTGTCTCCCTCCCTCTCCTTGGCCCTTCCTGTTCCCTGACACATAACAGCGTTGAAATTAGGCCAGTTGCTGGGCATGGTGGCTCACACCTATAATCCCAGCACTTTGGGAGGTAAAGACAGAGAGGATTGCCTGAGCTCAGGGATTCAAGACCAGCCCAGGCAATATGGCAAGACCTCATCTCTACAATAAATCAAAGGAAAAATCAGCTGGGCATGCCTGTGGTTCTACTTAGATGGCTGAGGTGGAAGGATCACCCTGAGCCTAGCAGGTTGAGGCTGCGGTGGCCATGAGTGTGCCACTGCACTCTAACCTGGGCAACAGAGTGAGACTCCAACTCAAAAAAAAAAGAAGAAATTAGTCCAATTAATAATCCTACAGTGGCTTCCTAAGTGAAGTGCTACTTCAGTGAACTCACAAATGGTAAAGCAAAACCGCTTTATTGCTGATGTACAGAAAGTTTTAGTGGTTTGAATGTAAGACCAAGCCAGCTACATCATTCCCATAAACCAAAGCCTAATGCAGAGCAAGACCCTTCACCAGCAAAAAGATTACGCCTCCCTAAAGGCTCAGATGGTGGTTAGCATTTTTTAGCAGTAATGTATTTTTAATGAAGGTATGCACATTGTTTTTTAAGACATAATGCTATTGTACTTAATAGACAACAGTATAGTGTAAACATAACTTTTTTTTTTTTTTTTTTTGAGTTGGAGTCTCACTCTGTCGCCCAGACTGGAGTGCAGTGGCCGCTCCCGGCCACCACAACCTCGACCTGCTGGGCTCCGCGATCCTTCCGCCTCAGCCTTCCGAGTAGCCGGAATTACAGGTGCGCACTACCACGCCTGGCTAATTTTTTGATTTATTGTAGAGATGAGGTCTCGCTGCCCAGGCGGGTCTCGAACCCACGGGCTCAGGCAATCCACTCACCTCAGCCTCCCAAAGGCGCGGGATTACAGGCTGAGCCACCGAGCCCGGTTAAACATAACTTTTATATGCCCAGGGAAACAAAAAAAATTGTATGACTTGTTTTATTGTGATGTTTGTTTTATTGTAATGGTCTGGAACTGAACCCTCAATATCTCTGACTCATGCCTGTATTTGAGCTCATATCCCTGACTTGCAAAGATAAAGGAATGAATAAGTAAGGGAGGAGGGAGCCTGTTTTGCATGGGCCACCCTCTGAATGTTGAATATTTATTTGTCTGAAAGTTGAACAAATTGTTTTACAGGAAGCACACATAGAAATTGTTTCTGTTTGGCATTCTCTGTCAGTCATTCAACAAATATTTATTGAGAAACTCTAAGTATCAAGCAGTGTTTTAGTCCTGGGAATACAGCAGTGACTGAACAAAATAGATGAAGGATTCCTGCACATGTGGAACTTAATATCTAACTGGAGAGGCAGTCATTAAACAAGTAAAATATAAATTATTATAACACATGGTAGTTGAGTACTCTGGAGAAAAATTAGGCAGGAAGTATGATAGAGAGCTGGGAGTGTTTGAAATTTAAATAGGTTGATTTGGGAGAAGTCGCTGAGAAATTGGCATTTGAGCAAAGACCTCAAGGAGGTGAGGAAGGGAGCCATCTTAAGTATGTGGTATTGGCGGGGAGGTGCTTCTAAGCTGAGGAAACAAGTACAAGTTCCAGAGGCAGGAGCCTGCCTAGCTTATTAAAGGAACGGTAAGATCCGAATGACTGTAGCAAAGTGAGTAGGGAACCCCAAGTGTGAGAATAAGTTGGTAATGGGAGGGCTGCAGACTGTATAAAGTCTTTCAGGTCTTTGTAAGGATTTTCGGTTGTATTGAGTACATGGGAACCCCCTGGAGGCTTTTTAGGGGAATGACATCTTCTGACTTAGGGGATTCTTGAAGCTTTTGTGTTGAGAATAAATTGTAGGAGCTAAGAGCAGAAGCCAGGAGGTCACTTAGGAGATTTTAAAATAAATAATGCAGATGAGACATCCTGGTGGCTTGGACCACGGTTGTAGTAGGTGTACTGAAAAGTCATTGGATGATGGCTGCATTTTTAAGGTGGAATGTGGATTTGAAAAGAGATAATCCTTATCAAAGAGGAATCTAAGATTTTTTTCCTGGGCAAGTGGAACAAGGAGTTGCATTTACTAAGATGAAGAAGACTGGGAGGAATAGAAAAGGGGCAGAATATGGGAAGCTGATTGTAGACAAGTTAAGTTTGGAATGCATATTAGACATCCGAGGAAGATGGTGATGAGGCATTTGGGTCCATAAGTATGGAGTTTAGGAGTTGTTGGCTGTTGTGGTGCAGTGATCTGAATGTTGGTGCAAGCCCCCCTGCCCCCAAATTCATATGTTAAAAGCCTAACCCTAAGGTGATGGTATTGAGAGATGGGAACTTTAGGTGATTCGGTCATGATGGCTCTTATAAGAGGCCCTATAAGAGGCTTGAAGGAGCTACTTTGCTCTTCTGCCTTATGAGGTTTCAGCAAGGAGCCATCTTGGGTTGGGGTTGGGGAGTGGAGCCCTGAGGAGCAGGGTGGTAGGTACAGGTAGGTGAAGCAAAGAGCAGCCCTCGCCAGATTCAGTGCCTTAATCTTGGATTTCCCAGCATCCAGAACTGTGAGCAATAAATTCCTGTTGTTTATCAATTACCCAGTCTATAGCATTCCAAATGGACTAAGAAAGGTGGTATTTCTACTGGACTGGATAAGATCACCAAGGAATGAATACAAGCCCAGGTGGAGGACTCTGAGTAGGGTGAGGAGGGTAGAAGGAAAGCCAGGAGGGAGGGGTCACCTGGAGGCTGACCTTGACCACCAGGATGGGTCACCCTGGGCTGAGAGTGAGGATGGGGCTGGGGAGTGGAGCCCTGAGGAGCAGGGTGGTAGGTACAGGATCCTTGTTCAGGGGGAGTGAAGGACAAGAGGACTGGGGAATGTGGTTGGTCTGCCAGGTGGCACTAAGAATCCTCCCTGGTTAGTGGTGCTGAATCAGGCTGCAGCAGCCAGCTGGATGTGTGTGCCATCTCCTCCTCGCTCAGCTGTGAGAAGACAGGCATGGAGCCAATTGGAACTTAGAGTGAGCCAGAGTTAGAGCTTTGCAGGTAGATGCCAGATGGTGAGGGCAGCTAAGGAACTTGACAGTGCATACGATGACCTGTGAAATTGGACATTGGCTTTTACTTTTTGATAATCTCAGTGTTTCTTTTTGACCCATCCAGTCTCTTTATAATTTAGAACTATTGTAATTTTTAAAATTCAAGACTGTTCAGCCAAGTGCAATTTTATCTGAGAGCATTCCCTCCAGTGAGCTGCCTAGGTTTTGTGTATGATTCTCTCTCCTGTCAACAAGCTCCCAGTAAAGTCTTGTGAAACAGCTGCTTCCGCCTTGAAGATGAGCAGCTGTTGGGGTGGGAGGAGAAGCCGAGAAGCTCTCCAGACTCCAATCCTTCCCTCCCCCACCCCAGCACCTCATGTTTGAGTGATTTTTTTTTCCCCATATTTTAATACTTTCTTCTACTGCGCATACACTTACATATTTGACTCTCGGTCTCTAAATGATGCCCACGTTAATTCCTCTAGTGAGGGATGGACGGTGGACCCCAGTGGTTGGCAGGTGTGCCGTTTGTACTGCTCACGCTCTCTGTATGAGAAGCTTCAGGCCGCTGCTTTCCAGTGTGCTGCTTAGTGTCAGTTTCTGCCGTCTTGTCCTGCCACAGGATCCAGGACTCCTGTCCCGCACTTTGGGAGGGCTGGCCTGTGTTTTTTTCTGGGAAGCCCTACCTGGTTTGAGCCTCTAGCTGGATTGAACAGGTAGTCTTTCTGAGTGTTGAAATATTTTAACCAGATGTCCCTCCTCCAGATAGGGTCCTTTGTCCTGGAGGTTCATGGAAACATGAGCTGCCCATCTGCTTTGGGGCCCAGCCTTCTCAGGTTGCAACAGGATTGTTTAGGACACCAGAGAGATTTTTATTTTTATACAGAAAAAACCCACAAAGACAAGGAAGGTGAGTAGGAGGTAAACAAGATGAATTTTATTCTGGAAAATGACCTGTGAAATTTGTACTGATAGAAGGCAGAATCATCTAGTGCAAGGAGACCTGTGAAGACCTGCGTTCTAGAAGGTACATGTGAGAGACTGATAGAGTTTGCCCTTACATTGTGATAACGGGGACCAAAAAGTACCATGAAATTCCAGGTGGAAAGAAAACACTTTCTGTTCGGTATACAGTTCAAGTTATCTATTTACTATACCTTTTAAAATATCGCTAAGTATACTTATTAAAATTTAAAGATATAAATACTCAACTGCTTACTTAAATATACTTATTTGACATCTGCTAGTTGTTCATCACCCTGATAGGTTGGTGGGCAGCTCATATATAAAATCCTTGTGTCCCAGGAGCATACCATGTATTCCGGAGTGAGTACATGCTAGGCATCAGTAGCAGGGGCCGACTGATCTGATTGCAGCCTCAGTGGACAGAGAAGACTTGTCCTCCAGCAGTGCTAAAGACTGAGCACCTGCCAGCACCGTCATCAGCTGGTGTTGACATTAGTAATGTTGGAATTCAGATAAGGGAAGGAGCCCTGCCTCTGGGGTGGCTGGCAGTGATTCCACAGAGAGGCAGGACTCAAAGGATAAGGAGGATTAGATGGTGGGGGGCAGGGAAGCCAGGGGTGAGGTGTGAGGAAAGTGGAAGGTGCTAGAAACAGGAGTTTGGACTTAATTCTCTAGCCTGGCTTATGCCTTGGCTATTCCACAAGTCCCTTAGATTATATGGGAGCAAAGGAGACTCCACTGTTTCCATACCCCAGAGTGGCTTTGTTCTCACCATTTCTCCTCATCTTGGTTTACATGTCACCGTGTTTTTAATCTGCCAAACTGGAAATGGCATTGTCATCCTCAGATCCCCTTTGTGTGTCACCTGCTGTGCTCCACTGACCCCTCGCTTGTTTAATCCTACTCTACGATTAATTTTCTGTGCCCCTTGAAATTCCTCCTCTGAGTCTTCATTCTTGTTCCTGCCCAAACTATATTTCTAGATCACAAATATAATTCTGTAAGTCTCTGCTTAAAACCTCCCGGTGATTCTCCACCATCTCAAAGGGCAAAGTCTCGACTTCCTGCTGTTCCTAATCTGGCCCCAGCCACTTTTTCTGACTGTGTTCTGGGTCTGAGCCACCATAGGAGAAGTGGTTTGGATAGTATTTAAATGGTTCTACAAAGAATAGAAATTTAAAGATTTGGGCAAGGTCCCCCATCCCTTAACCATTCCAAG